>QZGG01000038.1:0-380814 GCA_006409495.1 Sedum album
CATGAGGATCAGGATCAGGTACTTGAACAGGATCAGGTATCTGAGGGTGATAACAATGATCACATTCCTAATGGGGAAGCCATAAGAGACGTGGTTCCATTGAGGAGAAGTACTCGGGTTAGTCAATCTAATACCATACTTTGTGATTTCTATTGTTACGCGTAATTGCAGGAGGAACGAGTTCATACTGCGTTCATGTCCCTGGTGTAGTCTAAGAAGGTCGTGAACGATCTTGGGGACCTAGACTTGGTTCAGGAGATGCATGAGGAATTGCATCAGTTCGAGAGGAACAAGTGGCGGACATATTCACCAAGGCCCTGAGCAGGGACCTTTCGAGAAGTTCAGAATGGCTCTTGGTATGATCTCTACCTAGTGAGGTACTCCTAACTTTTCTTCCAATGATTGGTTAGAGTAAGGTAGTTAGTTATGCTTAAAAGCCTGAGGTATGTGATTCTGTCTATGTGTGATAGATTGATTGCATGCATTACTTCTTGGTTAAATGTGATATTGTCATGTTAGTGCTTGGAATGTCTTTCATTTCTAGCCTAAGTACCTTCCGGATCTTGATCCCAAACCTCATGAAGGAAGTGTACATTAGCCACCCAAACCATACACACTGAGGGACCTGATGAAAAATTCACTTAAAGGTAAGATGTGAGTGACTTCAGTTGTGATGTTCTACACTTTATAACCCTTTAGGTTCAGCCAAACCATCACAACGTCCCTTGTATAGTCTTTGGAAAGGTATGGGTATGGCATTCACTTGTTCAGGTCAGTGAACAGATTCAGGTACTTGACCAATATGCTGAGGTTTCTGTACCAGTCAGATCCCTATCCAGATGCAGAAGGAGAACAAGTCTCCAGTAGTGGCACTGAAGTTCAGATCCCAGAAGGTGGACCTGAAGCAGCAATGGGGGACGCAATGGAGATTGCGGACCAGCCGACGATCAAGGTATCGATTGTCGAAGGCATCCAGTAAGCAAAGACGCTTATGGCTGCAGCATGTTCAGGAACCTGCAGGCACACACCAGGTATGCGAACCAGGAAGGTTCAGAGAAGGAACCAAGCCCTGAGGGAAGCACCAAGGTAGTGGACGCTTCACTGCCCTCATCCAAAAAGCTCAAGAGGAGTTAGAAGGGATGTGGATGACGGCTATGTCACAAGTGGGTGGCTAGCTGTGGAATAGTGGAGGTGAATTCGAAAAGGATGAAGCCTTGGAGGGTAATGACAGGGTCATGAACCTCGAAACCACAAATCCGTCAAAAAGGAAGGCGACAAGGGAAAGTCTGCCGTAAAGCGAGTCCAGCCTTCACGCTCCTGTTCTCGAAGAGGAAGAGGGAAAACAAGGAGGTGACTAAGGACGAAGAGTGTACGAGTCAGAGGTTCAGGAACCTCGTGATTAAGATCAAGGATGTGATCTGGGTTGGGAACCTAGTTTCTGGGTCAGGTTCGCGAACCTGAATCAGTGAATGCTAATACCCTACGCCACCATAGACTTGTCCATTCCTTGCTCCCCACCACATTTATCCTTTCTTTGTTACGCACTCTTGACATCTTGCATTTAATTTTGAAGTTTGCATAATTTCAATTTTATTGCATGTTTTGACTAATCCTATTGATGGCTTATTTGTTTAACTCTCTAATCCTTATTTGATGATGCCAAAAGGGGGAAGAGTTATGGGTATCTCTAAGGGGGAATCACACCAGGTACCTGTCTCTGATACTCGAGTGAGAGCCCTGGTTAGGGTTAAGGGGGAACTGTCCATACTTGTGACTCACTAGATAAAATAGATTGAGTATGCTTATCTGATATGCTTTCATTTTATTATCTATCGTGTGTTTGTCATCATCAAAAAGGGGGAAATTGTTAGATCCTGAGGTTCACATCCCTCAAGAGGGTTTGGAGGTTCGGATACCTCTTGTGAACTCAAAGGATCTTCATACCCATGTTTTGATGATGACAGCCTTCATTTAATATCTTGAATGAAGTGTTCAGGTGATATACCTAAGTTATGGACAGAAGGACTTCACATTCATGAAGGACTTGATCGGATCAAGTACCTGAGATGAACCATCAGGGACCTGACGGGACAGCAGATCACGTGAAGGACAGCTGTATAAGAAAGAGAAAGCATGCTGCAGAAAGTACCAATCTAGCCGACCTTGGAACTCGAGAATATCTTGGAGATATTGGAGAGCATGCTGCACCTAGTGGACAAGAGGAGACCATGCTGCACCTAGTGGACAATAGGAGGGCAGCCGAAAGCACAAAGGGAACAGTGCCACGGACAAGACCCTGCGCGTGGGTCTCTATTCAAAATGCAAAGGATTGGAGCCATTTTGAATGGCTCCCTCCCATTCGAAACTCAAGCAAACTCAAGAATCTAGAGAGTGATTCAAGTGAGTTCGAAGATCTTCTTGTGTAAGCCTAAAGTGCATCAAGGAGATAAGCTTGGAGTTGAAGGTCTGAAGGACCTGGTGGCAGGAGGACATCCCAGCAGCAGTGCGAGGGATCTCAGGAGCAACCAAGGGTGTTCTGTGTAAGGCTGAAGTGCATCAGAACCCAGATCCTTGGTGTGAGAGAGCTACAACAGATTCAGGGGGAATCGTGTGAAGGTAGCGTCTCTGGAAGTCACGAACAGGGTACTGACCCTGGGTAAGCTGACTTTTGTGTTGTAATAGCTTTTGGTGTTGTTACATAGTACAAACTATTGTTTTGTATAGTCGATTGATTTAATAAAGAAATCATTCGACGCTATTTCCGCTGCGTGTATACTTTGTGAAGTCCCTGCAGTCTGGGATCAGGTCCCTAACAGTTCCTGAGTCCTTAGATACACTAACCACGGTCCTTCAAAGTAGAATTGAGATAAGTTCACATGTTAAAATGTCAATGTTTTTAATTTTGTAATATACTTGTCGGCCGGCATGACCAATGGAAATAATAGAATGTGTCAGTGTTTGATTCCAACTCAGGAAATAATTAAGCAGTTACGAAAATGTCCAGTTCCTTTTTGTTTCCATCTATTTACAGCTAGCAGCTCTGCAAGTTTCATCAGAACATTATTCGTCAAATGAGGGTTGGAACAACATGCATTAATTATATTGATACTCAGTTAATAATAGTCACACAAAATATTATATTATAATTTAACAGAAAAGCCATCATACATTTGTACATATAAAATATATAAAAACAACCCATAAACAATGTACACAATTATTTCATGTCCAGCAGAAACAGCTGATTATTCCTGACCAAAATCATTGGAAGCCAGTGCTATAAAAATACAGCTAGAAGTCTTCCTCCCAAATTTAATACACTTCTAAAGAATTGACACATAAACATAAGTTAATGCTTCGTTTTTTTGATAGCGGTTACAATGGGTACAATTCGTCTAAGATCTCAGACATGAGAATCCTATTTCAATCACTAGTAGCACAGGTCACAACGGACACCTTCACCCAATCATTGACAAACATGTTTAGCCAATCAAGAAAAAATAAGTGAAAAAGAAAATTTGACGAAAAATATTTGTGTGGAATTCAAAAAAATAAAAATAATAATAAGGAAAAATATTTGTGTGAAAAAGAAAATTTGACGAAAAATACACTTCTCATTGTAGGTTAAATTATGGAAAATTAAAAAATAATAAAGGAAACAATATAAATTTTTTATCTCAATTTTCCTATGGAAAATTATTTTCCTTGAAATTTTCCTTTAAATTTACTTTTCACTATTTTTTTCCGCATCCAAACGGAGGATAAAGGTAATAAAAAACATAAGTTAGAGTAGGGTCCTATTGGTCAGTTATTCGGTCTTTGTTTGTAGAGTTCAATAATATAAATCTTCTTGAGTCCTGAATGTATGTTTGTCTTGAGTTTGGAATCTGTTCAATCCTTGAGCAGTGAATGAAATAATTTAAAAAATATATATAATTGACACACGGCCTCCGATGATAAGTTTTTTTTTTAATTTTTTTAATAACACCCACATTCATAAGACTCAGAGTTAATCATTTCATGCATGATACCAACTCCATTCATTCACCATGTCCCGATTTTGATCCCATAATAATGCAAAAAATCTGTCATTCGAACCTACAATGAGATTACATCATGTATATATCTTATTATTCATGCACGTATCCTAATTAACCACCATTTCCAAATAAGACATTGAATTTGTGTCCTACGAAAATGACACTCAAACACTCGAATACAAACTTACAACTGTACGTCAGAAACAAATAATTAAATAATGAAAACACACCCGTGACGGATTCAATTTCAACTCAACCACTAAATCCCACATTAACCAAAACACCGTTATAACAACATTAACACACTTTGAACGTCATAACCGACACAATCCATTCCCCCACTAAACACATTTTTTATTTAATCACATTTTTAATATAATCACATTGTTAATCCTCAAATTAATCACTTTACGTAAAACGAAAGTTTAATTAATTATTAAAAATCTTGTAAATTGTCGGCGCAATCCTCTTCACACAGATCCACACAATAATCCAGTACTCCGCCAAACAGCATAGTATTATGCTCCCCAAAATGAGATATTGCCACGTGTGTGTATTCTGGGTCCCACAACAGTTGTCATCCGATAACTGGCTCTGCCAGATTTAACCTAACCACGGTTAGTATCAAACTCGAGCATATCACGCATAAATCGTTTCCTCATTCGTCGTCATCTCTCTGCATCTCGCTCGCTCCTCTCACCGACCGATCCCGGCAGACGCATCATCCACATCGCGTTTCGCCTCGATTCTCTCCTCCGTCGGTTGATTGAGTGATTGCTCGGCATTTCGATTTTTCAAGATTCTGTTTTGATTGAGTTTTGATAGGGTTTTAGTTTGATATCGATTGACGATTTTGTTGACCGATTCCTGCCGAATTCAACTCCGCCGGATTGGTTAGTGTTGTAATTGGCGGTTGCGTGTTTGATTAGATTTGTGAAATCGGGAGGGAGAGAGGTGTTGATATGTGCAGGATTGAGGAAGGGGAGAAGAAGAGAATGAGCATTGGTGAGAAGAGGAGGAAAGCGGAGAATTGGGTGATGGGATTGAAAAGTAGTGTGATTGGGGAGAAGTTGAAAGGAGGGAGATTTAATATGAAGATGTGGATGATTAGGGCAACTAGTACAATTTTGTTGTGGACTTGTTTGGTTCAGTTGACTGCATTGGGTGAGAATTGGGGACCGAGGGTGTTGAAGGGTTGGCCTTCGTGTTTTTCGCAGGATTCTGTACTTGCGGAGGCTTTTGATTATAAAGCTTCTTATGCTCCGGTTCTACCGCCAAAGAGTGAGTTTGTAAATGACTTTGTTTGAATATAGGTCATACTGATTTGAAATTGAGTACTAACTGTGTTTCTTTGTGTTATTATCAGGAGTTTACAAGAATAATGGTTATCTAATGGTATCTTGCAATGGAGGGCTGAACCAAATGCGTGCTGCAGTGAGTGAATTATAAAGAGTTTGCTGTTAGTTTTTGTTAGAGTTTTGTTTCATGGAAGGTGTGAGACAGGGTAACTTATAGTGCTTTTGATTTAACAGATTTGTGACATGGTGTCTATTGCAAGATCTTTAAATGTTACTCTTGTGGTTCCGGAACTTGATAAAACCTCCTTTTGGGCTGATCCAAGGTTTTTTTGGTTACATTGTTGTTTTTAATATTTTTTAGAATTGTCCTGAGCCAGTGAAGACTGGTCTTTTGCATCAAATCTGATTGTTTGACTTCTGACAGCGAGTTCCAGGACATATTTGATGTCAACCATTTCATTACATCTTTGAGAGACGAGGTTCGGATATTGAAAGAGCTGCCTCCCAGGGTGAAGAGGAGAGTGGAGCTAGGAATGTACCATTCAATGTCTCCAATAAGTTGGTCCGACATCTCATATTACCATGATCAAGTAATGCTCATCTTTTATGTGCTCTTTGTGACCTCATTTTGTAATTTGATATGTACTTATATTGTCATATAAACATTTTGTTCTAATAATATGCATTCAATCATACAGATTCTACCTCTGATAAAAAAGCACAAAGTTGTGCATCTAAACAGAACGGATGCTCGACTTGCCAACAATAATCAGCCCATGGAGATTCAAAAGTTACGATGCCGGGTAAATTTCAAAGCTCTGAGGTTCACGCCTCAGATTGAAGATTTGGGAAATAGGGTAGTCAGGCTTCTGAGACAAAACGGCCCTTTCCTGGTGCTGCACCTCAGATATGAAATGGACATGTTGGCATTTTCTGGTTGTAATCAAGGCTGCAACGCTGAGGAGGTAGATGAACTGACCAAATTGAGGTAGGCAGTCAGCTCATGTTAGGCGTGGAATTCATTTCATATTAGAAGCATTTTCATCCTTTTGATCTGTTTTATCCTGTTGCAGATATGCATATCCATGGTGGAAAGAGAAAATCATAGACTCAGATATGAAAAGGAAAGATGGTTTATGTCCATTGACCCCTGAAGAGACTGCCCTTACTCTAAGAGCATTGGGTATCGATCCCAATATTCAAATTTATATAGCTGCTGGAGAGATCTACGGTGGTCACAGAAGAATGGAAAGTCTTGCTGCATCCTACCCAAAATTGGTAATGAAGGCACATTTGATTAATTATTCACAAATTTCATATTCTTAAGCCATTCATATGCTCACAATGTATGTTGCAAAACAGGTTAGGAAGGAGACATTGTTGGAGCCCTCTGATCTTGGGTTTTTTCAGAACCATTCATCCCAGATGGCTGCACTGGATTATCTTGTTTCGTTGGAGAGTGACATCTTTGTTCCTACATATGATGGAAATATGGCCAAAGTAGTCGAAGGCCACCGCAGGTACTTTTAAGCTGAATTGATGCAAATGTCATAACTAGTTGAAAGGAAGGCTGAAAAACCAAGCATTATGTGATTTGGTCTTAATTCAGTGGTCCTTTATTGCAGATACTTGGGCTACAAGAAGACTATACTACTGGATAGGAAAATGTTAGTCCAACAGATAGACCAGTATAACAATGGGTCAATGAGCTGGGATGAGTTCTCATCAGCTGTAAAAAAATCACATTCGAGCCGAATGGGAAATCCAACGCAAAGAGTGGTAATTCCTGACAGGCCAAAAGAAGAGGATTACTTTTATGCTAATCCAGAAGAGTGCTTGGAGCCCACTGATGAGCTAACAAGTAGCGTATAAATTGTTGCTCGTCAATATAGAGCTCAGATCTCCCACATCCCACCTGAGATTATGCAAGTTTACTTATCATAGACATGCACCGTCTTGCAGAAATGATTTTAGAGGAAGAGTAATCCCTGATGGATTTATGTTTCTGATAAGATGGATGAGGGCAGGTAGCGGATACATGTATTCATAGTGTTGCTCTGCAGGGTGTCTATAAAGCTGAAATAATGTCTCATTCATATTATGTACAGAGAGAATTAGCACCCTGCAATTACAGGGAGTTTTTATTTATTCAGATGACTTGTGCAATATAGAGATTGTTGGAAGGGAACCTACAAATTCTTTGGATGTACCTACACTACATTATTGTCACTGTTGTTTGAACTGATCGGAAGAAATCACATTATATCCAAGTCTGTTAAGAGTAGTTAGTTTTGCTTTTCTTGTTTTAGTTCTCCTTAGTAAGATTGTGCCTTACAACAGGCGCTATATTGAAAGCATCTTAAAATGCAAGGCATTCCCCTTTTTGGACACTACGCCTGATTAACTGTAGGATAACGGCTAAAGAAAAACAAGTGAATATTTCATGTTTAGTTTCAACTAACATGATTTTCATTTTGGTTACTTATGTTTACATAAGCTTACAGGTAAATGCAATGAGCTTCACAACAATGATATACATTCTTTGCAAGTATAACGTGTCAAAATGAATGAGGTTGATGATAAAACATAACATCAGAAAGACTTGTGAAGGCAAACTTCAATAGGTCTTTATTCATTTTGGAAAAATGCTGAGAACACCAAAGTTGAAATGGTCACACATATATGACAAATTATTACCAAAAACACAAGACTTTTCTCCACTCTAAGCTTTTGCAGCATATATGTGGTTGCACACAGCTCATTTCTATCACAATGAGTTCCAAACATAAGATGAGGTTTCGGTCTCAGTTGATCATTTTCACAAGCTTTCTAGTAGCAGGAACAGTAGCCAAAAGACCTCCTATGGCTAAGCAAAACTGTAGTGAAACATGTGGAAGTGTTACCATACCATACCCATTTGGCATTGGAAGTCCAAATTGTTATCTCAACCCATATTTTGAGATCACTTGCAACAAATCTAGTCATAAGCCGTTCCTTCACAAATTCAACTTAGAGGTCATATATATCTCACTACGAGACAATTTTCCATTTTTGGTGGTTTACAACCGGGTTTATTCGACATGTAGAGATGGGAATTCTTGGAAAAGCAGTAATCTAACAGGCAGCCCTTTCCGTTTCTCCTATGACAACAGATTATTGGCTGCAGGCTGCGAGAATGTTCTCTTGATGGATCAAAGAAATCAAGTGTTGGCAGGTTGCACATCGACTTGTAAGGGATATGCCCCGAGTTTTAAAGGTTGCTATGGGCTCAACTGCTGCCAGACCAGAATTCCCGAATCCTTAGAGTTTTATACACTTTCATCTACGTTCAATACATCTGCATGCACTTACGCGTCCTTGTTAAATGAAAAGCGGTATTGGACAAGTACTTTACCGAATTCGACTGCACTTGAGTATCTGGATCGTGTGCCGGTTACTCTTAGCTGGGGAGTACCCAGAAGTGAAATTCCAGGGGGTAAAGAAAGCGACAAAGCTTACTTTTGCGACAATTATGATGTCAGAATACTTCATATATGTCGGTGTAGAGACTCTTATGAAGGAAATCCTTATATTGTAAATGGCTGCCAAGGTAAGGGAAATCTTTAAGTTCCCAAAGACTGTACAAAAATTAAGTGTCTTGTAATTTTTGACGAACAACTTACAGTATCTTTCTGTTTGCCTGATAATTTAGTCGTCGAAGCATGTGCAAAATGCAATGGACGGTGCGAGAAAGATTCTAAGGGAAAGTTCTACTGCATTCCGAATAGAACAAAAGAGATTATAATAGGTGGTATTTCTTGTTCTGAACATATATGCCAATATTTTCTACACTGAATATGAATTTCTAATGCCTAATCTTACCTTTGGAAAATTCGCCTACGCAGCCGGAACTTTTGGTGGAGCTGCTTCCATTGTGATAATGATCATCTTCTTCTTCGGAGTATATAAATTCCTTAAAAGGAGGAGGGAACTAAAACTCAAGAAGAAATTTTTCAAGAGAAATGGAGGACTTCTTTTGGAACAGCAAATATCCGCAAATGACGATTCATTTGATACTACAAAAATATTCACTGTCAAGGAGTTGGAAAAAGCAACTGATAATTTTAACGTAAGTAGAGTTTTGGGTCAAGGAGGCCAAGGTACAGTTTACAAAGGTATGCTTACAGATGGTAAAATAGTTGCAGTCAAGAAATCTAAACTTGTCGATGAGGGTCAAGTAGAACAGTTTATAAATGAAGTAGTGATTCTTTCTCAAATAAATCATAGAAACATTGTGAAGCTTTTAGGTTGTTGCTTGGAGACTGAAGTTCCTTTACTCGTTTACGAGTATATCTCGAATGGTACACTTTCACAACTGATCCGTAATGAGGATGAGTTCCCGCTTTCGTGGGAAATGAGACTGCAAATTGCTAAAGAAGTTTCAGGAGCTTTAGCATATCTTCATTCAGCTACTTCAGTACCTATTTATCACAGAGATATTAAATCGAGTAATATATTACTTGATGATAAGTACAGGGCAAAGGTTGCGGATTTTGGAACATCAAGATCAGTTGCTATAGATCAAACTCATATGACAACTATTGTGCAAGGAACTTTTGGGTACTTGGATCCGGAGTTCTTTCGGTCGAGTCAGTTTACAGATAAAAGTGATGTGTACAGTTTCGGAGTAGTTCTTGCGGAACTTTTGACAGGTGAAAGACCAATAATGACACGATCTGGAGGAGAGGAGAAGAGTCTAGTTACTTATTTCATTTCGGCATTGGAGAGAGATTTCTTGTATGAAATTATTGATGAAAGAGTTGCAAAGGAAGGAAGTAAAGATGAAGTTATTGCACTTGCTTTTCTAGCAATGAGGTGTTTGAACATGAATGGAAGAAAAAGGCCTACAATGAAACAAGTGATGCTTGAGATCGAACGAATAAGAACATCTGCGGGGCCTAAAAGGAGTATTTCAGACAAGTTTTACAACCTTGGGTCCTTCACTGAGGGAAATAAAATGCAGGATGATGTTCTGAGCTCAACGTCAATATCTTGCGGCAGATGATTCTAAAAATCTTACAAACAGTCATTTTTATGTAGTGAAAGTGAAATAAACACAAACGCACACGTAAACATCTCAAGTGTGTGTTCATTCACTAGAAATGAAATCACCACGTTTACTGTTGTTTGTGTTGCATACAGTTGATTGTGAAAACATGTTCCTAAGATATGACTAGGAAACACCTGCTTAAGTTCTTCATTTTCTTCCTCAACGGTTGAAACTAACAGATCAGAGATCACTTGAGGAAAGTACAGGCGAGAAACAAGTACACATATACCACCAGTGATGTAAGCAGCTCCAGGGTCCAAGTTGGCTGAAGTAAAACTGACGGAATCATTGGAACAAGGAAAGAACCACATACCCAACCAGCTACCAGTGCTCCAAATCTGCAAACAAAACAACATATGCAATAAAATGAGTTATTAATTTTAATAAGGAGATAATAATGTCAATATGTGTGTCTACTACAATGTGTATGCAATAGCAAAACTAACCCGATAATAGATGCTCTAGCTACACTCTTTGTGTTCTCATTGAGGAAATATATGCAAGCCGCCAAAGTAACTGCTACCTGCATTAAGTTGTATTTCAAAGTACTGGGTTACATATGGCATCTCTGACAGGGGAGAAAAACAATATCAAGTGTACTACAATTGAAATGCTACAAAAAGACTGGACTTAGAAACTCTAGTGATTAGAAAAAATAGAACAGTCACAACTAGTAAGCACGTGAAAGATGAAATCAAACCTGAAATGCAGGTCCACCTTCAGCAGAGTTCATAATACTCCAACCACCCATGAATGCAAAGAGGAACAGTCTTCTAAAGATTACTTCTTTCGGTGGAAGTTCTACAAAATTCAACAGATTTTTGACCCATGAAGGAGACTCTTCAACTTGTTTTTTTAACCTGCTTTTCAAGTTAATCTTAGACTTCTTTCGTTTTCAAAAACTGTCCATCAAAACTCTCTCAAAGGCGGCTTCTATTGATTCTTCACTACTCTCATGGCCAGCATATTACTGCAAAAGGAAATAGCGGGAACTCCAAATTTCTTCCTCTGAAGCACCTGTACTTATTCCAAGTCGCTTATATGAATCCCAAACACTAGAGGGAACTTCTGCACATTACCTGATGGGAGAAACAAGTTGAAAATTAAGGCATCATCTAAAGGATATATTGATAGAAGAAACACAGAAAATGGAACCGAATATGTTAATACTTAATAGCATATCCGATATTGACTTTGTAGTTTTCATATTCAAACACCACTAAATATTTTCAGGACTCAGCTTTTAACTTCCGACCAGACATATAAGGAGTGTAATACACAATATCAAGAGATTAAACCAAAAGTTCAGTTAGTCATAAAAGCGTCAAAATGCATCAAAATTTCAACATTATGTGTAAAAGAAGTGCACACTTGTCTTATTTCATTGCGATATAAAAATACAAGAAATCTGGTCTATACACAATACCTCCATATGGCGTGTCAATAGCACACTTTGGGCTACTGGTTATAACTCTTCTTGGTGTAGCATAGTTATGCTTAATTCTCTGGCTGAAGCTGAAATCATTCATAGACATCAAGTTGGAGTAATTGCGATGATAAATACGTAATTGAGAAGCAAATAGTCGAGCTATACAGTTTATGCCCTAAGAAAGATGACGACGAAAGATTAGGGTTTGAAAGCAGCACTGAAGATGCCATTTGGGGGTAAATCAATCCTTCGAACCAAAGGTAGGAGAAGAGACGAGGATATCGGATTAATCCGACGGCACCGTCGCCGCCGGCGTCTACGAAGTTGACGAGAAGCAATCAAAAGGAAGACGCAGATAGAAGATGACGATCGAAACGACGGCGTTCTCCAAACAGATCACACATGAGAACCCACGAGGGACCAATCTATGAATAACAAAATTGATTAGTACCGGAAGAACAACTTGGGCTCTGACTCTGAATGACGGAAATGTCAAATGTCTCTGATTTTCTCGAGCAACTTCAGGGGTATTTAAGGAATTTAGTGACTCGGGTTATTCCCATTTCCAGTGATCAAACTAAATTAACGAGTCGATTTCAGTTGTAACGAGCAATGGACGACGGCGTATCTGAGCCTAAGCAGAAAATTAAAAGAGACGCCGTGGTGTGAAAAATGTGAAGAACTATCGGAGTAGCCTAACAAGGTTGAGCAAGGACGTCAGCAAGGCTCGAAATGCCTCGTCATGAAAAAAGGAAAAAAAGATAACAGCAGTTCCTGTAAACCAATAAAAGTGCATTGTTTGTTTATGCATGTAGCAAAAGGGTTATGATCCTGACCAATCCAAACTTTCAAATTGAAACAAATAATATCTGTAAAATATATCATTTCACAACCATGAAATACCAAAGTTAATTTTGACATATACATACTGTCCTCCATCCATCTCCTGTATACTTTGCAAGTCTCATTTCTAAAATTAAAAAGATTAACACATGCAATATTTTTCACCTAAAGAGTAATGTGTGGCACTCTGAGAGAAATTGGAGAACAACTTTTCTTGGACTATGTTCTTATTCCTCCACTTATTAGCTTGAACTGCCTTCTTGAAAATTATTTGCTTTGAGCATCCAAGCTGGGAGGGTGCTAGAGTGATTTTGGCTTGTGCTTACTTCCCCACTGTTATTTTCACTGAAAGCGATACAGACAGAAAAAATTGAGATATCCAGATGTAAAGGCATTTGTTTCTACTCCGCCGGATCACCCGTTCCATATCTGCCATATTATTGAAATGAACATAAAGCTGAGATATTGCATACCTATTGATGTGAACTGGCTGCGTGATGTGTTGTAATGTTTGAATGGGAGGTGGGATTTCATCACAGCTTTGGTTATCCAGTTGCCCTTGCTCAGCTAATGTTTTCTCCTTCTCTTTCATCTATTAAAAATATATTACAATTATTAACATATGAAAATCTGAGTAAATAACACCACATGTAAACTTCTTGCCATCACCCATCAAATGGTCAATTAATACCTTCTTTCCTAGCAAATTATTTTGCTCTTGCATTTTTCTATCCTGTTCCAAAAAAATGTTTGCAATTATTTGTTTTGAAAAGAAACATGTGATATGTAGACACAGTAACTGACCACACTATCATAGTATATATGTACCTTCTTCTGCATCTCGGCTATAAGCTGATTCATGAGTTGATTCTGCAAGCAAATTATCAAGTAAGTGTATGCCGAGAATTGTTTGTGCTTAGTTCAGCTGATTAATACTTCTTGTTACCTTCTTCAACCTCATATGTTTAAGAGCACTTTCAAGCTGGTGTTCCAGATTCTGGAGCTCTCTAAGGTTCAAAGGATCAAGGTCCTCCCCAATCAGATTCCTGACAGCATTATCATGTTAGAGTACTGCATCCAACATTATCATGAGCTTTTAAAAGATCAAGAGAGAGAGATGACAACCTCACTAATTAACTCCCTATCATGCAATTAGGCCTAACATTTTAGCATATTGTTTCAAGATAAATTCCACAATTCACACAGTTCATATTTTATGGGGGAATATCCAGTATTAATCAAGCTGATTGTTCACAGTATTAATCAGTGGCTGCATTCAATGCGAGTTCTAGCATGTATTGCAATGACACACTTGGGATAAAGCTACATCATGGCTCAAGTTAAACCTCAGTTTCTACTACTACACCTTAAAACAAGAGTTAACAGTATAAAAGTTTGTGCATTGAAAGCTCAAATATAAAACTAAAAAAAGCTACCTTTGATTTCTTTGTAAAACCTCAATCCTACTCTGAAGCTTTGCATGCTTAAAAGCCCATCCACCCTGCAAAATACCAACTGCTTATACTCACTCAATCTTCATAGAAACACAATTCCATACATTTATCTAAACAGTTACAGTTAGCAGCACACATTTGAATTGAGCTCTGTCGAATCAAGCTGTTTATCTGAAGTGGAGTATCTTTCATATCGTTCAAGTATCCGTTCCATGCTATATGAATACAAAAACAAACAACAACAATGATTCAATCACATGAAACTGATCATAGCTAATAGTAATACGAACGAACAAAAGGCGGCGTAAGCGTAAGTACGTACGAAGAGTCGGTAGCGTAGTGGACAAGTTTAGACTTTGGTGAGAAGACGATAAGAGCGACATCGGCGTCGCAAAGGAGAGAAATCTCGTTAGCTTTTTTCAACAAACCGGATCGGCGTTTGGAGAATGTGACTTGGCGATTGATTTTGTTCTCTATCCGCTTCACCTCGACTCGTCCTCTTCCCATTTTGGCTGATGAGATTAGACGTTTTGTGGTTGCATGAAGATTGGATGTGAGAAGGATGAGTTTTGAAGTTTGTGGTTTGAAGTTAGTTGCGATCGGGAGAGAGTGGTTTTGTGGAGAATGAAGTGGTTTCGTCAATTGGGTTGTCGAGTTTTGATTGGCGATTTTTGTTATTTACTTGGTCTTCCCTGGTTTTCTTTTCTGGAATCCCCACTTGTTTTTTCTAATACTTCTAGAATTTTCTTAATAAATAGTACTCCAATAGTTTGAGCATTTTCTTAATAAATGATTTAACATAAAAGATATACAAACAATTTTTTTAATTTCAACATTCTTATTATTGAGTTAAATTTGATATTTAGAGATGTAATTTTTTGAAGAAATATAACTAATTATTAAGATATGATTAAATCATTATACAAGTATGAAACTATAATACATTATCTCATCTTAACTCATTTTACTAAGCGCATTTTTCACAAACATAAAATCAATTAATAATAAAATAATCAAAATTAACCAATATGCAAATTGCAAAATATTGAGATATACAAATATTTTCATGTAAAAATAATGTTTTATGCATATCAATGGAAAGTTATAACACCAACTTTAATATAAATAAATTCATTCATAATGTTGAAACGAACTAAGCAGTGTGAAGCAACAAGATAGCATAGAGAGTGTAACTCTCCTTAGTCCAACAAAAGGGAAAAAGAACATAAATAAAACTAGATGACCAGGCCTCATCTCTATCAAAAGAGGTTTAGATTCGAATTCTCCGCTTTAAATAAGTCATTACTTAGCTGGCGCAGTAGCAACTTTAGCAGAGGCGTCAGCTGCTGCTGTTGCAGGTGGGTTGAGCTCATCCCATGCTTCAACCCAGGTAACCATGGCATCAGCAAGCTTGAGGAAGTAATCATCAATCTTACCTAGCTTGGCACGGACTTGCTTGGAGAGTTCCAGGTAACAATTCTGGACTGTGGTAGCTTCCTTGGGAAGAGTAGCGGACTGGAAGAATGGGATAATCTCTTCTTGCCAGTAGATGCCTTTGTATTCCTTCTTGAGGTTCACAAATGGGTTGCTAGCCTTGCTGTGCCAGAGGTATGGCAGCCCTGTCTTGACTCCGAGACCAAGGTGGTCGCAGATAACCTACATTTGGAAAGGATTGGTTCAGGTCGGCTATCATAAACTCTACTCAAAGATTGTGATTGCTTAAAATGTAGATTACCTTGATGCACCATCCAGCCCACATGTCGTCGTAACGTCCAATAGGCTGACCATCACCCATTAGTCCAAAGTACATAGCCGGTCCGATCAACTCTCGGTCAAAAGCCAAATTCATCCCACACATAGGGAACAGGGTTCCTTTGGGAATGGTCAACACAGCATCAACATACCTAATCAATAACCAAAATCAATGCAAGCTTTTAGTCTAAAACTACAATGACAACAATGCAATCAAGTAAAAGCATCAACTTCCAAAACATCAAAAATACACATACCTAGTGTTCCTCTCACGAGGCTTGACCAGCTGAGTTGGAGCATCATAATCAGGAATGTTGAGCCAAAGCCCATGTGAAACAGCAGTCGGGACACCCTCACGTAGACTGAATGGATACCCTCGGACAAAGTCAGCACCCTCTCTGTATGGATCATACAAAGTGTTGAAGAAAAATGGCGTAGCTGGTGCAACAGATTCTGTATGTGCTGCTGTAGCGCATTGATGTCATTCCCAGATGGATCCTTCGCAACCTGCACACATACACAAATCAAACATTAGTAACACAATCGACTTCATAATTCGAACAATTCACAGATCAATATATCAGATCACAATTCAAACATAATAGCATCAGATATGAATCTAAAAATCAAACACAAGCACTCAGTAAGAACCAGATCAGATCATAATCTGATCACAATTCAAATCAGCGTTGACCAAGTCGAAACCAGATCTCGATCCAAAAGCACAAATTCAAAATTCAAAATTGAAGTAAAATCAAGAGACATACGAAGCAATCATCATCGATGGTGAAGATGTACTTCTTCTTAGACACCATATAACCAAAGCAACGACAAGCAGAGTCCTTGAACGAAATACACGAAGCTTTTGGTCCCAAAATCCTGTTAATATCATTCCTATTGTAAAGCTCGTAATCAAACCCTTCCGGAACTTTGATCGTCTTCGAAGGATCTCCATCTTGAACAATGATAAGATGATACGGCTGGAAGAAAGGACGCCACATCTCTAGAAAATCGAGGTTTCGAATCGTCGGGATCACGATGTCGAGTTGATCGGTCCATAGCGGCGGCGCTGGTGGAAGCGTTTTCGTCATCTCCGCCATTCTCTCCATCGCTCGGATTTAGAGAGAGAAAGTTCAATGCGTCGAGATCGATCGATTGAGTGATTTGGGATTCTTCCGAGAGGTCTGGTTTTAACGACGTCGGAGTGGAGAAGGAACGGCACGTGCGAGATGTGATGGCACGTGCGACGCACAATGCGTTGTGATTATCGGTTTCTGCTAATGGTTTTGACTTTTAAATACTTTAATTTTTACGTTTTACGAAATTAAAAGGTAAATTTAGGTTTTGTGAACCAAAAAAGTTGGTCAATTAGCGTTTCAAAATTTTGATATTTATTTTTATATAAACGGATTTAGCGTTCAGTCATTCGATAAACATCGATTATGAATTATGATCAAATATTATTTTGAAGTATAGCTAAACACGATTGGATTACTACTGATTTGTTTTTGATTTTGGATATTTCTATGTGGATTTATAGATCAATATTTATGTGCACCCACATGTGGGAACGTTCTCTACACAGCTCATGCATGCATACTTGTAGTTTTTTGACTTTACGTATATTTCAAATATCAATAATAGAGAACAGCTAGTAGATCATCTCTTGGCACGTTGTATCAAGTGCTTAATTACTATCTTTTTTTGAGAGTTTATTTGAGTAATGAGACAAGCAATTGTTGGAACACCTACCTAGTCTATTCGAACAAGTCAATGCATGACATTACAACATTAAACAATGAAGATGAGGCCGGCCATAACATTGCACGCAGCCATGTGATCACTGACTTTCACCATGTTATGAGTTGGAAATTGAGAAATCATGATAACGTCAGATTTGAGAAAAGTGCATACATTAAAGGAACAAGATGCAAAGCTAGCAGATCATGATGTGACAACGTGTGGCTTACTTTTGATTTTCGATCTCAGAAAATGAGACAAAAATAATGGGACAGAAAAATAATAATATACTCTCTCCGTCCCACTATGTTTGTCCCCTTTGATTATTTTATACCTCACATATAATCAAAAAGGTGGATAAACTTTGTGGGACGGAGGGAGTACGTAGTTCAGTATGCGCAAATAATCGATGCATATAACTTTATTATTTTCGGCTTATAAAATAGATGCGGACTAAGCTTTCAAACTGGTAGAAGAGTGGGAATATAAGCATAGAAAAATACTACAGTAAGTTACATTTTGCATGGACACTCTTGCCAGCATCAGAAATCTCAACTGCATATCCTGGCTTAGCTTATGACTCTCCAATTTTCATACCTTATTGAAATTAAGCTTCCTGTCGCAGCTTCGTCCAGCCTTGGCTCGTAAACAAAGCGATATGGACTCATCACTAACAATCTCCTTGACTAAATCTTTGAACAACATTCTCTCAATGTCCAATACTACTTCAGACATAGATTTCTCCGAATTTCCCCATTTGTCCGACTTGAGCATCATATCTTCGTAAACTATCTGCTTTAAGTCGTGGTCTTCATCGTGTCCCTCTTCTTTTTGCTCTACTTTACCTTTTGTGGTATTTTTAGCTTGCAAATGTTCTATTTGATCACACATGTGTTTTAGCAATTGTTGAGCCGTGATGCTCCTTCTGGCCAGCTTTCTAGGTGTGGATTTTGCGTCATTTGATATTCCCGATGGAATTAGCATCTCTGCTAAAATTTCATTGCAAGAATCAAAGATAAGTCTCCGATGGGATTTTGAGGCGGAACACCTGTTGCCATCTTTTGTGAGCAATGCACTTGACTTGGTTTGCTCCATGACAAAGAAAAGCTCGGGGTTTATAGGGTATCCTGATATGTGTGGCTGGAAGTTGCTACCATGGAACTCAAAGTCTCGAAAAAGGAAGCCAGAAGCTAATAGTATTTTAGAAATGTATCTCTGGTCCGGGTTTGTGGTATTGCAAAGTGATGCGATGAAGTCTGAGTTGGACTCACTGTCGTATGTGGAACCAACTCCTTTGAGTTTGTGAACTAAGTCCTCTATCTGTTTTAGCTTCTCGCGACTCATGTTTGTAACCACTTCAGCTGCATTTGCCAAAAGGTGGTTATTCATGTTGCAACCTAGTCTTTTATCATGTTACAGTGTAAAATGATAAGCGTGAACGACTCACCTGTTCCACAACCTGCTGTTTTTCTGATCAATGGAGATGTTGGAACATCCCTGTATGCAGTTGAATCAAGAACAGACACTGGGCTTGGCTGCTCAGCGGCAACGATTGCAGGATGAGCATGCACATTATCTTCACTAGCTATCCAGTTTGGTTTCTGAACAAAAGTAAAAAACATAGTAAATACAACGAGAAAAACATATGAAAGTATTTACTAGATTTTGAAGATTCCACTTACATGTTTCCTAATGCCGGACGACATTGATCTAACAACCTTTCTTGCTGGACTACGGGTACCGTCTATGTGCTCGGGTCGCAGTTTACTAGTGACTTCTGCTTCTTCTCCGCAAAAGGTATCTTTTGATTCAGTGCTTAAGCCACTTTGCTGCCCATTACATTGTTGGATGGAGTACGTCAATTGAGGTTTTTCACTCGATGTGCAAGAGTTTTTTAGTTTCGTGGATTTTGGCATACTCAGTTTGTATTAAGGATATCCAGAAGGTCTCTTGATGATCACATTAAGTTAGGCAATTATTATTAGTTTAATTATAGAACTTATGTTCCTATATAAACTCATCTGTCTAAATAATATGATAAGTCAATCTTTCTCATTCTCAACTCTCCATATGGTATCAGACAGCCAGTTCTAAAGACTCTTATGAGCAATTCAACCGTCTCTACTCAATCCTCTGCCTAATCTCATTCCTCTCCTCTGCCAAATCTCATTCCTCTCCTTTTCCACCATGTCGACCGACTCCACCGCCGCCAATACAACACCTGTTATCCCTATTACCGCAAAATCTCACATCAACATTCCTTTATCTATCTCTACATTTTCTTCTTGGAAATCTCATATCACAGCCATCCTCAAAGGTTATAAACTGATTCATCATGTTGATTCCAAAATCCCCCCACCATCAGAGGATTCTTGCCACATATGATTCATGGTTCTCTCAGGATCAATTTATTCTTGGAGCCTTTATTGGCTCGGCTGATTCTGATGTTGCACCATTAATTTCATCTTGCCAAACAGCTTCTGAGGCATGGGATTCATTGACTCGCCTCTTTGCGAGTAGATCCAGAGCGCGTGTAATGCAACTTAAGAATGACCTTGCTCGAGCTTCTATCGGTTCTCAAACTGCTGGGGACTTTCTTCGATCCATCAAAGCTAAAGCTGATGAACTTGCCCAGATTGATAGGCCTCTGCATGATGATGATCTCACTTTATATATTCTTAATGGTCTTGGTCCTGCATATAAAGACTTGGCTGCCAATATTCGAGCTCGTGATTCTTCGGTTTCTTTTAATGATTTGTTTGACAAGGTTATTGCACATGAACAATATATCAAAGATTTGGAATCACACAATGCCTCTCTTGTTGCTACTGCAAATTTTGCTAACCGACACTCTCGTGGAGGTACCTCTCGTGGCTCCGCTTATCCGAATAGAGGTCGTGGAAATTCTCGAGGTCGCGGCAGCCACAAGGGTAATGATAGTCCCTACAATTCTGGACGTGGTTCTTTTAATAACTATGGATCACGGCCATATGTTCCTAGGTGTCAGTTGTGTCGCGAACTTGGTCACACTGCTCCGCACTGTACTCAACTTTCTGCAATGGCAAATCTTACTGTCTCTGGAGGGGACCCTACAAAACCTTGGCTTATGGATTCTGGAGCATCTCATAATCTGGTCTCAGACCGTAAAAACATGAGCATTCATTCTGAATATGATGGCACAGAGGAAGTACATCTTGCCGACGGATCTGGTTTACCTATAACCCACATCGGTACCTCTATTCTTAAACTTCCATCTCGTGATTTTTTATTACAAAATGTTCTATGTGTCCCTACTGCAAAACGTAATCTCCTCTCAGTGCATCAATTTACTAAAGCAAATAATGTGTCTATTGATTTTCATCCAAATCATTTTCTTGTTAAGGACCGAGCCACAGGGACAACTCTAGCTCGAGGAACATGTCATAATGGGATTTACCAATTTTGTGCACCTGTTAGTTCGCAGAAGATGGAAGCTCATTCCTTGACTGTTGGTGTTAGAACTACTTCAAATACTTGGCATGCCCGACTTGGTCATCCGTCCTCTCGAACGAGCAATTCGTTAATTTCGACTTTATGTTTACCGCTTCTTAATAAGACGGCATCAACACTGCATTGTGACTCTTGTGCAGTTTGTAAGTCGCATCGTCTTCCTTTTGTTGAGACATCACTTATTTCAAAACATCCTTTACATTATCTATATGCGGACGTTTGGGGCCCTGTTACTGTTTCTCTTGATGGCTCTCGATTTTATCTACTTTTGGTAGATCACTTTACAAAGTATTGTTGGTTATTTCCTATGAGTACCAAGTCACAAGTGGCCTCCATATTTTCTCAGTTCCATAAGCTGGTTGAGCGCCAATTTGATAATAAAATTGTCAATGTTTATAGTGACAATGGTGGTGAATTTATTGCTCTCCGTTCGTACTTCACAGATAATGGAATCAGTTGGCTCACCACTGCACCTCATACCCCTCAACAAAATGGTACCGCAGAGAGACGTCACCGACATATTACCGAAACAATTGAACACTCCTTCATACAGCAAAGCTGCCTCCAACCTTTTGGTCCTACGCTGCCCAAACTGCTGTCTATTTAATTAATCGGCTTCCAACGCCTATTCTCCAAAATAAAAGTCCCTTTGCAGTTCTCTTCAACCGACCTCCCAACTATCTAAAGTTGCGTGTGTTCGGATGTCTGTTTTCCTTGGTTGCGACCTTATAGCTCCGGAAAGCTCACAAATCCATCTCGTCCATGTCTTTTTGTAGGATACTCCACTTCCCAGAGTGCTTATCGATGTCTAGATTTGGATAACAATCGTATATTCATCTCTCGGCATGTTACCTTTTTTGAGCACAAATTTCCATACAAAGCTGCTGTGGAAAAGTCAAACATTCCTAAACATCAAAGCACCCCGCTTTTCATTTCTCAGCCATCTAACATCTCCATTCTTGGCCCACCACCTATCTTAACAAATCTCCCAAGCTCCCCACAACAACCGCAACATCCCTCTCCAACTCTACCTTCCAACATCTCCATTCTTGGCCCACCACCCATCTCAAATTCATCCACTCAACAAGGAATGCCTCTTGCTGCTGACATGCCAATACCATCCTTGGATCAGCCATCTTCGACTCCAACAGAATTACATCCAACTCACACCATGACAACTAGAAGCAAATCCGGAATATTTAAGCCAAAAGCATATTCAGTGACAAAGCACCCTCTTCCGGATAATGTTGAGCCTACATGTGCGTCTCAAGCGCTTTTAGATCCAAAATGGCGTGCTGCTATGTCTGAAGAGTTTACAGCTCTTCTTCGTCATGGTACTTGGGATCTTGTTCCTTCTCCACCAAATACGAATATTATTGGTTGTAAATGGGTCTTTCGTATAAAGCGCAAACCTGATGGCACAGTTGATCGCTATAAAGCTCGCTTAGTAGCTAAGGGCTTCCATCAACGACCTGGCATAGACTATAATGAAACATTCAGCCCAGTTATCAAGCCGGTCACGATCCGAACTGTCCTCTCTATGGCTCTTATGCACTCTTGGCCTGTTAAACAACTTGACATCAGTAATGCTTTTCTTCACGGACATTTGAAGGAACCTGTTTTTATGCGCCAACCGCAAGGGTTTGTTGATCCCAGCTTTCCTCTCAACTCTCCATAGTTTGATCGCATTGTTTGAAGTTGAGGCTGGCCGCGGCTTCTTTTCTATTTCAAACTTCTTTTGTTGCATTCTTAAGCTAGTGGATCCTGCAGAAACTGAGTTTGTTTTCTTTTCCTTTGATAGCCGCTGAGGCAAAGTTGGTTGTGCGTGTCAGTTTCTTCTCACTCGGGCTAATTCGAGGACTCTGATAGCCATGTCGTGGAGTTAGACCTTTAACAGGTTGTGTGTTAGACAAGGCTTTCCTTCTGATTGCAGAATCACTTTCTTGAGGTTTAGAAAGTTGTCGCATGCCTTCCGATCGGATCACAGATGAAGCAGCAATATCCGATTTCTCTAAAAGTCTAAACGGTTTCATGACAACAATGGGAGAAGTCAGTGTCTTTGCACAGCTCTCTGGTTTGCCATTTGCCATACTCGTGCATGCATTAGGGTAAGTTTGCCGCTGCACTGTTTTCCGCATAATATCCGAGCCTGAATTATGGTTCATCGTCATTCCATTGCTTAAAAGTTTATATTCTCCCTGCCACGAACTATTTTGCTGCACTGCATCGAGCATCTGCTTTAAGGCCAAAAGGTCCTTCGATGAGCGTTGGATCTCGATATCCTTTAACCTTCCCTCAAATTTACTATAAAGAGTAGTGCCTGCATTTGATTCACATACTGAACCTTGTTTACTCTTAGCAGCTGGTTGCTTCCATGGCGCAGGCTCTATGAAAATCTTAGAGCTAGAGACGGGTTTCATGGCTAATTCACCATATTTCAACTTATGCACCATATTTTCTTTCCTCCTTTGAGCATCTGATACTTTTACTGGCATGCTTTCTCTAGCCGGTGAGGTAGACTTTGTCATTGTGTTGGTATCTTGCCTGTCACCAATTTTAACAAACCTGTTACTATTTTTCGCAGTAGAGCTGCTGACCCCTGGCATTGCGTCAAGACCCATGAGTTTCTCTACAATGCTAGGAGCACGGTGGTTTTTATGACTTGTTCTGAACTCTGAGTTTGGCACGGAGCATTCCGTACTGCTGTCCATTGATAGTCTTGTCAGTTCATCTAGCGCGCCATTGTTCTTTGGTGTCTCTTTAATTTCATGTCTATACCATTCCCGCCCTCTCTCATACTCATACTGATAACCCTTTGATTCGTCGAAGAGCCTCAAAGGTTTTCGATCTTCATTGTACAAGCAAAGCGAGTCTTTAAATTTTGGAATCGCTTTAGTCGACCCCTTATTTAGGCTCGCAATAGAACTTTTCATTGGCTGCATTGGCATTTCGGAGCTTTCAAGTTTCAACCCCATTGAATCCTCTGCACCATCTTGTACCACATCATCGAGATCAAATGACTGCTGCCTCATTCTCCAAGACCTACTGGAATGGCTCAAGGAGCGATCAAGCAATGGACTCACAGGAAAAAGCATTCTATCATATGAAGACGGTTCTGCGTGCATTACTTTGCTGTAGTCAAGTGATGAAAATGACGATGATGGAGATGACGAACATGAGGCTTTAGATGATTCTGTATAAATTCCATTTCCAAATCTGTCATTTGAATTCCTGTTAGACCTCATTTCCTGCATTCTCCAAATCAAATGGCTGAGTGATTCATAACTCGCATTCTCAAGCTTAGATACATACAACAACTAAAAAGTTAGCATTTTTACCATTCCATGGTGAAGATATGGATCTGTAATCTGCTCTACTTCACAGCTTCCTTGGAAAAACTTGGAATTACCTGCAAAATCAAGGACCAAAACACTAAAGCTGAGATCTTGAAATCCAACACTAGACCACTATGTCATCCAATATTGTTGACCTTAGAAATTTGAAGTTAGCTAACAAAATTCAATTTGTGGAATGATAATGCAGCAGAATAGAAAAGGGATTACCTTGAAGAGTCCTGGTAGTCATTGAGTTGGTAATGCGCTTAGGGAAGACAGCTTGGTTCTGATTAGGGTCAAAGAGATGAATGAAGCCAGTCATGCACCCACTTTGCTTCCTCTCCATATATCTCAAAGGTCAGATCTTGTGCATTCTTTCACTTCTAAACTTTCAGATTGATGAGTTTGGAAAAGACCCAGATGGGGAATTAGCAATTAAGGGATGAAACATGAGACACTGATCTGGTATGAAAGGCATAAAAGAGAGTGAAGATAAGGGAAGGGACCATATGGGGTTAGCTAGAGTTAGAGTCCAGATGCTTACTTTTATCAGAAAAGAAAGATGTGAGCATGCCAACTCAAATGCTGATAAGGAATCAGTGGATGAATCCAAATCCAAGCAAGAGATTTAGATGTGCAGACTGCAGAGTTGGGTTTTGAATTTCTTAATTTGTTTCTATTCCTTCCTCAGGATCAGTTGTCTTATTTTGCATAGTGGTGGTTGAAGGAGACCAGACCAGAGTATTTAATTCTTGTTTTACTCATTAAGGTGGATTGGAATGGATTCATTCAGATTTGAGGTTCAGTTTTGCATGTGACTTTGTCAGCAAAATTCAATTCAATGACTCAGGAAGGAATTGGGTGGATGGGTTATTTATGATTCAAAGTCATTCATTCATCTCTACATGAATGAAATCGATTTGAGTTGAGTGTGGGTTATTATTACTTATTAGTTGAGGTAAATATAGATGGAGGAAGTGACAAGTGTTGTGCACTACAAGAGTATTATTGTACTGGCTGGCGGGGTCGAGTTTCTTTTTTGTCTATGTTCTGAAACACACTTGTCTCTTTTGTCACATACTGCAGTTGTCATGAGAAGGCTCATGTGCAACCTTGTCCTCGTCATTCACTTATTGGCTTGAGTTTGCAACCTATAAATCAATTTATTCAACACAGCAGTGGTGATGTGAATGCAAAATTCAAGTTCATAGGTTGGTGAATTTGCCTTATGCAGTTTTTGAGGATAGAAAACTAACTCAAGCATGTGTTGCATTGACTTTATTAGAATGGAAACAGCTGATTTACTTTGACTTTACTATTTGATTTATGATGTCAAATAATGTAGATAGTTTATTGAAAAAGATGAGCACACACAATCAAACTAAATCTTTCAATTGACTTTTGTAACCATAGATAAAAATGTATGTTTTTATAGAAAAGTCTGATATGCACTTTACTACCAATTGCTTTAAGTAACACAAGAAAAGAGATGGCCATGAGTAAACAAAAACAACAGCCATATCATGTAAACCTTTGTGTAATAGGAAATGTATCTCACAGTCTTAGACTAAGGTTCTCTTCTACAGATCCAAAGAGGCTTGATTTTACAATCTCAATTCAGAAATCGAGAAGAAAACAAGTTATATATAATGCAGACATCTAAAATTCACATCACATTGTCAAGTAATATCTACCATGCACATTGGGTAAACCCATCAAACCTCCTGCTTTGGCACTTATCGAGCACTTCTTAAATGCTACGCCTATACTTGATGAACTATATCGCACACATGAGTATGCAAGTAGTGGCTTGACATGAGATTCCTCAACCTACATTTCCCTGTACAATCAACACTAACTGAGATGATGTTATTCATTTCTGCCATTGAGCACATACTGGTTCTGTTTACTAAATCTCTAGTAGATGCATTCTTCACGCAGTACTAACATCACATGCCAGCAGTTTCCTGTGATCATTTTGTATCTGGTGAACGTGTTGGCAAACAAGAAAAACATGAGAACCAACTTGTGGCCTGAGCCGGCTGAGTTGCATTTGAAGAATTGTTCTCATTAGTGGTCTGTGGTGTTGAATCAGGTGGCTGCTGGTGTTCTTGGCTTGATTTTAGGGGTCTTAAGCTGATGTCCTCTGTGCCACTTTTCATTGAATCCCCTGATCTGCATTTCCAAGTTTATACTTGATAAGTCAATATGCTTAATTTAAGCTTAATATAGTTTGCATTTAAAAAGTATACAGACTCTAACTTTTCCCTTTCTAATACACCGAAGATGCAATAAGAAGAGAAGAATATATAAGCAGTGAATAAGCATTGTAACTTACACTGGAAATGCAAAGGATTTCACACTAGCTCCGCCATCATCAGAAGGGGTATGGGACCTAGCCCTATTCTTTTGAACTGACACATTGATCTCACCTTGACATTGCTCATTTTCTCTAATTACCTCCTTCATAGTTTCTGCAGCTGCAGCTTCAGCTAAAACTACACCCGAGTGCGAGTTGGGGCTTGCTTGATAAGCAGCCTGTGGACAATTTGATAGGTTCATCATTTGCCCAGTTGTTGTTGGCCTCATGTCCCGTGGTTCCCCTGCCCCAAGCTCTCCAGATTTCTTGTACATACTAAGCTCCCTGGATTTCTTATACATACTAAGCTCTCCTGATTTCTTGTACAACCCAAGCTCTCCGGATTTACCTGAATACTGAATGTAATCTCTAGCGAAACTCATAGTCCCCATCTGAATGCTAAACAAGGATTCATTGGAAGCAGTACTCCATTCACCCGGAGCAGCACTTGTTTTGGCAAACACAGAAGACGGAATCCTATACGCATTTCCTGCCAAGGGTTGTTCCATAGATTGAGCCGTAGGCGGCTTGAGATTCGTGCTCGAATCTGAAACATTAGACTTGTCTAAATTATCTTCAAAACGAACTTCCAACTTGTCAGACGAAACCGATAGTTTGCTTTCATCAGATGAGTTGGCAGAATGAGTCCCGGCAGGTGCCATTACTGACAACAAAATCAAACCAAATTCAAGTAAACAGCTCCTTCCAATCAATAAAGTGCAAAAAATCGATAAGAAAAAAGACAACATTGTTATGCGAATTTAACAGCAATCATCCTAATTGTTGAAATAGATAAATACATACATTTGCGAAAAAATTGATATTGAGATTAGTATCATGCAATGCTTTGATAAGAACAACAACAAGGGTGTAATGAAATTGAGAACAAAAATGAAAAACCTAATCAAGGGTTTGTATTGAGGCGAAGATGTTGAGTCTATCTAGTCGCCGGCGGAGATACGACCGGCGATGGAAGACGTTGATCGGCGCCTGAGAATGAAGACGATGAGGGTTATGATGATCAGGAGCGAATCCCGAGGCAAACGCCATAGGAATGAATTTGAGACTCGCTCTCTCCTTCTCTCTCACTAAATCAGGAAGATGGAAACCATCTCAACGTCCAGCTTCCAGTTCATTCTGGGCCTGCAAACTTGTTGGGTTGGGCCGCGGCCCAATTTCACTGACACGACAACGCTAACTGAACAAGAAACTACGTCGTTTCTAGTTTCCCATCATTGTTATAAAGAGTATAATTCATAGACATAAATCTATTTTAATAATTTGAAGTTCCGATCACAACGGACATCCTCACTCATAATCCACAAATATGAAGTATGCCGACATGTCTTATGTTCATATGATTAAGTAAGCGATTCATCAGCAAGATAGACAAGCCTCTAAAAAAACTAAACTAGGTTGTGACAAAACTATTGGTGCAATGGAATGGAACCGGAAACATGACTAAAAAACTACTATGAATTATAAGCGATGGAGGAAAGCCTTGGCAGGGGATGAACGACCAACGGCTGATGCCTTTGTAAAGTAAGTCCATAAGCCTCCTCCATATCAAGTTTCTCAACACTTTGATTCCCAGCCAACTCCCAATCAAAAGCATGTACTAAAGTAGCAGTCAAAAGTTGCACCATCCTTATCCCTAAGCTCATTCCAGCACAAATCCTACGCCCTGCTCCGAACGGTATTACTTCAAAATCCGTCCCTCGTACATCCGCATTAGGCCTTTCACCACCAGTCATGAACCTACTTGGCCTGAATTCCAAAGGCTCTTTCCAAATCTCCGGATCTCTTGATATAGCCCAAACGTTAACTAACAATGTTGCACCCTTTGGGACATGGTACCCTTCTACCTCGCAACATTCTGAGGCCATTCGAGGTAGGGATAAGGGAGTGGAAGGGTGTAAGCGGAAGGTTTCTTTAACTATGGCTTGGAGAAGTGGGAGTTGAGCAATGTCTGTCTCGCTAACTAACCTATTTCGGCCAACGACTAAGTCGATTTCTTGTTGTGCTTGGGTTAGAAGCTTTGGATGGCGCATTAGTTCCGCTATAGCCCATTCCACCGTGCTCGATGATGTGTCTGTTCCGGCCGTGAACATGTTCTGTAATCACAAATACCATGATCATGAAAGGCAATGTTTTCACTTGGCAGTTAAGTTAGTTATAATTTGTTTCAAAGTTAAATAAATTGCATGTGACAAATTTCCTTACCAGAAGAAGAGCCTTAATTTCAGTGTCTGTCAATTGACCACTCTCACCATCAGCATTGTCCTGTAACAACACTGATAAAAAATCCATTTGACTCTTGTCACCTTCCCCTGCCCCGCCACCAGCTCCGCTGCCAGCTCGATGCTCTTCTAAAATTTTACCTAGAAACTTATCGAACCTAGCGTGCAATTTCTTCATTTTTCGCGCTATGCCTTGTAAGTCAAGCCATTCGAGTGATGGGATGAAATCACCTATGTTAAATTCTCCGGACAACACCATCATTTCCACCACCATGTCCTTGAACTCATCGGACTCAGCACTCGAATCCCAACTGAACACTCGCTTACCTTGTATGACGCGTGACAACGCATTTGTGGTGCAAATGTTCAGCGCTTTTGATAGATTGATGGGCGAATTAGCCTCTGCATCTGCGAGCTTTCGTGTTAGCACTGCTATTTCACTCTACAAATCAAGATCATAAGTTTCAAGGTTATAAGGAATAGCGAAATAACGGTTAGTCATTTGATATTAAAAATGAATTTAAAAAAAAGTGAACATAAAAACATGAGTACCTCACGGACATGACGGAAGTCATCCAAAGCCTTGTTCGAAAAGAGATGCACTTGACAAACCTTCCTCAGCATACGCCATCTCGGTCCATAAGGTGCAAAAACCATATCCTGATAGTTATACCCGATGTGCTTTGCCCCAGAGTGAGGAGGCCTACTCGAGAAATTAGCATCATGAAGTTTAAGAAACTGCGCAGCTGTACTAGCTGACGAGGCCACCACAACATCCACTGATCCTAACTTCAAGTGCATAAAAGAACCATATTTCCTTGCTAAGGCCGCAAGTGCATGATGCGGCCTTGGACCAAGGTGGGGAAGATTCCCCACTATCGGCCACGGCTTCGGGCCAGGAGCATATTTATTATGGTCTGAAGTACGGGATAAGCGGCCGAGGAGGATGTAGATGGCTAGTGCAAAGAGGGACGAGAAGACAAGAAGCTCAGGAATGGAGAGAGGTGGAAAAGCAATACCCATACTTGATAAATGAGGTCAATGGATGAAGATGGGTAGATAGTCATGAATCTCGGTCATATAACAGTTTGGGAAATGTTCAGTGAAGACGAAATGAGTCGGTAGAGATCATATCACGTGTTGTTGGCTTGTTGCATGGAGGTGCATGGGGTGGTAGGTGAAGCTACACAGTATATAGTAAGGTTTTTTATTTATTATAATGAGTACATTACAAGTTCAACTCGAGCATTTCAATTCACTACAGAAACTATATCATCACATGATCAATCTATTACAAGACCTTCAATCGAAACCGAAATCATTACATAAGAAAAGACTCCACCACATGAGGAGTAAGAAAGGGAATAAAAAAGAACCTCTCAAGACAAGAATATTGGTGAGACCATAGATTAAACATTTTGTTTCTGATAAAGAGTTTATGAAGATTCTTACCACACTAGGACATCACCCTAGACTTTGAGGTAGGTGTGCTGCATTTAGGGGTGTCAATGAGTCGAGCGTTCGTGAGCTACTCGCGAGCAAGTTCGGTAAAGCTCGGCTCGATAATAAACAAGCCGAGCTTGAGCATGGTTTCTCGGCTCGATTAATAAACAAGCCGAACATGAGCAGAGGGGTGCTCGGCTCGTTTATGTTCGTGAACGGCTCGTTTACCTGCTCGATTAAGGCTCGATTATATGCTCGATTAATAATCATTGTAAAAGTAGTGTAATATAACTTAGCTATATAATATAATAATATATACAATTTGTTACAAACTAGATGATAAGAGGTAAAAATATAAGTAAAATCAATATATAAAATTGAGATTGTAAAACTTATTTTATTACGTACCTTGTAATTTATCTTTAATAACACAAATGTACAACAACATTGATAATGTTATGATCCTACTAGTTACAAGCTTTTTCAAAGATCAAAATTATTGAGAATGGATTGAAAATGTATTTGTTTATTGTCTGTCTGAATGCACGATCTGGTGTTGGAATTGTAAGGAAGCGCGGATACCCGGGCTTCCATAGTTTTTCTCTGTTTTAGACAATTGAAGGGGTAAGGACTTCGTGCTTCATACAGGAAAATAGATCAAAGACTCCGAACCGAGCATCCAAGTAATAAGCGCTAACCAATAAAGATAGACTTCGTGCTTTAACTAAGTAATGTTTAAAAATACCTATCAGCTTGACTCGGTTCGTTTGTACCCTATTTACAAGCTTATGATTGATCAAAAAAAATAAAAAAATAAAAAAATAAAAAAATAAAAAAATAAAAAATAAAAAAATAAAAAAATAAAAAATAAAAAATAAAAAAATTAAAAAATAAAAAATAAAAAATAAAAAATAAAAAATTAAAAATAAAAAATAAAAATTAAAAATTAAAAATAAAAAATTAAAAATTAAAAATAAAAAAATAAAAAAATAAAAAAATAAAAAAATAAAAAAATAAAAAAATAAAAAAATAAAAAAATAAAAAATAAAAAAATAAAAAAATAAAAAAATAAAAAAATAAAAAAATAAAAAAATAAAAAAAATTGATCAAGCTCGCGAGCCGAGCTCGAGCAAGATTTATTAGGGCTCGTCGAGCTCGAGTTCGAGCAGCATGAAAATCAGACGGGCCGAACTTGAACATGTCGATGCTCGGCTCGGCTCGTTTACACTCCTAGCTGCATTTGCATGTAAGCGAGCCGGACGGGACTTTAATTGGCCCATTAGTGGATGGCCCAACAAGCCATGCTCATCTTTTTCAAATTTTCTTTTTCTTTTGTAAATGTAATAAAGATTTCATGTTCAAGGCGAAGATGCATTTAAAAGTCCTTTTTCTCGGTTTCTAGTGTCCTTTTTCTCTCTCTGGGTTTTCAGCCTATGCGAGTTTTCTGAGTAAGCATAGGAGAAACTAGCGTGGCTTTAGAGTAGAGTGGAAGCAGGAAGTGAAGAGCGGATGGCAAGTGGCTCTGGTGCGATGTCTGAAGAAGTTGAAGGGGGAAGGGATATGATGGAAAATGGAGATGCTGGCTGGAGGGAGCAGGTGGAGGTGCTGGCGGAAAAGTTGAAAGGGGAGGTAAGGGTGTCGGTGAAGGAGGGGGTGTGGGAGAGGGCTGCCGAGAAGTACAGGTGGGCAGTAGTGTTGAAGATGTCTGTGCCGAGGAACATACATCTTCAGTCGGTGGAATCCACACTCAGACGAGCATGGGGGATGCCGACTGGAGGGAACTTCATAGAGATAAAAAACTCTTTGGTGGTTGTCCAGTTCGAAACTAAGGAAAAGATGGATAGGGCAATCTCAGGAGGACCATGGTTGTTTGGGGGAGCTGCTGTTCTCTTCAGCAGGTGGTCGAATGAGTGTCCTCCTGAGCTGCTGAAGTTTGAGAAGATGCAGCTCTGGGTTCAACTCCATGATTTGCCATTAGAGCTAATGGAAGAGTCAATAGCTAAGGATATCGCAGCAGTGGCTGGGAAGGTTTGTCAGGGGATGCAGCGAGAGCTAGGCATCTTAAAACGAAAGTTTGTGAGATTTAAAGTGGAGATAGACATTAATGAACCCATCCGAAGGGGCTGCTTCTTGAATAACAGGGATGGACAACCATTTTATGTCAGATTCAAGTATGAGAGACTTCCCATTGTTTGTCATAAATGTGGAGTTTTGAGTCATGAAACGGGGAAATGTAAATCCAATTTTAAAGTTAGTCGTTACGGTAGCTGGTTGAAAGCAGAGTCATTGGAGATGATGGAGCTAACGGTATTGGATGATGCAGAGGTAAATACCGAAGAAGACAGTGATGTAAATGAAGAAGTAAACGAAGAAGGTAATGAAGATGTAGTAGGGGGGTCGACAATGGAGGTGGAAAATGGGTGCTGATGGATTGTTGAGCACGCCAGGGGACAAAGTCAAGGAACATGGGACTGCAAATACAAACGCAACAAAAAAGGCAGGAGTCACAAAGCATGCTTCGGTGACAGACATAGGCTGCGGTGTAACAGATGAGCTGAATTGTCAGACGGCGGAGACACAAAGGACAAGAATACAAAAGGACAAGGGAAAAAAGGTGGCAGGGAGTATGTTGTCGGACAGTATGCAACAAAATTGTACGGAACATGAGCATGGGCTACAGGATAGTGGGCTGTTGTTTCATGGGCCAACTAAGTCTTCTATACTATCTCACGGCTTCAATACGGTGACAAAAACAGATACAGTAAAAGAGAAACTACTTGGAGTTAGAATGATAAAAGAAAATTAGGTCATGACAAGACTCAGTCTGGTGTGTACAATTATCAAAGAAGTTAAAGGGAGCCAAAGGGGGGGTGTCGAAAGTCAATGGCGATGATGGTGGAATGAAGAAGCTACAATTAACGAGCTATTATCGGCGGTGGTCGCGCAGCGATCCCGCCGGTCGCAATGAATATCTTGGGATGGAACTGCAGAGGATTGAGCCGGCCTTCTGCAGTTCGGGCAACGAGGGAAGTGCTTAAAGAGCATAACCCTCAGTTATAGGGCTGATGGAAACAAAATTGAAGAATCGACAGTGGGACACATTGAGAGTAAAGTTGGGATTCCTTAATTGTTTTGCAGTTGAGAGGTGTGGATTGTCTGGGGGTATGGCAGTTCTATGGAAGGAGGGATTGAAATATCTGTTAGAAGTTATTCAAGAACACATATAGATATGTTGGTGGAAGCGGAACAAACTTTCAGATTGACATTGTTTTACGGCAACCCAGTGAAGCATAAAAGAGTTGAAAGTTGGGAGCTGCTTAGGCAGCTAGCTAGGGGTTGGGAGGGACCATGGATGGTGATGGGGGATTTCAATGAGGTTTTATATGGGTGGGAAGTCTCGAGTATACATCATAGAGAAGGTAGGGGGATGCGACAATTCAGGGAAGTGGTGGAGGATTGTGGATTGGGTGGACTAGAAAATAAGGTTGTATTTATACGTTTTCTAACAAACGTCGTGCACCATGGGAATTTCGAGCTCGCTGGATCGGGTTCTCGTGAATGCAGAATGGAAGGAAGTATTTCCCTGTGCGGTGACAATAACAGCGGTAGCTTTGACCTCAGATCACTGTCCGGTTGTGACAAAGTTGCAAGGGCTCCGAAATGGGAGGAAAGAGAGATCATTTAGATATGAAATGATGTGGCATTGTGATGGAAATTTTTCGCAAACCTTTGATCGAATTTGGAATGGGTCACTAACTCAACAGGCATCAATCCAAGATACCTTGAAGAAGTGTGCTAATGAACTTCAGAGATGGAATGAGGAGGATTTTGGAAATGTTCAGGTCAATATAAAAGATTAAAGAGTGATCTAGAAAGAATAAGGTCTAAGCCGCGTACTCCGGAAGTGATTAGAGAAGAGCAAGCAATATGTACCAGTCTTGAGGATTGGTTTGTTAGGGAGGAAGTGCTATGGAGGCAAAGGTCAAGGGTGGAGTGGCTTAAAGAAGGGGATAGGAACACACGATTTTTTCATGCGTCTGCCACTCAAAGAAGATCGCTGAACAAGATTGATCGATTACTCTCCTCAGATGGGACAGAAGTGCGGAAGGAAGATGAGTTACTAAAGGTGGCAGTGGAATATTTTGAGAAGATTTTTTCATCGTCAATTCAAGGGAATACATATGACTGGGTGCAGAATTGAGTTTCATTCCAAGGAAGGTTACTGAGGCTATGAATAATGATTTACTGCCTTTTACAAGAGAAGAGGTTCGAGGAGCAGTTTTTCAAATGAGTCCGTTGAAAGCCCGGGATTGGATGGATTTCCGGCTGGCTTTTATCAGAAGAACTGGTCATTAATACAAGACAAAGTGTGTGAAGAGGTTCTTCGAACTCTTAACGGAGGGGAGGTAGAGCAAGGGTGGAATGAAACAAAACTCGTATTGCTACCTAAATGTCAGAATCCTCGTAGGATGGAAGATCTTCGTCCGATAAGTTTATGTAATGTGCTCATGAAGATTGTCACTAAAGCTATAGCCAACCGTCTCAAACGGGTGCTTCCATTGATAATTTCAGAGAACCAGAGCGCGTTTGTAGGGGGACGAATGATTACGGATAATGTGTTGATCGCGCACGAGATGGCACACTGCATTAAGAATCGTAAAGGCAAAGGTAAAGGCTTGCTTTCACTCAAACTCGACATGAGCAAGGCGTACGATAGACTTGAGTGGGAATTTGTAGAGAACATGCTTCTAAAGCTTGGCTTTCATGAGCAGTGGGTAAATTGATAATGAGTTGCACTAAATCAGTATCGTACAAAGTCCAGGTGAATGGGATTGTATCAGAAGTGGTGAAACCAACAAGAGGGTTGCGACAGGGAGACCCCATTCTCCTTATCTATTTATCTTGTGTTCTGAGTGGCTATCCCAAGCAATCTCGTTTCATCAACGAAGGGGGCAGTTGAGAGGGATTCAGATTTGTCGGAACGCGCCCATTTTGACTCATTTATTATTTGCCGACGACAGTTTAGTTTTTATGGGAGCTAACGAAGAGGAAGTGAGAACGGTAAAGATACTCTTGATACATATGAACGCTTATCGGGACAGAAAATCAATTATTCGAAGTCGGAACTTGTGTGCAGCCCAAACGTCCAGAGTGATTTTCGAGAATTGATGCAGAATTTGATGGAGGTAAAGCTGGTAAACAAACACTCTAAGTACCTTGGGCTTCCGATGGTGGTTGGACAAAACAAACAAGAGACATTTCATGAAATTGAAGGAAGAGTTCATGCTAAGTTGCATTGTTGGACTTCCAAGCTTTTATCGAGAGCTGGGAAGAAACTTTGATTAAAGCAACGGCTCAAGCAATTCCCCTTTATGCAATGCACTGTTACAAGCTGCCAGCCACATTATGCAACAGATTAAATCAAGTTATGTTCCGGTTCTGGTGGTCAACAAAGGGGGGAGGAAAAGCCATTCACTGGGTGAATAAGTTGATTATGTTCAAGAAGAAGGAAGATGGAGGGCTGGGGTTTAAAAACTTAAAATTTATGAATGAGGCTCTGTTATTGAAACAAGTCTGGCGAATTATTAAGGAGCCTGATTTACTATTGAGTAAGCTAATGAAGGCTCGATATTTCAAGTCATCAAGCTTGCTGGAGGCTAGTGTGGGAACAAATGCATCTCACGCATGGAGGAGTTTGTATGCAGTCAAGTATCTAATCCAACAAGGCATTACAAGCATGGATGAAGACGGGTCGATGCGGTGGGACTTCTCTAGCTCTGGTGAATTTTCAACGAGATCAGCATATGATTTGTTGCTGAAGAATAACGGCACTATGATGTGTGGTGGAGAAGGGGAGCAATCTGATCCGACGAAGTTAACTAAGTTTTGGAGAAGGGTGTGGAGATGTGGGCTGCCTGAGAAGATTAAAATAACTGCTTGGAGAATTTATCATGATGGCCTCCCGGTACTGAGGAATTTAAGGAAGAGGGAGTAGGAGTGGAGGGAGGCTGTGTTTTTTGTGGGTACATTGATGAAGGAGTTTATCATGTGTTGAAGGAGTGCTGGTGGGCGACAGTAGTATGGGAGAGTCTAGGAGTTGATTTGTCGGACCTTGGCTGCTCTAATATTTCTCCAGGAGACTGGCTTTTTTTGGTGCGCAGAAAGAATGGAGAACAAACTGTTTAATAAATTTTTGTGCGGATTATGGTCAATTTGGAAATATCGAAATTTAGCAGTGTTTGAGGAAAAATACACTGGGCCGGAAGAAGCGGTGCGTCAGGTGAACAGTTTGATGTACCAGGTTGGGAGGTATGTGCTGGGAGAGGCAGGGAGGGGAATGATAAGTGGAAGAATTCGAATGGTCTCGGACGGAATGGTGGTGATATACTCAGATGGGGCTTGGGCTGTTGGAGATTTGGGATCGGGATTGGGGTGGTAGTATGTGCTGGCAAGGAAATTAGGGCGGTGAGGGCGGAGTGGGTTGATGGAATAAGCACGTCCAGAGACGCAGAAGGAATGGCACTGCTTTTGGGAATGAGAATGGCAGAGGAGTTGAGGGAAGAGGAGGTAGTGTTTCGATCGGATGCTGCAGAGGTGGTTTTGGGTATACACTTTGGTATCATTGGCGGTCCAACAAATGGTGGCTGGTTAGAATCCTGCCTCGAACTACTTGACAAGAACAGAAGATGGCAGGTAGAGCATGTCCCAAGGGAGATGAATGAGCTTGCTGATAAAGTCGCCACCACTTCCAGGAGAGCTAGATGGAGCTGGTTTGAGCTGGATAGAATCCCATGTGCTATTGGCTTGAGCAAAAGACTAATCAATAGATGTATTGAGGAGATGTAGGGTGGAGGTCTTAGCCCTGTTGTCTGCTGGTGGTTTTTGTGTTTTCAGGCTTGTTTGCTTGTGTCGTTTCTGGTTTCCAGAATGGATCAAAAAAAAAAAAAGGCGAAGATGCATTTACGAGTACTTAAATTGGAGTTGGATTCATATCCCGTCCTCTAGATTCGAGTCCTCATTTCGAACTCTCTGTGTTTTCCACTTTATAGCATAGTTAATCAGAATGAGATTTTGAAACAAATAAATCCAACTGTGTTTGAAAGGAGAAAACTATAACGATGGAGAAGTAGGCCAACACAAAATGGTCCTCAATCTGTCGGAAGCCAAGTCAGGACATGTCTTCTTCATTCAGGTCCACATTCAACAGCAACAATTCAGATGCCAAAATTGACACTTGAATAAAACTTGAGATTCATACGATCAATAATATGTCAGTAATGATTGAATAAGCTACTTGAATTTAACTCTATCGATTCATAAAGAAGAAATACCTTCTGAAATTGCAATCTATTCTAACCACATCATTTCGGACAAGGGAAAAAATAAAAGACTGTACACTTAAGAAGTTAACTAGTAGTACCCATTTCGAAAAATGAGATTATTCTGAGCAAGGAGAACATCAAAGTCTGAGACAGAGCAATTGTACCATCTAAAAACTCGGTTTCAAAAACTGGTTGTGGACGGTGGTGGTGGTGGTGGTCAGAAGGACCATAAACAGTTCAGCTGAGAAGTGGCAATAAATGTGCCATAACCACAGTTGATGCAATAGCAAACAAAAGCAAAGGCGGAGCAAGATAAAATCAGTATGGTATGGCTACGCGACAAAAGTCAGCCTAAAGCCTCAACTCAAAAACCAAACAGCTATGCAGTTCAATCCATTTTATCCAAAAGGCATAGACATTTTTCCATTTTAAAGTATAACAGGATAAATATTTCGAACAGATGTCCGCCAGTACATGACACGGGGTACTGTCAGCATCGAGGAGTACATTAAGGTGAATAACAAGGACAAGAGAGGTAAGAAATATTCACTAATGATACCCCATTTACACCAGTCTTTTTTAATGCAGGCATCTCTATTTGTGTTCAAATCTCCTCTGTGAAATATTACAAGACAAAATAGAGAATGGAAACAAACCTTGAAGAAGATGAGGCTATGAGTTCTGTCTAGGTTGGTTGTTTCATTTCCCAAGTGCCTATCTTGGAATTAACTCAGGCCGCAAAGCTATCAACAGCCATAATAGTGGAAAAGTATATACTCTTTGTCCGCATCCTGCATATAGATACTGCCATTTACAGTCAAAATAGTCACAACTTGCGCATAAATAAAAAATTAGCGGACTTTGAAAGAAAAACAAATGTAATCATACCTTATATCATTTTTAGCATAATAGGAAATTTTTATATTGATTTCTAGAACCCAAATTTCTTTGTCCCCATCTGTACACTCGGTCATATATTATGTTTCCTCCAATTAGTACCCATTTCCACACTTGTTCCAAAACCTCACTTCCCTGCTCTTCAAACCGCATACTTCATTCAGAATTTTCTCTTCATCCAACACCGCGAAACGCTCTCCATGGAACCTTTTTACAGGTGGGTAATCACTTTATACTCATTCTCCGACTTCTAATTGGTTGTTTGGTCTTTTTCCGCAACCTTACAACAACAGTACAAAAATGACCATGTTTGTGTGTGATGCAGGCTAAATGATTATGATCAGGTTGCAGAGCTGACTTGGGAAAACGGGCAAGTAGGATTCCAAGTTCCCCTTCCAGCAACGCGTACAAAATATACATGGGAGACAGCCAATGAGACTCTAGAATCGATAGTCCAACAAGGTTCTACATTCTTCCATAACCAACCACAAAGTTCAAACATAGATCTCATTCAGAACCATGCAGCCAATATAAACTCATGTTCTTCATTTGCGGGATCTTCTAGTGACAATAATCATCCATTCACATGGTTGGAATCTAGCAACTGCAACAATGGAATAGACCGCAGCGTCAGTGCTTGTGCAACTAATATGAAAGAAAGTGAAATGAACAAGATAGCTGGAACACGGAAGATGACTTGGTTTATAACTATGGATCAGTAGGATTTTCAACACTTTTCATGTATTTATACTTACGTAGTTGACGTTAAAAGTAGTTTTGTGAAATTTTCTATGATAAAGGACGATAAGAAGGATGTTCAAGAAAGCAATGGAGTAAAAGGCCACTTAAGCTTGACTAGACGCAGTCGAACAGCAGCAGTACATAATCAGTCAGAAAGGGTAATTTTTTACATAGATATTAAACACCTATTGCATAACAACTCTTGAAAAAACATATTGAATTTGATGTCACCATCTTGTTTTTCTCAGAAACGCAGAGATAGGATCAATCAGAAAATGAAAACACTTCAGAGGCTCGTGCCAAATGCAAACAAGGTACTAACTCACGTAGTTTATGTGAAGTTTCAGAACAGTGGCAACCAACATGTAGTTAGTATTTAGTAACCAACTTGTATTTTCTACCGTATTATTTCTTACGATATATTCCTGGCAGACAGACAAGGCGTCAATGCTCGATGAGGTCATCAAGTACCTAAAAAACCTCCAAACACAAATCCAAATGATGAACTATACCAGAAACATGCCACAAATGATGGTACCTCCTTTAGGGATGCAGCATCAGCAGCAGCAAATGCAACAACTACACAATCAAATGCTTTTTGCATCAGCAGGCATGAATATGAATTTAGGGATGGGAACAGGAGGAATTCTAAATATGATGCACACACCTAGATCTATGCATCCACAGTCAGTTCCACCACATTTCAGCCTCCCACATCTACTTCTAATAATTCCACATTTCCACCACTTTTGATGGTGCCACCAATGATGGCGATGATGACAACACCTCAAATGTCAGAGGTGAATACTTTTTACCCTGCAAACAAAAGTTCTTCTTTAGTTCCATTGTGTTAAGTGCCATATTCCAATATATCAGCATATAAGTTACTGAGTGAACAAGTTTATGCAGTCGATAAATATGGATGCGTATAATAAATTGGCTGCATTCTGCTCTCAACAAGCGAGCAAACCATGACCACACAGGAAAAGAGCAATCCGACATTCCAATAACACGAGAAAACAAATTTTACGAGGAATCTGATCAGCGACAGTTTAAAATGTGTGTGAAGTCTTTATAATGTTACATTTGCAGGATGATACATCTTATGCAAAAATAATTTCACATATCATATCCTTTTCCAGTTTCAGTTATTTTATATGTATGGACACAGCGTGCCAATTACTAAGATGAATATATGATGTGTGCATCTATTAATCTGAGACTAATATGCCTGTATATGTTTCTACAGACACAGTCAATGACCTAGACGAATAATAGATGATAAAATGTACTAGAGTATCCTTGATTTTCCTGAAAAGTCCAGCTACGACACCGCTGGTCCAAGACAAAGCATAACATAAACAAGCAGCGTCTTGTACGTTTACATAAACACATTACTGCAAACTAAAAACATTAGATACCATTACGAGGAGAGTGATCAGATGACAAAATATGTTGACATAAAGAATGTATTTCCACTTTGGTCACAGTTAGTCATTTTCGTGACAGAGAATAATGCGTGAACAAAATGAATGCAAGGCAGTCCCATTTCTAAGCTTATCTTCGTAAACTCACTGTCAGTTTTATTGAGGCATATATTCTTAGTGGCTACAAATTCAAACTGAGATCATGGTGGACCATAGAATCAAATGAAGAATCAATTCTAAGCTTAACACTCTGACAAGCGTTTTTCTGCATAACAAAATCACCTTTCAATGCAGTTTTTATGCTAAGTTTACAGTAGAGTTTAAGACACAAATCTATGTTTTCATGCAGTCAGTTCATATAATTCTGCTCAAACGATTCATATTCACAGTTCATTTTCATTCATCAAAGAGTAGTTGCGATTCACTTTACAGAGAGTTGACAGCCTTAAAAAACTAGTGGAGACAACAGCTCTATCCAACATAACTATATGAAAGCGAAATATACTCAAATGATGCATATTCCTTTATGGCACAACTTATGACTTACGTGTCGGCGATCCTGAGGCCCCATTCGTCTAGACCACTTGACAAATCTCCAGAGACACCATCCTGGTTGACTCGGGAAAATCCCTCCCCATGCAATATTGTTCCAATATTCTTTGAATGCGTTAAACTGAGTAAATATATATAATACATGGCATACTAAATGGTTAAGCTCAAGTGACGCGTAAAAGCACTGTTCCATGTATATGTACATGACGAGGATGGGAGATGGACCATATGATACTACAACGAATGTTAGAAAAAAGATAGCAGAAAATGGAGAAATTTAGTCACCTTAAGATTTGTTACTTGGAACTTGCTTCAATCGTTTGGCATGCAATGTCATCACTGGTCAATTTCCTTCAAGACCTGAGACCCGTCATGCATGCAAATACCGATATTTGCAGGACCAATAGTTTCAATCACCTCAAAGAATGAATTTAGTTCAAAGCAACAATGCTCCAGACTATCCAACTAGATACATTGAAGTGTCATCCATAGATGGTACTGGGTCCCTGTGGTTTTATAATAGGGCAGCGTTAGTGATAACAGACTAGTTAATAGAAATTGAATGACGATGATTCCTAGAAACTAAACCATCACAGACCTGTAACTAATAAATGGACACGAGCCATCAAACCAAATCCAAGCATCAAATGCCATCAAATTCTAAAAAATCAAAAACCTCAATAATCAGCTAAAACAATATCAGAACAAGACTTAAAATAGTTCAGGCATTGCAAAAAAAACTAAGCATTGAAAGCTGATCAAATAAACCCAAATTAGTCCATCGCGAGTGTAGAAATCCCTAAAACTTCTCTTCAATTACCATACAGATACAAAACAGCAAGTGCCTAATCAAATCCAAAGTAGAGTGAGAGTGGATTTCGCAAAACAGAGATTAAACCTAGACATGCGAGCTTGTTGAAATATATATATCAGGAGCGGAGTGGAAACGGGAGATTGAGAGACTGGGCCGCTAAAGTAAATGCGGTCAAATTGAATGAACAGCAAGCAGCTTGTTGAAATACTAAGGAAAGGAAATCATAGCATGAAAACACAAATGGAGTGCCACAGCCCGAAATAGGACACCAAACGTAGAAGAAGCTGAGAGTATAAATTATAGCATTTTACTATTATTCTGAAAAACGCAGTGACTGGCTGTTTATTTGAGATCAACTCGATTCATTTTCCATTTTCAACAAATAATTACTTTTCAAGTTTGCAATGGTGTTGGAACAGTTTTGGCAACTCATTTATGTAATGTAGACTTGAGACTGTCACCATCGAGTTCTCATGAAATTGAGTCCAAGTTCTAGCCTCTGCAACAAACGGAAGCAATGAATATTAAACAAGGTTGGTGCTTCTCAATGGAGTTTCACAGTTGACTGTTTACTCGTTGCATCATTCATTACCTTTTTAGTATCTTTGGACCTTAGTAGCTCCACCTTTTCAGATGAGCTTCGATCTGCCAGAGAAGCAAACTGCATGGATTCCAAAGCATAAGAAAATACGTAAGATTATATGTTCTGGATATTACTTTCCTAGATGATTGAAGGACAACAAATGCCTCTGAATGTATATACCCAAAAACTGAATCGCTCGGGATCTTGAGCGGAAGGCATCATAGCCTCTATGCCAAGGAGGTAATCAAGTTGTCTTTTATCTGTATCAGATGAGGTGAAGTCAATTTGATGAAAGTAAATAATACCCTTCACATGAATAATACTGTCCCAAACAATCCATACAGTATTTAGTTTCGAAGCATACGAGGAGTCATTTTTTAGATGTCTAGACTTATAGTTGGTCACATTAAGCATACCTTTCCGAGCTGCCACTTTTTGCCTATTTAACCATGCTCGTGCAGATTCTGCTAAATTGTTTGTCATCTCCATCAACTGTGAGCAAAAAGAAATAAATCAAATACATTACCAGGTGACACACGTAAAATGTAATCAAAAGAGATGAAAAAACAAAGAGCATGTAAACACTTTTTTGCAATTGTCCGCCAAAACAGATTTTGCCCTGAAAGTGACTGTATATTACTCTTAACCTATTCCCTGGCACCACATCATTAAATGAAGGACTGATGTGGTAAGACCGTAAAAAACAGTTAAAATGGCATACAGCAGTTATACAACTTTTTATTATATTCCTAGCCATCAGTCACTAAGATGTTCAAGTACTTGTGTGCTTGAAATGGCACAGTTCGACTCTATTTTCCAATAGGGTTTTTCTACTATCACACTATTTGCGACCACTAGCATAAGAAGAGTAATATTTGTGTATGGCGTACTTCCGTTCTCTCTTGTGTTCCTTCAGGTGGGTATATATCTTGAACCCACTCAACATCTGCAACACGGTACCTGCAGAGAGAGTAAACGGAGGTAAATAGTGGCAGTGAACACAGTGCATACTTAATATGTCTATACCAGATCACAATAGAGGAGGCACTATATATACGATATAGGGATTGATCATTGATGGTTCATATTACCCATCTTGATCCCAGGACTTAAGGATGTGGAATCTTCTGCGACTTTCAACCTGAAGACAACTGTGTCAACTTAAGAGGTATATTTGAGATCAAATGACAGAAACAGCTTGATAGAGTTATTTTCCAGGACGAAAGGAACAACAACAAAAAATCTCATCTGGCACCATTGAATACATCAATCTTAGCATCACTCGATTAGCGAGAAAGTAAGATCAGTCTAATATTTCTACTCCCAAAAAGTGATTGGTTTAGACCAAAGTTCATTATGTGTTGAATAATCACAACAAAAAATGAAGCAACATTATTTATAGACAAGCATGTGGAGTGAAGCATATGAACTATGTCTGGGGGGCAGAAACAGTTTTTGGGACAAAAAGATTAAGAAACAATTACCTCAATATAGAAACGCCCGTCTGGCAATGGTTCACATCTGAAATGTAAAATAGAATCAAGGAAAGTCGACAGATAGGGAAGCATGCATAACTGAAACAACTATCTTTGAAGGATCAATAAACAAACACTTACTCTGTAATTTCCACTTCGCAGGCATGATCAGCAATCGAACCGGTTGTAGCGTCAATATTAACCTAAATGGAAAATTAATGCTCACCTAAAGATGGTTGTTTAATGACACTGAATAGCAAATGAGATAAATGCAATAAATGCAAGAAGGTACCATTCCCATCCGATGGTTTCCTTCCATAACCCGTCTAACCTGTTATCAGAAAAAGAAAGTAAGTTAGACGTAGTATGAAGACTGTCAGATATACATACAAATAACAGGGTGCAGAGGTTGAAAAAAAGACGGTACATTAAAAAGTTTGCAGGATCCATTGGCCATTAAACAGTAAACCTTCAGCTGCTTTTACGAAACAAGTACTCACGCGAAGAAACTTACCATTAACCGATAGCGTGGTTCAAATATATGGAGTGAAAGTTTCTGGCATGGGAGAACCACATCCATCACAAATAATGGGATCAGATTGATTCCAGGATTAGTCAAGGCATCCTGCTCTAGCTTTCTTTCGGCATATTCTTCAGGAAATAATTTTTGTATGATATTGTTGAGAGTCACACTAGTAAAACAAAATTTTGATTTAGAGTCCAGCGAGAGTGAAATACTTTGAAGCACCCAATTCAACTATGAAAATTCACGTGCGGGTAGGCTAATCAAAATATACAATTTTAAATTTAAACTACAGCACCCCGTCTTTTAATTCATGAACAATGAGAATCAATATTGTCTATGCAGATAAAACTTTGTAAGCCCTTATTCATAAAAGAGCGCCAACAATACCACTGTCTACTTCTACGCGTCATAAACCATGTCCTCACGCTAAGATATAAGTATGAACTATCGAGTATGTATAATCCTCAAGACTACTCACCTAATTGCACATGTTCTTGGACTAATGAAAAGAACTGTCCTGCACAACGGACATTTGTTGCCTGGAAGGTATAGAGCTATATTCAGAAGGAAGTATCATCGAAGTACAGAAAACAAATCAAGGGTAGAATATCAACTCACTACGATCCATTGACTGAAATAGACACGAGCGACAAAAGGAGTGCCCACAAGGCGTTGTAATAGGCTCATACAACAACTTCAGACAAAGCGTGCAATCAAAGTCATCCGTCCTCTCTGTTCTGCCTTCTCGTTTCTTTCTGATGATACTGGCAGTCATATTTTCCAAGCTCTGCAGTGAGAGTTGAAGGGGTTTGCTACAAAATACAAAGCACATCCAAATAGATTGAACAAAAGTGACTGGTATATAGTGAATGAGTAATGTGGACACAAATACTTACTAAAGCATATTGTAAAGTGAAGTCACAAATAACAGTATACTCACCTCGTAGGGTCAACTTGAAGACCAGAAAGAATCGCATCCCTTGCCATCTCATACTTCTCCAACTGGTAAAAAGATGTTAAAGAAAAGTGAGTATTGTGGTTGTTGCTGAAACAATTTATACTCTAACAATCGTATCTTAAAATGCCGGAGAAGTGGATTTTAGGCAGCGGTCGGTGGTCACATGGTGAAAGAGCAGAAATTATTTAGCTTAACTGGCAACTAAATTAAGAAGTAACAACAGAAAATTGAATTGAGAAATGAAACTGCAGATAGCACCAATATGACATGATATCTTTTTAAGGGAATCAGAAAGGGAGAGGAATTCTCACTAGGATCAGTGCATTGGCCTTCAAGACGTAAGCTCGTATTGAATCACTCTTGATGCTAATCACTTTTTCAGCATCTTTGAAAGCAAGCTGTAACAATTGTGTCAGTTTCATTTGTAGATACAACAGGAGAAAAATTCCATCTGAAATGCCATATTTTTCTTTGAAGAATGAGGGTGTGAAACAATCTAAAAAGGTTTAATAACATGCACTCCATTGGTGATGTAGAGCATGATCATATGAATAGAAAGAAAGGAAACACACCTCGGCATTTGTTACAAGATCAAAACCATTTAGAGGTCTATACTCAGAAGTCTCTGGAGGTCTGTTTTTCAAAAACTCGCTTATACTGTTTAATGCAAAATTCATAATCAGAAATTCACAATTGTTGCAATCCAAGCATACAGAAATTTAAATAAAAAATCCAGTAAAGTATCATGTAGAAACCATTTAATAAATGTTTCATTTGGTGAAATTACTACCAATATGCCAAACAACGACAATCATTGTACCAATAAATTTAAGTACCTCAAGTAACCGACAAAACATAACATACCTTATATAAGATGCACAACGATTGCTGAGTATAATGCAATCCGAAGGCCGTATAGTGTTTGCTCTTGAGTAGTAATTGATTGCCTGAATGAATCAAAACTGTTTTATTAATAACTGAACACACAACCGGCCAACACTGATTAAACATCAAGCAAGTATGCAGCTGCACTCACCTCCTGAAATCTTTCAGCACGAAAGGCTACATTACCTCTCTGCACTAAATCATACACATCTGCATAATTGTCAAAGGGCAGCAATTCATCCTTATCTACCTGCATTTCAACAACTCAGTGAAGCTAAAGTCACAATTCCAATCCATCAAAAACAGTATTCCTAAACTATGTTAACCTAGATGATCAAATTAATTGAAACTGACAAGAGAAGTTAAAAGAAAGAAACGAACCGGTGGATAATCCTCAACGTCGAGAGAAATTAAGCAAGATTCCGACGACGACGACATTGAGGATCGAAGAGGTGCGTTGTGGAAAAAGTAGCGGAAGGAATTAAGGAGTAGCGAAATGATGAAGAAGGAGATGAGTAGGTGAGTAGAGAAGGAATCGTGCACAGTCCAGCGTCCTTTGTTTCAATTTTATTTCCGCGGATATTAATCGTATACGTGTTCGTCTCTCCCTCGCATTCTCATTTACTACCATACCGTATTTTTCTCTTAAAAATCCTAATTCCTAATATGCATTTTCCATATTGCACACAACTCATATTAGATATATTAATCCAATACAGAACAGCTTGACAGTGAACCCCTTAATTTCACAAGACAAATTAGACACATCCCTGCTCATCAAACAATCAACGAAGCCTTAAATGAGTTGTCTAACCTTTAATATTTCAAAGGACACATGTCAAGGATCATGTTTCATACTTCACTGGTCTTAAATGGTGAAGCTTAACAGTGTACTGGCTTCTGTAGTTGAGCCATACTCGGACTGGCTGAATATGACTGCACCGTGTTTTTTTCTGGTGCCATTGTACCAATGCAAACATCTTTAAATTCACAGTGCCAGTTGAATTAACACAAGATTATAAGAGGCTTGTTGGCGTTTATACTCGAGAACACTTCACCGGACTCCTGGGATACTCATGCTATTCTCACGGCCAGCACATTGCTAGCTCCATTAAAATCACCTACGTCTTTGCCAGCTACTTGACACTCTTACAGCATGCAGTAGGTCATAGTCCAATAGTTAGGGTCAAATAAATAATTATAACCTCTGCAAATTATGTTTCTCAGTAGAAAACAATCCAGTTGAAACACAAATGCTATGGTGCAAACAAATCTAAATTTAACTTAAAACAATTCATCCCATCAAAATAATAGGCTACGAATATGTTTACATTACCTAAATTGTAACCAAGCAGACAAATAAGTCACACTAGCTCTTGGAATCGCTGTTGCTATGTAGATATGTCAAAATTACCCATTATCCGTTACCCGCCCTTTATCCGCCCGTTAAAATACCCGTCTATACCCGCCCGTTTAGAGATAAAGGGTAATCATACCCGTTACCCGTTTATACCCGTTTATTATAGGGTCGCCCATTACCCGCCCGTTATATTTCATTTGAAAAATTCATTAAGTTCTACTCATAAACTACCGTCAATCTACTAAAAAATTAGATACTCATTTTCGTATTTTACAAATAATAGAATAATTGGTAAAATAAAAATATGTAGTTAAAGGGTAAATGAGTTATTAATGGATAAACGAGTCTTTAATGGGTAAACGGGTAAATTAATACCCGTTACCCGTTTATACCCGTTATCCTATATACCCGCCCGTTTATACCCGTTTACATAAATGGGTAAATAATACCCGTTACCCGTTTATGCCCGTTACCCTTTATAACCGGGTCATACCCGCCCGTACCCGCCCCATTTGACATATCTATTGCTATGTACTGACCGCCGTATATCAAACTTATCTACATATTCCAAAGGAGTGGCTGTCTCATTCCGAATTCTCCTGATCTTTGGGCTCAACAGACCTCTATGACTAAACCCATAGAGCTTGAGCACTTGATTGTCAGCAAAGTTAAATGCTCTTTCCATACTACTCAAGCACCTTTCAACAGGGTAATCCCCATAACTCCCACACGGTTTACACCCCACGAAATGAGTCACGAATGGCCACCGCTCATCTCCTAATCCCGGGTGATACTTTTCAACCATATCTTCATACTTGTCCACCAACCCAGCCCAATAACCATGCAAGTAATACGAGTTCTCAATAAACACCTTATCCATCCAACTTTTTCCGTTATAAACAAATATATCAAAGCCGATTGATCATCAGCCTCAAAAGCTGGTCTGCCCTTCAAATTCGCAGTTAATATTTTCCCCGCTTCCTCACTTATCCCCTTAGGCCCCATCGGAGCCCAAGCATCAAGCAAATCCAACGACCACTGACAATTCCTCAACAAAAAACTCCCTGTATTCAACGCAATCCACGACTTCTGCTCAAACAACAAATCCGGATACCCATGAATCACCAAATTATGATCCTTATACTTCAAAAGTGGTATCTCAAACACCATATCCGTAAACATAGCATCACTATCCATCCACCATATCCACTCAAATTCCGGATGAGCCAACATTAATTTCCTAATCAACGGCAACTTCGCCCAATACCCTGCAAGCTCCTTATCCAAATGTGCTAAATTATAAACAATCTCAATCCCATGAATCCTACAATAATCAATCTTATTCTTAATAGCCTTCAGCAAGTAATGATCTCCAATCGGATTATCACACGGCTTCGGCGGCGAGCCAGTGACAAGCATAATCCTTGCTCTACCATTCAAATAATTCGGAAACTCAGGATTTCTCTCAAGCCAAACTCTCCTCTCCTTATCCCAATGTTTAACTTTCGGCCCTAAGCTATAACTACGAGTCACATTAACATTCATTACCTCATCATCATCTTGTTCCTCATCAGACCGGATCTCTGCAAGGATCCGGTTGGTCTCTTCCACGAGCTTCAAATTCCCAGCATCATCCTCGATCGAGGTCAGATTGCCAATGCCAATAGTGCCTTGGAGGACAAGAATAGTAACGATTCCGCAGAGGATGGTAATTTTCAGGTTGCTGAAGGACTTTCCACCATGTCGGCGTCCGGGAAAAGCACGGCGGATGTTGGAGGTTGCGGTGGTTGGTAAGGATCCGCCAGGTGCTCTTTTAAGAGCAGTGAAACTCTCTTTCCCCATTCAATCCTGCTTATTTGAAAATTAGGGTTTGTGAGCCACGAGGACGATACAAGCGTGTTGGAAATTGGAATCTGCAAAACCCTAGAAATTGGGAAATTAGATTTCACAAACGACTTGATAGAACTGATTTTTTTTTTTTTTTTTTTTTTTAAAAAAACCCACCCCGCTAATGCCCCGCTGCTTTAGCACCCACCAGGAATCGAACCCATGACGTGTGGCTTATAATACAACCTCCACTGCCACTAGGCTAGCCCTTGGTGGGCAAAAACGACGCAGTTTTGAAGTCTACTTACACTTGGCAAAAGCTGAACAAATGAGTTACCAGAAAATGTGGATTGACAAGTAATCAATCCTATGAACAAAAATATAGCGTTGCAAATCCATCTCTGGCAAGCTTCCTATCCATTCTCCTCCTCCATCAAACTCAGGCAAATATGAATCTTTCTATGATTTTAATTTGGTAGTATTGCATTGTTTGTGTTTATCTGAATTTCTCGCGACGAAACACAGTTTTCTATGATGATTTTGGAAATGATTTTTTGGAGTTAAGCGGAAGGCGAAGCGGAGGGAGCGAGGGAAGGGAAGGTGCAATGAGCCTTGTGTTTCAAGAGTATGAACAACAATACTGTGAGTTATCTGCGGATTTGTTTCGTAGATGCTCTGAAGTTAGCCAGCTATATGGAGGTAAGGACTGTTTTTATAGGATGGTTGAATTCTTTCAATGGTATTATACATTTTAGGTAAGTTTTTGGTGAAATGCAGAGCTGAAGAAGAAGTCGATCGAAGAGATTAAATCGGAGTTGGAGGATGCTGAAACTTTGGTAATGTTCGAATCAACCATGTTTTAAAAGCAGTGTAGAAATACTCATTTCTGCTAAGATTAGAAATCCTACTAGTCAAAAAATCATATGGATATTTGTTTCAGATCATGAAAATGGACCTGGAGGTGAGGACTTTGGAGCCTAATATAAGAACTCAGCTTCTTGGCAAGATCAGAGAACACAGAACTGATTTAAAGAATCTAAAAAATGAAGTTAAAAAGGTGGCGTCTATACGAGATAACCAGACAGCACGCGAAGAATTATTGGAGATGGGAGTGTCTGATAAATTTGACAAGGTTTCTTCTGATCAAAGTGGAAGATTATTGATGGCACCAACAGAAAGACTAAACAAGTCAACAGACAGAATAAGGGAAAGTAGAAAATTAATGCTGGAGACTGAAGAGCTAGGGGATTCCATCCTCCAAGATTTGCATCAGCAACATCAGTCATTGTTGCATGCTCACAGCACGGTATGTTTCATTCATTAACTGTTTGTGTTTCGAGCTTTTGCCAGGAAATTAGAGCTACTGTTCTTATGATAACTTTTGGCTTGCAGCTCCAAGTAGTGGATGATAATATTAGCAGAAGTAAGAAGATTCTGACAACAATGGCAAGAAGAATGGACAGAAACAAATTGATCAGTGGCTTCATTATTGCGGCTTTAGTGCTCACTATCATCATCATTATGTATTTCAAGTTGTCCCGGTAGCTACTAATAATCATTTACTAGTGTATCCTTGGAAAACTTTCTCCAGGTGTATCTTTGTAACCAAAGTGTAAAGTGGCCAAAATGGTCTTTTGTATCAGCTTAGTTAATGTCATAACATGCAGCTATCAGCTGATTGTGGTGCTACATTCAAATTATTCTCTGATGAAAAAAACTGCACTGAGCTTATCTTATTACAACAGGTATCAGGTCCATCCAAATTCATCGTCTCTGTTACCGTTTTTCTTATTGTAACAACGGTTTCTGTCCTTCATTCAGGACTGGACCTTAGAAGGTGCCTAAACCAGAAAGCAACACAATTCGGATCTGGAGTATTGTCAAGACTTGACAAACTGTAGCTCAGTTGACAGAACCACTAACACGGACAACCTGTGCAACAAGGAATTGAGTGCAAATCTTACTGATACAAAGTTATTAGACAAGTGTACATTGCATCTAGTTCTCTAAGCCTCATTGTCATTAGAAGAATCTCTTGATGCGTGCTCATCATCATACTCTTCTTCCTCCTCTGCGTCAAACTCTGGAGAAGGTAAGCCATTCAGGTCAACATTGACACCATTCTTCCTAACAAATTGCCCACGTACGCGTGGGCGTCTTTCAGCAAGCTTTTTCCTGTTGACATATCTAATCTTTTTATCAAAACATCGTTCTTTCCTTTTCTGCCTAAACTTGATTAGTGCAGCCTCCCTTCTGTCAACTTTCCCTAACTTAACTTCTGTGGGAGCAGGGCTTCCATGCACAGATGCCCACGAGTTTGCTGTGGGGATTTGACCAGGCTGTAGACATAAATTATATGGGTAGCATGGGAATGACGGAACATGGGGCTGGCATTGAGGCAAATGGTGAGCAAATTGTGATGGCATTGAAGTTGCATGGTGTAACTCATACATGTTCTTTTGGTACTGTTGCATTGCTGAGGTAGGCATCATCAACTGATTCATCATTCCTGGCATATAGTAAGAATAGGGAGAATGGGTCTGTGTTCCAGTAGTGCCATGAATCAGCTCATTCATTTGCTGTTGGGGCACCTGCATGTTTACACTTTCTTTTAAGTTCCTTGGTTGCTCCGAGTCCTGTGTGAGTGAGGGAGCACAAGACTTCTCGATTGACAAAGCCTCTAGTGTGCCTTTGCCATTAGAATTTCCATCCACTAATTTTCCACGTCCATTGTCATTTATCTGAATGGCATTCGATGGTTCAATTCTTAACGGAGTCGTCTCTTTCGCTATTGAATTTTGGCCATTAGCTACATCCAAGTTAGTGACACCCTGAGATAAGCCTTTGCTCATACTGGACTTGACATAGGTAAAGAAGGCTGAAGAGTCCCCGAGCTTAAGATGGGTCTTTTTTGGACCACTCGAAGATGACCCTGTGAATCAGACATTAGACTTTAAATATGTGCAAGCTCTTTTATAGGCTACAGTGAACAAACGAGAACTTCAAAGGCATCCTAAGAGAGCAAAATTTTCGGTGAGGAACGTATAAATATACGTGAAGGAACCCAATCTTGCAAAATGTCATTATAAGTTATTCAAGATCAGTAAAGAGATTTAAATACGGATAACTGAACTCATTTACTTTACTAGTACCCGTCTTCATTGACTAATGATATCCTACTTTCGTATCTTCTCTAGGCGATTCATCATCATTAACTTACATAGCATATAAAGAAAGTGAAATTATAAGCTTCCCCTAATATGGCATCTGATATCAGAAACCTACCCTAGTTGCATAAAAATCCTACTCGAATCCAGCTGAATTATATCACAAATTGAAAACGAATTATATGATGTAAAGTTTTCTTCAAGTTACCAGTTTGGCGATCAGTTGGTTTAGGGTCCTTTGTCCTAAAACTCATTGTTTCTTCAAGCTCCATATGAGATGCACCACGAGACATTGCAGGGGTAGCAGTTATAGATGCTGAAGCAATAGGCTGAATAAAAAAACACACTGCATTTAATACAAATTCATCATGAACAGAGAAGTTGAAAAAATAATAGTACTGGTAATATATGTATAATATGGACTTTTTGTAACTCTTTGTTATACGTGAAGTCATAGTACAGTTTCATTATTGTACATCTACTCACTTCACTCCTTTTAGTAAACCCAGCAGACATAAATAGTTCTCACTTTTATCTCTATTACTTAAACTAAGAAGATGATCGAGTAGAAAAGGAACTCACATCAGCTTCTTGAGCATCAGCTGACATGCAAATATCATGATTTGCACTTTTCCGGAATTTCTCATCTGTGTCGTCAGAGAACATAGTACTGTTTGTGTTAGCATCACTTGGATCTGAAGCCACCACATCAACGTTAAAGCTGAGGATGTTCTTTTCTGTCAATCCAAGCTGCAAAAGTATAATAGATCACATGATGAATAACTTTTTTAATCTGTAGTAAAAACGCCAGGAATTAACTAAAGCTGCACATGTGATTGTTTTGATCAATTCACATGCACAACTAGTGGAATGTCCACCTTAATGTGTGTACTCCATCACCAGTCAACCCAAAAAAAACTTGAAAATATACTCATATGCCCAACTAACTTAACTGATAAGCACATCAACTACATAATTCTATAGAAGTACAAACCATGCGTCTTCTTCTCCACATGTGAGTCCACAAGTTCAACAACTCATTGGAGCGCAAGGGCTTCACCAGATAGTCAGCTGCTCCTAACCGTAAACATTTAACCACAACAGACACCTCATCCTGGGAAGACATCACTGCAAATGACAGAATAGCATTAGAATCATTTTGCATAAATAAAAAACACACTGGAAACTGATACTCAGATAGAACAATTCTCACTGATTATAGGGATGCGGCGCAGATTACTATCCCTGGTAATATACTTCAACAGCTTCATCCCTTTGGCCAATGGAAGGTCAACCTCAGTTAGTATGATATCTATATCAGGTCCTTCCGCATTAAGCGCATCAATAACTTGCCTTGCTGACTTCACCTGAGTTACTGCACACACAAAATCAAATTACGATAAGTCAACCTACCGGAAAACTAGCAACTTACACCATCAAATCAAATCCATTTCAACCTAAAGATCCATCCAACACATCAATACTGAAACTGAACTGAACTGATCTTCAATTGACCTAATCTATATACCAATAGATAAGATACCTTGATAGGAACACCTGCGGAGAAGTGTGAGGACCTCCTGAGAAGCGTTAGCATCGTTGTCACATAGCAAAATCCTGACCTTACTCCGATCAATAAATCCATCGCTATTGTCACCGCCGCCGCCAGCAACAACAGCCGCTCCTCCTCCATCCCTATCCAATCCGCACACGCGCTCATCCATCTACAAACCACAGCTACAATCCCATACTCGATCAGATCCAATTAAAGCAAGCGCAAACAGCTCCTTAGTCGAATATGTTACTTTCTTAATTGGGTAGGAAGCAAAAAATATCTATTTCGCAAGCGCAGATTGAATCGAAGTCGTCGGATCATAAAAAGGACGATTGAGATTTTGACACGTGTTTGGAAGGGGATGGGATAAGAGAAAAGTGCGAAGGCGGTGCGTTACGAGGGTGCGCGTGGGGAAGTAAAATGGGAAAATATCTTGGAGAGGAGAGAAGGAAAAGTGACTCATGAGGAGAAAAAAGTAGCCACGTATTGAGTTCAGGTGGGCCAAATTGATTAGGCAGAAAGTTATGTGCAAGTTTGGCCATCAAAGTGTACATAAGATAAGATTACAGATGGATTTGACATTGACCCATCCAATTGTGTATTTGGTGAAATTTGTTTCGATAGGGTTTATACAAATATCGTATGCACCGATCATCTGTATATTAAATATTTTAAAATTAAATATATTATGCTCACATTTTTATATTTTTTAAAAATTTATAATGTCAATGAATCAGGAAAAAAATTCAGAACAGCAGTCATCAAACATCGATTTGAATTAAAACTTGAAATTAAAATCTATGAGTCTAGAGTGGTTTTCTCTAGTAGATTTTGAAATGGAGATAGTTGAACACTTACTAAACCTTGTTTGTTATCAGGACATTTTGGATAAATCAAGATTAGTAGACTTCAATAGGCAACTAAAACTAAAAGCACTTTCCTTTTTATTTGGAATCGGATAAATGCAACTAAATTGTCTGAGTATGGTGTCCAATTGTCAATGGACCAAAATTTGTCGGCATTTTATTACTAATGGATGTGAAAACTGGTTGGGCCCATCTTGCACTTGGATTCAAGAGTTGCCGTTAGATATGGGAGAGATGGACAAGTCATATGTAATATAGAATCAGATTGTCGGCTGTGACTCAACTTGCTTAATGGGCCAGAGCCGGCGAAGAAACACGTTGAAGCCAGCCCATTACATAAAAAAACTAAAAAATATAAAAAGATAATATGAACTTTGACCCAAGTCAACGTGACTTAGATCTTCAAAATTGGAATTGCATGCAAGGCTAAATGAGCTTAAAATCACATCAACTTTGACAAGAACATCCTAAAAGGTGTGTCAATAAGATATCTTTGACACAAAATATGAAGAAAAACACACCTGTGATCTCCAAAACTCTCTTAGTTTGTACACATAAGAAGTTCACATGACCATCAAGCCCAACTCAAGGAGTCATTTAAGAAGGTGCAATCTGATGGAGAAAGTGCATCAAACAACAATGACTTCAGTTCATCACATTCTTCCGAATCCTGACCTTCGCTAAAGCCATTGTCGTTACTTTCATCGCCATGGTTACTGCTAGAACTGCCACTGGACTTATCAATGCCATCGCTATTCATGATCATTAGACGACGCCTTTTGTAATTTGCTTTGAAACACGCTTGTCTAAGACGCTTAGTCTGCGCTTCCAGTTCAATATCTGGCATTGACTCTATTAGCTTTCTTTGATATTCCAACTCTTGTATTGCGTTTCGAACAGTAACCTTGCTCAGAGTTGGATCCATCCCACCATCATTCTCCATTTCCTGATTACATTTTTGTAGAACATTAGAAACTGCACTTCAAAAAGGAACACTTGTACAAAACAATTTACCTTAACATTCTTGATGAGGGACTGAATGCTCATAAGCTTACGATGAGGCCATCGACGGACTCCTAATTCCCTACACCTCTTCTTAAAATGGGTCAAACCAATGTTGAGTTCTCGTGCTGCATGGGCAATAGGCATGTAAAAATACTGAGAAACTATCTCCCATGTCAGCAAACCAGCTGCTAAATTTTTATCATCTTGTTCCATTTGCTTTGCAGACCGCTTCCTGGCTCTCTTGGGTAATCCGCTTTGCTCTGACTCATTTTTCAATCCATTATTGTCCGACTGAACAATCTCACATTCTTTTGAATCACTGTCACTAATAACTTGCACTGGCTGATAGGTTTCTTGGCATAGTAGTTGCACTCCAGTGTCTAGTCCATTATTAACTAATGCATCACTCCAGAGCAGCGGAGACTCGTAGCACTCGGTCACAACAGATTCACAGCTTTCAAAACTATGCCTACCGCAAACTACAAAAATAGTTACAGTTTTAGTACACTCCATGCTTTCAAAACATATATTCTAAAACATGTTTTTTATATTAAATGAACATGTCAAACCTTGTAGAGCATTTGGTGAAACAGGACTGCTATGAAGTGGAAGATCAAGTGAATCATAGAAAGGATCAAACTGGTGAAAACCCTCATTGATCATAAACTTCTGAAAGCTCTGCTGGTCTAATTCTGATTGGATAAAAAAAGGGTCATTCTGAAGCTGCTGATCATATGCAGGAGGCAGCCCATCACTACACCCAAAATGATAACTACATAAAGTCAGTTAAACTAGAAACCAATCTGCCAACCAAATCTAGTACTAACAAAACAAACCTGAACAATCCAAGTGAGACATTTGGATTGGAATATGGTAATGCAAGGTGTTGTTGGTACACATAATCATCCATTGTTGGAGAAGTTACACAAGAAGATGAAGTGAGTGTGCAAATCAGTGTTTAAAATAGGAGATGAAAGGACAGAGTACAGATGAACTTGAACACTTTTTTGCAATGGTGCACTTGATACTTATACAAATGGATTCAGTGAACGAACTTCAACATAAATGGACGTAAGAGAGAAGAGAAATAGAGCCGCCAAAGTGATGAGTTGCAAAAAAGATAATCACAATTCACAATGTTATTATTAAATGTGAGTTTTTATTGTAGAAACAATCATGAATTGCTTTGATTATCGTGTTTGATGTTACACCTAGCTAATTATAGTGTATTATGTCATTTTCACTCATCAATAGTTATATTTAATTAATTCAATTAGATGTATTTTTATTTATAAAAATGGCTCCTAAATCATTACACTTGATAAATGTTTTCCTTTTTTAGGGAAGTTGTTAAAACCGATAAGTGCATTTAACGTATTAAATATGATAAAGGGGATTTTGTTGTAAAATTAAGTGAAATATGGAAGAAAAGAACAAGACAAATGGTTAGGAGAATGAAGCAAGAAGAGAGATTGTATTTCATTTCATCTTTTTGTTTTGATACATCAACATGTCTCTCATACAAGTCTATTTATACTACTACATGATGCAAATGAAAGGACATATTATTCCTCCAAATAAATAAGAATAAAGATGAGAGTTATAATGAGAGAGTAATAGATAATTATGATCATAACAAATGACATAATAATCATGCATTTTATATCTCATTCAAGTCATCCATATTATTGATTTTATAACACTCCCCCTTGGATGACTTGTACACATGTGTTACCTCATTAAAAACCTTGTTAGGAAAAAACCCGTTGGGAAAACCCTATACAAGGAAAAGAGTATAACGTGTATGTATCTCCCCCTCATTTTGACATCTTTAAAATATCTAGCAAAGATCTCTGAACTTTCTCAGACCAATATTATTCACTAGTTTTTGAAAAGAGGTTGTGGGTAATGCTTTTGTGAATAAATCAGCTAGATTGTCACATGAACGAATCTGACATATCTCAATTTCTTTCTTATTTTGAAGTTCATGAGTAAAGAAAAATTTGGGAGAAATGTGTTTCGTTCTGTCCCCTTTTATATACCCACTCTTAATTTGAGCAATGCATGCAGCATTATCTTCATATATAATAGTTGGACTTTCTCTATCACAGTAAGATCACATGATTCTCTTATATGATGGATTAAAGATCTTAACCATACACATTCACGACTAGCTTCATGAAGTGCTAATATTTCAGAATGATTTGAAGAAGTTGCCGTTAAAGTTTGTTTAGTAGAGCGCCAGGATATTGCGGTACCACCATAAGTAAATATGTATCCTGTTTGTGACCGTGCTTTGTGGGGATCAGATAAATATCCGGCATCGGCATACCCAAGTAATTCTGATTTTGAATCTTTTGAATATAATAATCCCATGTCATATGTTCCTCGAAGATATCTTAAAATCTGTTTAATACCGGTCCAATGTCTTTTTGTTGGAGATGAACTAAATCTTGCTAATAAATTAACCGAGAATGCGATGTCTGGTCTTGTACAATTAGCAAGATACATTAGTGCTCCAATTGCACTTAAATATGGAACTTCAGGACCAAGTATTTCTTCATTTTCTTCCCGAGGACGAAATGGATCTTTTGTCACATCTAGTGAACGCACAACCATGGGAGTACTCACCGGATGAGATTTATCCATATTAAATCTTTTCAATATTTTTTCAATATATAATGATTGGTGAACAAATATTCCATCGGATAGATGTTCGATTTGGAGGCCAAGACAAAATTTTGTCATACCTAAATCTTTCATTTCAAATTCTCTTTTCAAATACGCAATTGTATTGTGAACTTCATCAAGAGTTCCGATGATATTTAAATCGTCAACATAAACTGCAATAATTGAGAATCCTGTTTTTGTTCGTTTGATAAATACACAAGGACATATTGCGTTATTGATAAATCCCTCTTTCAATAGATATTCACTGAGACGATTATACCACATTCGACCAGACTGTTTTAATCCATATAATGATCTTTGAAGCTTAATTGAGTACATTTCTCTTGGTTTGGAACTATGCGCTTCGGGCAATTTTAATCCTTCCGGAATTTTCATGTATATGTCATTATCAAGTGACCCATACAAATATGCTGTCACGACATCCATTAGATTCATTTGGAGTCTTTCTAAAATTGCCAAACTGATCAAAAATCTAAATGTTGTACCATCCATCACTGGAGAATATGTTTCCTCATAATCAATGCCTGGTCTTTGTGAAAAGCCTTGGGCTACTAGTCGTGCTTTATATCGTACAATTTCATTTCTCTCATTACGTTTGCGTACAAACACCCATTTATAACCGACAGGTTTTATATTTTTGGGCGTTAAAGCAATAGGCCCGAAGACTTGTCGTTTTTCAAGGGATTTTAATTCTGCATGTATGGCACTTTCCCATTTAGGCCAGTCGTTTCTTTGTTGACATTCTTTGACCGACCTTGGCTCATAATCATCATTTTCATTTATAACATCAAGAGCCATTGCATATGCAAAAATATTATCCACCACAACTGATTTTCTGTTCCATCTATTTCCGGTAATTACATAATTTATAGATACTTCATAGTCATCATTTTCAGATGCTTCTTTGTTGTCATCTTTTTCAATTGTTTCATCATCATTTATAGATGAATTCTTATTTTCCACATCTATTTCATTTGGAACAGACACTGATGCACCATCGAACTCATTATTACTTTTTCTTTTTCTTGGATTTTTATCTTTGGACCCAGGTGGTCTACCACGCTTCTTGCGTGATTTAGACTCATTGGCTAATATATTCCCAGCATTACCATTTGTAATATCAATTTTACTTGGAACATTTATAGCTGGTATATGTGACCTCGTCACTGTCTTTATATTTGTAAATGCATCAGGTAATTGATTTGCAACATTTTGCAAGTGGATAATCTTTTGAACCTCTAGTTCACGTTGATTTGTAATTGGATCAAGATGAGATAATGTTACCGCGTTCCATGTAATTTCTTGTTTTTCCTTCTCATGTTTTATTTTATCTCCCCCTAATGCGGGATATATTGTCTCATCAAATCGACAATCTGCAAATCGTGCTTTAAATAAGTCTCCCGTCAAAGGTTCTAAATATTTAATAATTGAGGGGGAATCAAATCCCACATATATTCCCAACCTTCTTTGAGGTCCCATTTTACTTCTATGTGGAGGAGATATTGGCACATATACGGCACATCCAAAAACTTTTAAATGAGAGATATTTGGCACTTGTCCATTAACAAGTTGTAAAGGAGAATACTGATGATATGCACTTGGTCTTAAACGTATAAGGGATGCAGCATGTAAAATTGCATGTCCCCAAGCCGAATTTGGCAATTTGGTCTTCATCAATAAAGGTCTAGCAATTAATTTCAATCGTTTAATAAATGACATGCAGCACACACCAGATCTTTAGATAAAATAATATTTTCAGTTTTCAATGAATGTCCATGAGAATTTTCAATAACTTTTCTCATCATGTTTGATCCAGGATGACCTAATCGATCATGCCATATAAGAAATTTATTTAGGTCTGTTGATTCTTTTACAACCATATATGTTTCAAGTGGACTAATAATTGAATAATAAAGTCCCAACTTATATGATTTAAGTTTTTCCATTATTTTTTTCTTTCCTGAGATCATTGACGTGATATATAAATATTCCATGTCATTCTCATTAGTTGTTTCAATATGATAGCCATTCCGGCGTATGTCTTTAAAACTTAACAAATTTCTTTTTGATTGCTTTGACAACTTTGCATCATCTATAATTAATTGTGTACCATTAGGTAGTGTTAGATGTGCTTTTCCATAACCATCAATAATATCGGTTACACCGCATATGGTGCTAACATTAGCTTTGGCTAATATGAGGTTAGAAAAATATTTTTCATCTCTTAGAATTGTATGCGTTGTTGCACTATCCGCCAAACAAATATGATGGTCATCTTTTATAGAAGATACCGTTGCGTCCATACCTCTTGAAAATAAATAAATAATAAATTAGTAGAAAGAAATGCAAATGCTTTATTTCATGATGATGAATTATTACATAAATTATTCATAAATAAGGCATTATTTTCTGCCTTTACATCATCCATCACCGTGTCAAAATCTCCAAAATCACCATTGGCATCATTAAGGAAATCTCCAACTTCTAAATGTGTAAGGTCTAAGGGGCCATCATCTGATTTGGTGAAGTTTGTTTCAACACTTTTTCCTTTCAAAGAAGCTTGGTAAAGATCAACAAAAAATTTTGGAGTGCGACAATTTTTACCCCAATGACCTTTCAAACCACAACGGTAGCAATGATTGTTGGAAGAGCTTCCCTTGTATTTTTCATCATCATTTGACAATCTGTTGTAGGGATTTGATCTTTTCTTGATATCATCATGGGAGTTCCTACTGACTTGCCCACGGCCACGGCCCCGCCCACGTTTGTGGTTACTTCGATTACCACGCCCATCTTCATTGGTAATCATTATAGCATTTGCCTCATCAATGGGCATCGCACCGGTTGGGCGAGAATTGTGGTTTTTCATCAACAACTCATTATTTTGTTCAGCAACCAACAAACAAGAAATAAGTTCAGAATATTTGGTGAATCCTTTTTCACGATATTGTTGTTGTAAAAGTAAATTTGAAGCATGAAATGTGGAATATGTTTTTTCCAACATATCATTATCAGTTATAGTTTCACCACACAACTTCAATTGAGAAGTGATTCTGAACATAGCCGAATTATATTCATTTACGCTTTTATAATCTTGAAAGCGCAAATGTAACCATTCAAAACGGGCTTTAGGTAGTATTACCGTTTTTTGATGATCAAACCTTTCTTTCAAATCATTCCAAAGACGTAAAGGGTCTTTGACAGTTAAATATTCAATTTTCAATCCCTCATGGATATGATGACGAAGAAAAATCATGGCTTTTGCCTTTTTCTGTTCAGATGCCTTATTACCTTCTTTGATGGTATCACCAAGTTCCATGGCACTCAAGTGGATTTCCGCATCAAGGATCCACGATAAATAATTGTTGCCGGAAATGTCAAGAGCATTGAACTCGAGTTTTGTAAGATTTGACATAATCAACTACATATAGTGAACGTAAGAAAAGTTAATATAAAATATTTTGAAGATAATATGCTAGGCGGTTTTGAGATTTATTCAAGAGTGAACTCAAAGTTGCCATCATCGCATTGTTTGAAGAATAAATGAATTATATAACCTTGAGTATTACCTTTCTTTCTTTGAGCTTTTCGTGCTGATAACGTGTTGTAAAATTAAGTGAAATATGAAAGAAAAGAACAAGACAAATGGTTAGGAGAATGAAGCAAGAAGAGAGATTGTATTTCATTTCATCTTTTTGTTTTGATACATCAACATGTCTCTCATACAAGTCTATTTATACTACTACATGATGCAAATGAAAGGACATATTATTCCTCCAAATAAATAAGAATAAAGATGAGAGTTATAATGGGAGAGTAATAGATAATTATGATCATAACAAATGACATAATAATCATGCATTTTATATCTCATTCAAGTCATCCATATTATTGATTTTATAACAGATTTAATATTTGTGTTAAACTGGATTTAAAATGCAAATCATGATTAGTAGCAGCAAAAAACAAAGAAAAAACAAAGTGATATAGAGGCAGTGTCTAGTAGATGTGTCAAAAGAAACAATGATGTTACACTGTCTGTTGGTTCCAAGTAAAAATGGCTAAAAGGTTTACCAATTAAGCTTTTCCAATAAAAGGATTATGGCATGAATAAAGTAGAATAATTTAGGTAATTAAGTAGCTTAGATTACATAATCTATGATAAGTGTATTTGGGATTATGGTGGGATCTGTTGTTAATAAATTTACTGACACCATGCAGTGATTATGTCTGTGCTCTACACTGGCCCTATGTAAATTTTGTAGGAGCAAAGTGGCACAAAATCTAAACTAAGGCAGCACTGCAGGAAGTAAAAAAGGTGCCAAAATTCCATCATTTTTAATCATCAGTTTGAGCTGTTGCTTCATTCATAAGGTACGTATTAAGGTATCTCTGGGGGACATCTGTAGCAGTTTCTACTTGATAATTTTGCAGAATACATTCATGTAGCTGTGTGTAAACCCCATGTTGAAGACCATGTTACAATGTTAAGTAATACCAGATGCCTGCAGAGAAATTGCATACTCAGCAAACTTAAAGTTACAAGTTGCATCAAGCCAGGTTTCCTTGGTGCATTTAGGATAATCTTCCCTTTCCAACTCTTTCAGCAGTTCTCTTTGTTGAGTGAGTTTGCGTCATCTGCAGGACGGTCGACTAAGCCTATTTTCAGGCAACGAAGGCAACTCATATCATAAGAAATGGCTTTGCCATCATAAGCATAGCAGATGATGGAAAATGATGACAGCCGAAAGAGACAAACCTCAAACAGCCACAAACACTCCATATGATTTCAATACGTCCGAGCCAAATGCAGCCTCAGTGTTTCATCTCCAAATTCAGCAGGATACATACTGCATTATTCTGAATAGTGCCTCTTTCTGCAATATCTGAAAGTAGGTCTTTTAAGAAACCGAAAATAATATTAACCAGGTCTTTTATCTGAAAAACAATGATTAGCAAAACTCAGCACAAAAGACGTCCTACCTTATGATTTCCGAGAGAGCTGAAGCTCCAAAACATACGTTCATAGGCTGCTCTTTCCAAGTTCAAGCAGATAAAAAATTCCTGTCACTGATAAGTGATAAGCAACTACATCTGCAGTTCTGTCTTTCCATATTCAGAGACTGGCTGCTTCGGATGTTTCTTGGAAGCTAGCTTTTTATCTCTAATGGCATCATAAAGTAAATCATAAGCAAAACATGTAATACAACTCTTCTTGAACAGATCCTCCAAAATAAGTTTCGGGGCTGCAATTGCCTTCTTATCAGCTTCGAATATTGAGTGCACTACTTCAGGAACTATGCTCTTACGAGCCATAAGGCGAATAATATTAACTGCTTCTCTAACTTGATGTTTCACACAAAAGCAGTTGAGCACACGCCCAAATGTCGTCAGGGATGGTATAAAACCCTTGTCGATATTGTCCAGAAGATAAACATACGCCTTATCAACATTATCGGTCTTGCAAAAAACATCAATGATCAGTCTGTATGTATAGTTATCAGGAGAACAACCTTTACCTCTCATCTCATTGAACAAAGTTTTTGCCATTCGGGGATTCAACTGAGAACAAAAACCATTGATAATAATATTATAAGTCGATGCAGTATGAGAAAATCCATTTTGCTTTTCGAGTTTCTTGAACAGCTGGTAGGCCCCGTCTACATCACCATTCTCACACATTCCGTCGATTAAAGTACCACAGGCAGCGGCATCAGCTGTCAGTCCCTTAGCCTCCAGCTCTTCAAATACTTGAAATGCTTCCTTAAGCTTACGAGATCACACAAGCTTTCTATAAGAACGTTATATGTGATAATATTGGGACGGCACCCTTTTTCTAGCATGGCTTTGAATGTTTCCGATACTTCGGCATATTTTGCAGCCTTACACAGGCCATTTAATACAGTATTAAACGTGACGACATCAGGACGGACCCCAAAATCCCACATTCTGTCAATTATCTCAATCGCCTTTTCTATTTTACGGCGCTTACAATATCCATCAATCAAGGTATTGAAAGTGAATATATCCGGCACGTAGCCCTTAGATAAAGCCTCGTGCAATAGGTTATATGCATCGTTCACACAACCCATTTTGCATAAACTGTTGATCACTATGTTATAAGTCCAAATATCAGGGTGCCAGCCTTTTTGCGACATCTCAGTCATCAGCTGCAGGGCTTCAAGTATTAGACCTTGCTGTGACAACCCCTTCACCAATGTATTGAAAATAACTAAACTAGGCTTCAACCCTTTCTCTAAAGCCTCGTAAAATAGCGACATTGCCTTGTCAATGTCACCTTCTCGACAAAATGCATTAATTAGGGAGCAATATGTGAATTCATCTGCTACAAAACTTTTGAAGAGAGCACCACTGAGAACCCTCTCTGCATCCTGTACACGACCTAGCTTGCAATATCCGTCAATAATAGTATTGTAACTAAAAGCATCTGGTTTGCAACCTTTATCAATCATTCTCCTCAGTAAAACTTCAGCTTCTTCAGCCCTAGAATTCTTGCACAAACCGGTCATCAATGTATTAAAAGTGACAACGTCAGGAGTGATGCCTTCCCTACCCACACTATTGAACAAACTCACCGCCGCATTGACCATATTACTTTGGCAAAAGCCTTGGATGAAGATGTTCACTGTAAACAAATTCGGTATCGCTCCCCTTTTGAGCACTTTATCTAAAATCTTCTCGCTTTCTATAATATCCCCTTTTTTGATAACCTTGTGTATGAGTTTATTGAAAGTCGTGATGTCAGGACAGTTACACACCCTCAGCATTTCATCAAACAATGTATATGCCTCGACTACTAGGCTCTCATCATAAAACCCACCTATCACTGTACAGTATGCAACTGCGTTAATTTCACAACCTTGCAGCGACATATTATTAAGAAGTCTCAATGCAGCGTGAGGCCTCTTAGTCTTACAAAATGACTTTATCCTAATTGTAAAAGTATAAACATCTGGAACAATTCCCTTATCCACCATTCGCAAATACACTTTATGAGCTTGATCATAAAAACCATACTCCACCAGTAAATTCATAATCGCATTATAAGACTGAACCGATGGCTCACAGTTGAACAAATCCATTCTCTCAAAAACATCAACAGCTTCATGAACCTTTCCACACTTTCCATAACTTCTAATAGCTCCAATATAAACTCCTTCCAACAAACTTGCATCTATATCTTTTCTCATCTCGACCATGACCCGTTCCATTGGCTCAAACTCGCCATGCGAACCTAGCTTTTCTATCATGCACTTATACGTAGACAATGTGTGCTTAAAACCATCCTCTCTACTCACTTTGTAAAACACGTCCAAGGCCTTTATAGGATCTTTCTGATGTCTCAAAACTGCCGCTACATGCTTAGGTTGAAAAGCTGCTCTACTCATTCCAAAAATCTCAAAATCTCCAAACTATGAGTCAATCCCATTTCATATCAATAAAAACATAACCTTTGAATCCAATTCACTCACCATTCTTCACTTTCCAAAACGAAGCAATTCAACAAGCAACTTAAAACCTGATTACAATGTAACTATAAATTGAACTGTTGAATCAAACTGAAATAGCTGAAAAAGATTGAATCTTTATCACCAATCAGCTTCAAAACAGCATCCAACAATCACCAATTGAAATCGCAGCGGAGTCGAAATTAGGGTTTCTTATCTGCGACTCCAGTCCTTCAAATCCAAATTCTTCTTCAGAAAATACCCAATTTGGAAAACACACAGTGTAAGAAAGCGAAACTGCGTCCGACATTCTAATACTTCCGAACATCGGCGGAGCGGCTGCAGCCTGCAGGGCTGTCTGACGAATCTGGACATAGTAGAAGGACTAAATTGTAAATACCAAGAAGACAAAGACCTTTACTGAAATTACTGTTAATATTGTTTTTCGATAGTTTGTGTTTTTTGTGATTTCTGTTTTATAAAAATATTCATAAAGCGACGTTTCCTAAAATGAAGATCTGTCGGTCGTTATGCGTTTAGGTTTAACTGCTCCGACTAACCGACACAGTTCCGTCCGTTCCTCCCAAATCGTTGTGTTCCTCTTCAGAATTTATTAATTTATTTTTTAAATATAAAAAAATGAAAAGTGGAGAAAGTCTAGGAAAGCACGCACTCCACATAATGATCCACATCTCATTCAATCTCTGAGATCTCATCTCAATTGAAAACAGCAATTTTTGTTTGAAAGTTTCTTCCTTTCACATTCACAGTCGCCATTCGAACCCAAAGCCACACCCTTTTCTCTTGCTTGATTGATTAGATTTACTCTGTTAATGAAGGAAGCCGTGGTGTACTGATTCCATATCAAGAGTCAATTTTACGCCCTGAGATCTGTGTAAGGCCTCTCTTTCTCGCACACCCAGATCTTTGGTTTTTTTAAGCTTCAATCTTTGTGTATAAAGTTTGAATCTTGTACTGATTGATCTTGTTTGAATGGAGCTTGAGATGCATTTATTAGTATGTTATGTGCTAAGGTCTAAGAAGATGGTATACAAATGTGTGATTGCGTGTTTTTCATTGTTATTCTTTAGAATAAATGATGGATCTTGCTTCTTTATTCATTACGATATGATGTTGACACAATTTGATTTCATGAGATATAATGTTTCTAACCTGGTTGCCGTGATTGTTGTTTCATTAATGCCTGTGGTGTTGTTTCTTTTCTGAAAACATACTCGTCATTTATGATTTCGCTGGCCATCCCCACCCATTGAATGTTGTAGATTTACGGAGTATGTTTTCTGATTTGCTTTAATTTAATGAAACTGTGGGCCTGGTTTCAAGAAATTCGTGCTAGTTGAGCCTTTATTAGGTTTCATTGATAATATGTGGTTTTGAAAAGTTTCACGAGTACGGAATAGGCTCGTATACACTGAAATATTGTGTGTTTGGATGGGTTCATACAACTGAAAACTGAGAACTGTCTTTCTAGGTTGATAATGGCAATCAAAGGAAAGCCTGCAGATAACAAGAGGAGTGCATTGCCCGTATTCATAGTGTTGGGCTTATGCTGTTTCTTTTATATTTTGGGGGCTTGGCAGCGTAGTGGGTTTGGAAAGGGAGACAGTATTGCCATGCAGATCACTCAGCAGACAGACTGCAGTATCCTTTCCAAAATGAATTACGAAACACATCATGGAGCTGATGCTGAAAAGACTGATGATGACTCACAAATCAAAGTCATTGAACCGTGTGATGACCGTTATATTGATTACACCCCTTGCCAAGATCAAGCAAGGGCAATGACTTTCCCTCGAGAGAATATGAATTATAGGGAGCGCCATTGTCCTCCAGAGGAAGAAAAATTGCATTGTTTGATTCCTGCACCTAAAGGTTACGCAACTCCATTTCCATGGCCAAAGAGTCGTGATTATGTACCATATGTTAACGCTCCGTACAAAAGTTTGACTGTTGAGAAAGCTATTCAGAACTGGATTCAGTACGAGGGAAATGTGTTCCGGTTTCCAGGTGGTGGAACACAGTTTCCACATGGAGCAGACGCATATATCAATGATCTTGCTGCAGTTATCCCTATGGACAGCGGAATGGTCAGAACTGCACTTGACACCGGATGTGGGGTATGTTTTCTGTTGACCTGTCATGCCGATTTTTCACTAGTTGACTTATATAACTGTTTCAGATTTATACATTTGTCTCTGAAATCTGAAATTGTGTATTAACTAAATGTTGAAGGTTGCAAGTTGGGGTGCATACTTATTCAAGAAAAATGTTATTGCTATGTCATTTGCTCCAAGAGATTCGCATGAGGCGCAAGTTCAATTTGCTTTGGAAAGAGGAGTGCCTGCGGTTATTGGTGTTCTTGGTACCATAAAGCTGCCATATGCTGCTAGATCCTTCGACATGGCTCACTGTTCTCGATGCTTGATTCCATGGGGTTCAAACAGTGAGTACATAGTCCATATTTCTTTCTTCAAATATATGACTTATATTCCTAACAAGTCAATTGATAAAGCCAGTATTTTTCGATAACTGAATGCATACTACTTGCCTAACTGCAGATGGCATTTATATGATGGAAGTTGATAGAGTGCTAAGGCCAGGTGGATACTGGGTGTTATCCGGCCCTCCTATCAACTGGAAGACTAATTACCAAGCATGGCAACGTCCTAAAGAGGAATTACAGGAAGAACAAAGGAGCATCGAGGAGACTGCAAATAAACTTTGCTGGGAGAAGATCCACGAAAAGGGTGAAACTGCCATCTGGAGGAAAAGACTTAACATTGACGATTGTCCTAGTAGAGACTCAGATGTCGCCATGTGTGATGTTAAGAATCCTGATGATGTTTGGTATGTTGCTGTCTTCCCTGCCTTTCATTCAAGCATTTTTTATTTTCATTTCGTCTGTTCAGTATTCAACATTCCATGGCTCCTGCTTTGTTACGAATCAATAGGTATAAAAAGATGGAGCCCTGTGTAACTCCTTACCCGAATGAAGCTGCTATCCTTGAATGGAAACCATACCCAGAGAGGCTCAACCTCGTTCCTGCCCGGGTCAGCAGTGGATCCATTCCCGGAGTAACTGTGGAAACATTCGAACAGGATAATAAAGCATGGAGGAAGCATGTTAGTGCTTATAAAAGGATTAATAAAATAATCGACTCTGGGAGGTACCGTAATATAATGGACATGAATGCTGGTTTAGGAAGCTTTGCGGCAGCACTTGATAATCCCAAATTGTGGGTCATGAATGTCGTCCCAACTATCGCTGAGCTAAGTACTCTCGGCGCCATTGCTGAACGTGGACTTATAGGAATATATCATGACTGGTATGTTGCAAAATAACTCATCAGTAACTGAATTTTTATCTTTCCCGGAAACTTTTGTATCCTCATCTTTTTCTTTCTATTTGGTCAGGTGCGAAGCCTTCTCTACGTACCCTCGTACATATGATCTCATTCATGCAAGCGGTCTTTTCAGCCTATACAAGAATAAGTAAGTAATCCTTTTGTAGTTAGGTCAAACAATTTTCTTAAGATTACATTACTCACACCCTGTCCGCTTTTCCCAAAACCAATCTCAGGTGTAACTTCGAAGACATACTCATAGAAATGGACCGAATCCTTCGTCCCGAAGGCACAGTCATAATCCGTGACAACGTCAATGTCCTCAACAAGGTAAACAAAATTGCCAAGGGAATGAGATGGCACACAAAAATGGTGGATCATGAGGACGGCCCTCTCGTACGCGAGAAGGTTTTGTTCGCCGTCAAGCAGTACTGGGTCGCTGGCAACAAAGGCAACACAACTTCCTCCCATTAATTTCCATCATCTTATTTCGCCACCAATGCCGAGCAAGTACTGACAGGGCCGAAAGAAAAGACTAAATGACCGAGCAAATTCATCCACAATGTCTCTAGTTTACCATCATATCAGTTAAACTAAATGAGGTTTCATCTATCAGGTTTTCAGTTTATGTGCATCAGGTTTTCAGTTTCAGCTTCTTAATTAGTGCTCCATTTATTTGTAGCTGTATTTTTCAATGTAATAAAGTCTTCGTTTCCACAAGTGTCTGTCTTCAAGTCTGTTGATGGTCCTTTATTGGGCCTTTAATGGGCCTAAAACGAGGTTCGATTTACAATACGGATTGGGCCGTTACAGTCCGGTACGAGTATCAAAAGATTCGTAATTAGGACACATGAAGGGACACGTGTCATCAGTCGACGGGGCTGTCACGTTAGCTTCAAAATGTTGTATAAACCCTGGTGGTAGGAAAAACCCTAATTAGCACCATATTCCGAATTTTGCAATTCGGCAGGTTTGGTTAAGGGTTTTGGAGATTGAGATTGGAAAAGGGTGTTTGGAGAAAATGGAAGACAAGGGAAAGAAGCAGAAAGTTGTGGCAGCTGAGAAAGGTGAGGAACAGATTGATGGAGAACTTGTTGTGTCAATTGAGAAGCTTCAAGAGATTCAAGAGCAGCTTGAAAAGGTCTCTCTTTACTCATTTCTTGTTTTAATCTATCATTTATGTGAATTTACTAGAATTTGATCTTATGTTTGTGTTTGATTGTTGGATTTCGGATAAAAGATCAACGAGAAAGTGAGTGATGAGGTGTTGGAGGTGGAGAAGAAGTATAATAAAGTGCGCGAACCTGTGTATGAAAAGAGAAAGGAGATCATTCAGTCCATTCCTGAATTTGGTTGACTGCTGTGAGTGCCTTTTTCCAGACCTGCATGATTTTAGTCACATTTGGTTATTTATGTGGCTAATGAATATTGGTTGATTGGTGTTTTTAGTTTCTTAGCCATCCAGCGCTCAGCTTACTTTTGACTGACGAGGACCAGAAGGTCTGTTTTTCTGTTTTAAAGAGAAACAGATTAACGTTTCTTTTTCGAAAATTGACTGTTGGTAATTGTTTGAACGATAGATTTTTAAGCATCTAGAATCCCTGGAGGTGGAAGAATTGAAGGATGTTAAAATGGGCTACACTATATCACTTGTAAGTGTGTGCTTTCTTTCAAAAAGTTGTATTGCATGGAGCACTAGATATTGATCATTGGCGCATTTTTATGTTGCAGAACTTTGACTCCAACCCATATTTTGAGAACTCAAAGTTATCCAAAACCTTAAATTTCCTCGACGAAGGTATAATTAAAGTCACATCCACTCCAGTCAAGTGGAAAGAAGGAATGGTAAGAATCATGAAAATCTTTCCATGTTGCTGTGCATTGTTAGTAATTTGATTCACTTAGAGTTATTATCATTCCATCTCAAATATGAAGGGTCTTTCCAATGGAGCAAACAATGAGAAAAAAGGAAACAAGCGACCCCTTGATGAAGAAAGGTAAGTTGTGGTTTCCTTCTAATTTGCTGCAGCTGACTACAATTTTTAAATTTTCTGTTAAATAAATTTGATCCACTTAATTCGTTGACTTTAAATTGTGTGATCGATGTTAGATTTATCTGTAGCCGCAATTTTCATTTAATTGCAAGATTTAATCTCTGATGATTCAAGATACGTATAGTATTCACGATTGAGTGTAACCTGAAATAACCATCTCATTAACTAATGTGTGAACAAGTTTAACTTCCTTTTCTGAAAGGGAGCATGTCTTCGTCATAGACAATATTCGATATCTAACACAACCATACTGACTTTTGCGTCGTCTACTGTTGCTGGCAACATTTACAGTTTCTTTAGTTGGTTTGAAGAAAGTGAAGACATGGATGAGATGAATGACCAGGTATGTTGTAGAATATGCAAGGACTACGTATCTATTCTTCTACTTTCCTGTTTGCATCATGTCTCTCTTTTTGCTAATCGACTTCCAATATTTCAGATTGCAGAGATAATCAAGGAAGACTTATGGCCTAATCCCCTTAGTTATTTCAACAATGTAAGCCCTTTTTTACATAGCATACTTTTTGAATAAAATTATACTAAAGACTAACTTCATCAAATCATCACAATATAGGAAGGTGAGGATGAAGACTTTGAGGATGAAGATGACGAAGAGGTAGGTGACAGATTCCGTTAGCGTGACTTGCGTTATCAAAACTTAAAAAATCATGAGTGGGGAGAATACATATGTTGGTTGAATTTGATGACCATTATAACAAATTTCTCTTGCATAGTTGATATAACAATTCATTGATGAGTGTGGTGCACTTTTGGTGTATGTTTGCAGGATTCGGAGGATGGCGATGATGATGACGAAAGGAATAATTGGTTTTATCAATATTTTCTAATGAAGCAACCAGTGCAAAATGCTTCATTCTATTCCCCCTTCCTGTGTTCACCCTGGTTGGTTCTTCCTGAATCGTGACCAATGAATTAAGTTCATTTGATCTATTAGTGGGCATTCGTTTTCTCATAATTTGATGCTTCGATGCTGCTAATTACGCAAGTTTAGTTACATGAGTTTCCTAGCACCATCCAGAATTACTATATCTTTGAAATCTCTGAACTCTTATACAATGCAATTATTTATTCCACATATCTCGTTATTTCCTTTTAATGTAGATTTTGGATCGTTGACATTCATATCACAACCCTAAATATCAACTATTTCTTATATGGTCATCTGGATACTTGTTCTTGTACATATAATAAAACTGTACAGGTGGAATAAAAGTGTGTATGACCTCGTCCAGATGCTGATGAAGTAAATGGTGATGGCACAATGACTTCTTTGGCTGGTTGGTTAGCTTTCATCTAAGGGATGGTATGTGATTTTCATTAACTTTTGTGGTTGGCAGAACATCTCAACCTCTTCCAAATCCAGTGTTGGTATAAAATGGGGTATGACTGGGGACCTTCACTTAGGTGTATTGGTACCCCCATTAAATAATATTATTTAAACCAACTACTTTTTTTGAACATTTAGATAAGTCATTCTGTCTAATATCTTGCTGATATTATTTAGATTCTATATATGATCAGTGCCTGCTGCATCAGTGGAGATCACCAGATTGAGCAGCTTCGTAAGTTTCCACAAAAGGCCATGGAAATTTACACAGTTGTTGCAAGCACTTTCATCTTTATTGTGATATATTTAGTTAACCGTTTAGTTTTACAGAATTTAAGAAAGCAGCGGCCACTGCCTCCTGGTCCTTGGTCACTTCCTGTCATTGGCCACCTCCACCTTTTGAGGAAACCACTTCAGAAGACATTTCAGAGGTTGTCAGCACAGTATGGTCCTGTCTTCAGTTTGAAACTGGGCAACCAGTATGCAGTTGTTGTCTCCTCACCAGCTGCTGTGGAAGAATGCTTTGGAAAAAACGATGTCATCTTGGCGGACAGGCGTCCAATGCTTTCTGCAAAGTATCTCCACTATGACTCTACCACCATAGGTGCATCGAACTATAATGATCACTGGAGAAATCTCCGTCGGATTTCGAATCAAGAGGTTTTCTCTGTTTCCCGCCAGAACATGTTTCAGTCACTGAGGCAAGAAGAAGTCAAATCCATGATCAACGTCTTTGTTCCGTTTAACCAGACAAGGTATGCATAAAGTGGAAATGTCGTCAAGAAGCGATGAGCTGACTTTCAACATTATTGTGGGGATTGTTATTGGGAAGAGATATCGCGGTGAAGGGGTTAAGGATTCAGTAGAAGCTAGAGAGTTTCTAAATATCATACACGAGATGGTTGATGTGAGTGCAGTGTCAAATCTTGGAGACTTTGTACCAATTCTTAGATTGATTGATTTTGGAAAATATGAGAAGAAGTTGTTAACTTTGAAGAAGAGAGTTGATGCGGTGTTACAGAAACTCATCAATGAATGCAAGAGGAAGGATGAAGGAGTTGCGCAGTCAATGCTCCGTAACATCCTGACATTGCGAGAGACGGTCTATGATGCATTTTATCCGACAAGACCATAAAAGGACTAGTGTTGGTAAGGTTATAATCTTTATTCACATAGCTGAATATATGTACAGTTATTGATCAATTGGTTTATGGCAGATGCTGATTACAGCTGGAACGGAGACGACTGCAGCCACTATCGATTGGGCCATGTCTCTTTTACTCAACAATCCTGAAAAACTCAAGAAAGCTCGTATACAAATCGATGCAATGGTCAGCCCAGGTCGATTGGTGGAGGAGACTGACCTTCCCAGGCTCACATATATTCAAGCCATTGTTAACGAGACGTTAAGAATGTACCCTGCAGCACCAATCTTGGCGCCGCATTTCTCATCAGGAAACTGCACCATTCAAGATTTTCCTGTACCTCGTGGAGCGATGGTATTTACTAATGCATGGGCTATTCACAGGGACCCAGAGGTTTGGGAGGACCCTTTAAGTTTTAAGCCCGAGAGGTTTGAAAACGTGGAAGAAAGGAGTTATGCTTATAAGCTTATCCCGTTTGGAATCGGTAGGAGAAGCTGTCCAGGTTCAAGCATGGCTGTTAAGGTTGTTGAACTGGCTTTAGCTTCTTTGATTCAATGTTTCGACTGGGAACGGATTGGAAATGAGGAAATTGATATGCGCGAAGGCGATGGAATTAGCATGCCTAAGCTTATGCCACTGGAAGCAATGTGCCAACCACGCATCAATATGTTAGGCGTGTTATCAAACATGTAAGAGGAGTTGTATTATTGTCAGCTTGTATTTCGTGTTATGCTAAATAATATGTCTCTTTGAATAAATTTGAACACTGGCCTCAATAACATGTTGTGTCGTCATTTCAACCTATGACAGTACATAAAAATTGCTAGCATATTCCAGTTTACACTTCTTTTATGACTTTGTTTTATATCAATGCCATTTTTTTATTTGCAGGTTTCAGTCTGTTGATGAGAATGTACAGATTACAGTTGGAAAAGAAGGTAAGAAGCACAGTCCATCATCAATAACTTCTGGAGTTCGAATTAGCGTTAGGCCAAAGAGCCTAACCTGCTATTCCAAGTACGAATTGTCATTTAATGATTTTCCAATATCTGCCCAACCCTAGTTTTGTTGGTACCATGTGGTTTTAATGGTCTTTTAATTTGTGCCCAATCCTATTTTGATAGGAGTAATCTAAGCATTAGAGAACTACTATACGTTGTCAAAAACTGAGCCTGCTACTTTACAAATGAGTTTGTTTTACAAACTAAGCTATTTTCATTAATCCAAGTGGTTCATCAATATCTAACATAACATATAAGTGGTTCATTCTTATAACTTAATGAAACCAATTACATAATTAATAAAAAGTGACAGACAAACGAATATCTAGTTATACTCATTTCGTAGTAGAAATCCATTCGTTACTGCAAATGCTTGCCTAATTTCTTGGCCTTCCGACCTGTGATGATTTTTATGCTATAAATTAGTAAACGTATGTTATTTTTCAAAACTACAAAGTATGCTAAGTAACGAAATTCCCTGAACTGTGTTTTCTTATTAATTAGTAAACTCTTTAGTTGTTAGTTTACAAACAATCTCCAAACAAACCCCTGATAGGAGTAGGATTAGTTAATAGTATAACTCTTAGGATAGATTACTTTCTCTTGAGTTCGACTTTGCTTATTACTATACGACGCGCTGTCAAATTTTGGCGCCGTTGCCGGAGAGATCAACTTTAGTTTAGGCGTTTTTAGTTAACATTAGGTTTTTACATTTTTTGTTTTTATTTTTTCTGTTTTTATTTTGACTTGTTCTCACAATGGATGATACAAACGAAAACAATCATAGAGATCTAGCCTTGCCACGAGTTGGAGGTAGAAGTAATAATGAGCCTGTATTAGAAGAATTTGAAGAGTCAGAACGTGACATTTAGCATAGATTGAGGGAGACAGAAGAGGCACTCCGAAGAGCACAGGATCAACAAAGAATGGATGATGGTGCAGAGAGACATAATCCAGATCTACAGTTACGACCAACAGATCCATATCAGCCACATGATAATTATCCACCACGCTACATGCCTCAGCAGCAAAGTACCAATACCCACCTCCTAATCAGCAGTATAGACCATATCACCCTCCATATTATCAGAAGCAGATTCAGGGATTTTATAGCTCCTAGGCTGAACAACCAACAATAATGCATTAGACAAGATCCGGAGCTGAACAACTTTGAACAGGAGACTGCTCTCTATGGTGATATACATCAATATCTAACATAACATATAATAATTATTAGTTTGACTATTGTGTAGTCCGAATCTATTATTGCTTGCCTAATTTCTTAGTCTATTTAGTTCCGACCTGTGAAGTTTTTTATGTTATAAATTAGTAAACGTATGTTATTTGTCAAAACTGCAAAGTATGCTTAGTAATTTTGAGAAGCCTGAAACGTACTTCTGAATTCATTTTGCTAATTTATGCAGCTACTTGAAAAAAGGTAAGATGTGGAAGCTGAAGTTATCTGAAGGACACGAGCCGTGGCTTATGTCAGAGAACAATAACATGGGACGGCAGTATTGGGAGTTTGATCCTCATCATGAAAATGGAACACGTGAAGAAATTGCCCAAATTGAAGAACTTCGTCGAGAGTTTCACAAGAATCGATTTAAAAAGAAACATAGCTCAGACTTAATAATGCGACTTCAGGTAATTTTTTTGATTGAAAACATATGATAAAAATTCTGTGGCAGGCGAAGAACTTCGCTGAAAACTAACATTCGTGCATTTACCTGTTGACAGTTAAAAAGAAATACCCAGTCAGAAGAGCATTTGCAAGTTGCGGAAGATGACAACGTGGAAAGAACAATAAGAAAGGCCTTAAGATTTTACTCCACCCTGCAGGCTGATGATGGGTTCTGGCCTGGGGATTACGGCGGCCCCCTCTTCCTTTTACCAGGCCTGGTACTGATTCTCAACATTTTACGTAGTCTGAGAGGAGAAAGTATCCGAAAGAAGTAAAAAATAAGGTTGACTGAATTTGGTATAACAATTTGGTTTTGCAGATAATTAGCCTATATGTTACGAAGTCCTGTAATGTAGTTTTATCCATGGAACATCAAAAAGAGATTATACGATATATATATAATCATCAGGTATTTGCATAACTCTTCTGTACCATTCGCGTTTTTTGGAGCTGCTGGCATGATTTGCTCAGTTTCTCAGAATGAAGATGGAGGTTGGGGACTGCACATTGAAGGTCATAGTACCATGTTCGGCACTGCGCTTAATTATGTAACGCTAAGATTGCTTGGAGAAGGATTGAATAATGAAATGATGAATGCCCAGAGATGGATACTTGATAGAGGAGGCATTGTTTGGATTCCTTCATGGGGAAAGTTCTTGTTTTCTGTAAGTACGTGCTGAAAATGATATAACTGTCTTCTTTTTATTCTGCTACTAATGTCAATGGTATTTTGTGTTTGATAGGTTCTGGGTATTTATGAATGGAATGGCAATAATCCGCTGCCTCCAGAAATATGGCTTCTTCCTTATTCCCTTCCTTTTCATCCTGGTATGTTATAATTTATTTCTTTCATGAAATGCAAGAAAATAAGTATATATACACCAAATGTAATTTAAACGCAGGGCGAATGTGGTGCCAAACTCGAATGCTCCTACTGCCAATGTCGTATTTATACGGGAAAAGATATGTCATGCCAGTAAACAGTCTCATTCTGTCATTAAGACAAGAGCTGTATGTGAAACCTTATGACTCTACTGATTGGAATAGTGCAAGAAATTCATGTGCAAAGGTTTCAAATTTGTTTCATTTCAACTTTATTCCGATACAACTTTTAGTAAGTGCATTAACTGTCAGCTGTATTTTTGATCTTCAGGAAGATCTGTATTACCCTCATACGCCAGTTCAAGACATATTGTGGGCAGGTCTTCACAAGATTGGAGAACCGATTTTGAAGCTCTGGCCTTTCTCAAAGCTTAGACAAAGAGCGTTGAATGTCGTTAAGCAACACATGCAGTATGAGGATGAAAATACTAATTACATTTGCTTAGCACCTCTCAACAAGGTACTAAATATGGTTTGTTATTGGATTGATGACCCGGATTCACAAGCATTTAATCATCATCTCGCAAGAATCAAGGATTATCTCTGGCTTGCTGAAGATGGAATGAAGATGCAGGTTGACTTGAAATAATTTCAGATCTAATGCAATCTCCCATATATATATATCATTGTTAAATTTTTGTGCAGGGAAATAATGGGTCACAGTTGTGGGATACAGTTTTTGCTGTTCAAGCAATCCTTTCAACCAACAGGCTGACGAATTCAGCCTTACTCTTAAAAAAGCGCATACTTTTATTAAGAATAGCCAAGTAAGGTGCATGTAATTCTACACAAAAATCATTTGTCTCAATTAAAATATATTCATTTTCGGCTTTTGTTTATAAAGTTACTGAAGAATAGTTCTGGAGATCCTGATCATTGGTATCGTCACAATTCTAAAGGCGGTTGGACATTTTCGACACTGGATCAGGGTTGGATTGCCACAGATTGCACTGCAGGAGGTCTCCATGTAGGTCACTATTCCATTTAAACAAAACGTAAAATTTCATCCATTAGTAAATTTTGACATGAATATTTTGTGTCCAATGCAGACAGCTTTGGAACTTTCTCAGTTCCCATATAGTTTGGTTGGTGAAGGAATGCCGACAGATAGATTATACAGTGCTGTTAACCTGCTGTTATCCTTTCAAGTAAGTTTTAGGATTATTTCGCTTTGTCCAAAATCCGGCAATTGACCGTGCTGGTGTTATGTGATGTCACAAAACATATTCAATTTCCCAATTTATTATCTTATTATTTCAGAATGAAAATGGAGGTTTTGCTTCGTGGGAGCTCACGCGGTCATATTCATGGCTGGAAGTAAAATAACCTCTTAGATCTTCAATATACTTTCATTGCTAAAGATGTTCATATAATGATTCTGTTGTGATTTACTCAGGCGATAAATCCAGTGGAAATATTTGGTGATATCATGATTGATTATCCGTAAGTTCTTCCCGATGAATCAAAAATAACTGCAGAACTTTTATTTGAGCGGAAAATTACAATGTAACATGTTTATGTATTTTGCTATATAACAGCTTTGTTGAATGCACGTCAACAGTAATCCAAAGCCTGAACATATTTATGAAGTCACATCCCGGATATCGAATAAATGAAATAACGGTTTGCATTTCGAAAGCAGCAGATTATATTGAAAAATCCCAGCTTACAGATGGCTCATGGTATGGTTACACATACATTTTATCACATATGACTTTACAGCCTATTAGACAATTGTTGTATTTTTATTTCAGGTACGGTTCGTGGGGAATATGCTTCACAAATGCAACCTGGTATGGAATCAATGGGTTGATAGCAGCAGGGAGGACATATAAAAGTAGTCATCACATTAGAAATGCATGTAATTTCCTCTTGTCGAAACAACTCGAGTCTGGTGGCTGGGGAGAAAGCTACCTTTCTTGTCAAAACAAGGTAACATTCTCACAGTAACTTATATTTAATGTCTGTCGAAACTTGAAACAGTTACTGAAACCTAATATCGCATTTTCTGTAGGTTTACACAAACTTGGATGGAAACAGGCCACACTTAGTAAACACTTCATGGGCAATGCTTGCTTTAATAGCTGCTGGCATAGTAAGACTTGGTAATCCTTACCAAATTAACTTCAATTTTTTCTGACGTATCCTATTTGATATATCTCTTAGGGTAGCATAGATCCAACTCCGCTTCATAAAGCCGCAAATGTACTAGTTCAGGCTCAGTTTGAGAATGGAGATTTTCCTCAACAGGTGTGACGAAGAACGAAAACAATGTCTATAACAGTATATAATCTCAGGATTGTCACCATTCTGAATGTTTTTTGTTTCAGGAAATGAGTGGCATTTTTGCCAAAACTTGCACGATCAGCTATTCCAACTACAGAAACATCTTCCCCATTTGGGCTCTTGGCGAATACTACAACCATGTCGTATTGCCTGCAAAGCAGTGAACATAAATTCAATGTTGTAAAATGTATCATCACTTCAATCCTTATATGAATAAGTTACGATGTCTTTTGGATTGGCTGTAAAATATTGTTGTCATTATTAGATAAATAAATAATTCATAATATATATCTCGATTTATTATTATCTTTTTGTGTTCAAATATAGGTGTGATAAACACAGAGGCACTTAGCCAAATCCTTACTATACTAATCACAATGTACTAAAGTAATATTATCTGAAAATTCAATTAACAATTTTATTAATCACTCTAATAATAATTTGCTTAACTGCAAACCACTAATTCAATTACTTTAATTAGCAGCAATTCCTTATTAATTGTCAGATCCCAATACCCACCTTTGACTCCTACGTGTTTTTTTCTTGTTTCAACTTGAACATTCACCTAGTAAATCATTTTGTTTGTTGTAAAAAATAATTTGAAAATAAAAACCTTTTAACCAAGTCTCTCCCTATAAATTCTCCTCAAAATTAACAGTTGCGATGCGACACAATTTAGATCTGATAACTAAAAATCTAACAAATAAGCCGTCAAATTCAATCGCTCATATTTTATCACGCTTTAATATCAGCAATAAAATTCAATCAAATTAACAGTTACGATAATATCCTATCGTCTTACGAAAATTTATCGTCTCTATCCCCGTGAGATGATAAATTTGTTAATGTTTTTTATCTGATGCTGGATTCTTAATTTTCTAACTTGGAACGAGCCATGCATGCATATAAAAATAACACGTACTAAAAAAATATATATGAGGAAGAAGCAGCTGGAAGGATGACACTCTGATCTCTGAAGATCAGATTTGAGAACTGAAACAAACAAACACTGTTTCATCAAAATAGAGACAAGTTGGTAGAGGCTATTGTGAATGACATTAAAGGGTGGCACGAGCCAAGCGTGCGCCGCCTGCAAGTATCAGCGTAGAAGATGCTTGCCGGAGTGTCAACTTGCGCCATACTTTCCAGCCGACCAGCCCAAAATGTTTCAGAACGCGCATCGTCTGTTTGGAGTCAGTAACATTCTGAAAATACTAAAGTATCTCAATCCGAGTGAACAACCTGAAGCGATGAGATCGATCATTTATGAATCTGATGTTCGAAACAAGTATCCTGTGTTAGGATGTTATGGAATTATTTATGAACTCGAATGTCGTGTTAGACTCGCTCAAGAGGAGTTGCAGTTGGTTAAATCACAGATCGCGTTGTGTAAAATGCAACAATGTCGGAATGGTGATAATGGGGATTTGAATTCGTCATTACGACTTGGTATGGGAATTCCAAACAACAATGTCAATGGTAGTATGTTGTTTGAGAACGGTGGATTTGAACAAAATGACATGTTTTTGGGTCAACAAGGTTGTAATGTTGGGATTCAGCCGCAAGATCATCACAATTTGGATCACCATTTTGAAGGGATGCATACATTTTTGGATGGAATTGATGAAAAGCAGTATATCATTGATTCGAAGTCTGTGCAGGGTTATGAGTCTGTCAGGTACAAAAATGAGACTATTTCCATTCCTTCGTTTTATTTATTTATTTTTGTCAGTGACTTTGACATTTATATTTGCAGCTCGGATTCGGACGAAACAAAGAAGAAAGCAGCAGCTCGATTTAGCCTTAAGAATATCATCTGATTGTTGCAGATACACTTGAAAACAAAATAAACAGACAAAGTTGAGCAAACCAAACAGTTCACACGGCTAGCTCCAACAAACAATTTCATTCTTTTATTTATTTTGATTACTCAGAGTTCTGTGTAGTTACAGGACGAGTTTTTTGATACTCATTTCGAATAAATACACATCACATTTTGATTAATTGTATGTTTTCACGTTTGTAGAAAGTGTTTTTTAAGACTTCATCTTATGTATTTGTGTTTTTCCTGTGTGTTTTTGTTCTGTTCCTTGTATTTTCTACACTAGGGAAAATATAAAGGAAAAAGTGCCATGCAACAACAGCCAGGGACTGAAATGAGAGGTTCAATATTGGTCACAAAGCAGTCTTTTGAAGATGGAGTAGCAGAAGGAAAGACTCCAGTGGATCCAATGTGGTGTGGTGTGAGCCATGAGGATGCAAGAACTAAATGGGCATGGAATAGCAAAGGAATTCATAAAAATGCTGGTAAATAATTTAAGGATTTCGTGTTATAGAATTTCTCAAGATTGAAAAATTGAGAAGATGCATAAGAGGCTGTGAATTTCTCAAGGTTTACTGATCACAAGATTTCCACATGGAACAAATTATTCACAACTGCTGAACTGCAAGGTTGTTGATATTCCAAACCCACAAAATATATGAGAGGACATTATGTATGTAGCGATAGAGTACAAACATGTTCAATAAGAAACAGGAATGCAGTTGACACGAGTGTATCTGATCAACAGTTCTTGATACTTGTTCCCTGAAGAAGGGATCAATAATGCAGTTAACACGAGTGGTGAAGCAGTGTGTATCTGATCAACAGTTCTTGATACTTGTTCGCTGAAGAAGGGATCAATAATGCCGATAGTGTTGGTGACTGGGAGCTGATGAACATGAGAATTCAACACACAGTTGAACATATTAACTTAAGCACATATAAGTTTCAAAAGGTAATTTATCTTTTTGGCAAACTTAAGGATACTTACAAGGTTGATGTTCGTAATGTGTTTGATGGACAAATGAAGAAGAAGCTCCATGAGAATATGGCCTCTGCAACATTTGGCACATTTCAGTACCTTGATAATAATACTAAATGAGGATCTTGATATACAGGCTTACATTTATATTTGGGCAAGTCAACATGAGTCTAACCTCGCCTGTAGCCCTGATTACAACAAACAGAAGCAAATGATTTGTAGTAATAGACTGACAAACTGCAAATGAACAACCAGTGACCGACATGATACTCTCTTGTAAATGGAAAGCATTTGCAATTAGTTTTTCATGAAAAATGGTGCATGTTCATTACATATTTTCATTGTAAAGATAGCAGATTTCCTCAGAACATCCTTTAAGGAAAACCTTCTCGAGAACTCCCTGCATTTTTATCCTGCAAGAATAAAAGAGAATGCCGGGAAGATAAAAATTTAACCAAAGATTCCGGTAAAAGACTTTCTGAAAATAAGTGAAAGATAAATACAAGGAAGAAATGAATTAGAACTTACTTCCCAGAACCAATAAGAACAGGTTTGGACATGGTTCGCTCGTTATGAACCGATACTTTCAAGTTTTGTATTCCTTCAATGAGCTTAAACTCGAATTTGTCTCCGAATGAAGGATTAACCCCACCTTCTGCATTCAAGTTCTCATTTCCAACATATTAAAAATAAGCCCGAACAAGAAGGAAAAAATCAGTAAAATTCTAATTTATACTTTTGCTTGTAACAGTACGCCGTTCTTTGTCTCCGTATTGTAGCTGAACAAAAGGGTTTTGCTTGGTGATAGCATTTGTATCTTTCAATCGGACACAACAAAGAACTGCATTGTTATCATTAACAAAACTTAACCAGGCATGTACTTGAAAATGTATAAACAAAAGAGTAAGAATGTAGTGCTGGGTAGAGGTATTACCTGTAACTTCTAATTTCTGGCCTTGAATGTCACTATTTCTGGCTGCCATATCTGTGGTAAGGCGAGGTGCGTATTCCCGGATGGCTCCTAAAGTCCAGATTCAAAACCTGTTATTTTATACGATCTGAACATTAAATCTGACTCTTATGATTTTGATTGGTCTTGCACTGACAATTTCAGAAAAGAAATAGTCATTATCTGATCAGAACGTTAAATATGACTCTTATGCTTTTGATCGGTCCTGCACTGAAAATTTCAGTAAAGAACCAGTCATATGATAAACAGAAAAATGTCAACAGGTATACTTTAATCCTATACAAGCTGCCTTAACTTGAATCAAACGTAATATAAAATCTATCAGACCAAATCTATAATCCTGTCATCTTACAGTCCGTAAGTGTCAACGACAAACTGAGACTCAGCTCTTAACCCTGTTGATGAACATCAATCACAAACTTTAGTATGAAAACAACATTAGCAAACAATATGCAGCATATAAATCAAGCTTACCGAAATTAAACATGAGCATTTTTTCTGAAACAAAGAATAATTTTTCAAGCATATAATCAAATCCCAAATGTGATGAGTCTACCAATTCCTGCAGTGACAATGTCATCAGCTCACCAGCAAACACAGTCCGACCTTCAAAAACCAAGTGATTAAACACCTAAATGCATATGCAATTTTTCACAAAGATTACACCTTTATGACAACAACAACAACTAAAAACAATGATTTGGTCAAACCCCTTTTCAAATTCTTAACTGAGAGCGACGATCGACGAATATGGGTTTTGACTTTTGAGGGTTTGTACTGGATTCGGAGTCGGAGAGGAATTGGGAAGTAACTGAACACGTGTCATTCTTTAATTCGTTATATGTTCGACCCATTGCTGGCCGAGTAATGTTATTGGGCCAAAAGCCCAACTTGTTTTGAAGCATTGGGTTTGAATTTGTGGTCTTAATGAGACAAAAGTACCTAACTAATTACTGTCATTATCGATGAGCACGAACGGTCCAACACCACTTAGCTTTTGTTGTAGTGTCATCGTCTCATAAGGTCGACATCTTATTCTACGATATAATCTTAACCATAATCAATGTTAGCCGACAATCAATATTAATAAAAATACTACAAATATACTTGCTAGCACTTCTGTTCCACTGTCACATTCATCTAGACGATCTGAGACCTAAGCAACCCATTTTGCTGTATTAAAAAGTATGATGATGGTAGAGACGTGGATGGATAGTGTCACAGGCAAAACATGAATCCGATCATAAATGTGGTTGCAACTCCGGCTCCAGCTCCAGCTCCTCCTACCTTAAATGCATTGGAGCAGCATTGCACCGCATTTCAATACATTGAAGAGCAGTAACGTATGATAATGTGGATGGTTCAAGTTTCAAATCAAGTTAAGTAATAAAGGTCCACGGTGCCTTCACGTCTCATAAACTACACGTACATATTCCCAATGTCGGTTTTGGGTCTGTCCTTAAGTCAAGGGACGTAGTTGCTGCCTACTTTGAAGTTTGAACTCAAAACTTGAGGCTAATCGTGCACACATTTTCTTATAAAAAAGGTTTAGAAGATTCAAGATTAGATATGCTGTTCCAGTACCCATACTCAGACAGACAACTCCGACACCGACACTCCAACTCCAGCAGTCCAGCTCACATGAATTGTAACATTCACTTCTACAGAGATGTAGCAATTACTGCAAAGCAGAGTAAAGGTTTACTGAAAATGGTGTTAGTAATAATTTAGGCAATTTAAGATTACAGGAACAAGAGGTTGGCATTGTGTTTCAAATTAAAACCACCACCGACACTCCTTTCCACACCATTTTCACGTGCTTCTTCCAGAAAGCAACCTCACGAACCAACCCAACCTCTTCCTTTCACTTTCCTTAATTTTATTTAATAAAAAACAAAACTTTACAACAATCAATCCCAGTTCCCGGCAGGCAGCTACCACTGTCCATCAGATAATATGATTTCGGTCACATTCCAGACCAGATTCATCAGCTAATTGTAACATACATATACACACAGAGACTTACTTGTATAGTTTTATAGATAAAGAAGAAATTACAGAAACAAAAAACTGGGGTTTAATCATCATCTAAGAACCTCCCAATCTCGTACTGATTTCCGGCAAAAGGCCAAATCTTTAGCATCAGTTTTCTCAACAATGAAATGGGCCATCGAGTCTTTCACCTCCACCAGATTCTCCTCACATAAAAACTCCAGACTACTAATTCGCTCCACGTCTCGGTTATAATCCCTAACAAGCACATTCGTCTTCTGACCATTCTTCCCATTAGTCCTGGCCAGAATAGCTGCTGTAAAAATGGCTGACATTCGTCCAGGTGACTCAGGTTTGTACCCGCTTGGACCGTCAACAAGGATCATATCCCATTTAAGGTCGTAAACGAAGTTGGGTAAGTCGTTAATGCCGAGTTGGCAGTCGGAAAAGAGTAGGTTTTGAACCGGACGACAGTCGGTGGTTAGATGTTTGTGAACGGAGTTTAAAAGGGTATGGAAGTTGGAGACTTTGGTGGTGTACTGAACGTCGTAGGCTTCTATTTCTGGGTGATGGAGCTCGATTTGTGAGACAAGGTAGGAGCTTTCGTCTAGGAAGACAGTGCGGCCTTGGAGGTTTAAAGAGTTCCATAAGAAGGTTTCGTGGGTGAGGCCGAAGATTAGGAGGTTGCAGGGGTTGGTGCAGTGGCGGAGAATGGTGGCTATGTGTTGGAGTTCGGTAGAGGACATATGAGAAGTGGAGTTGGTTATGGTGGCGTAGTGGAGGAGGGCGGTGGTGACTGAGGAGGGGAGAGGAGTGGTTGTGGAGGAAGGGGCGGTGGGGGTGGAGGGGGCTGTAGTTGCGGTTAAGGTTAGGAGAGTGAAGGCTAGGGTGAGGATGGTGACTAGGAATAGGATGAAGATGGGTTGTTGTTGGGTTTTGTGGAGGGACTGGTGGAGGAGGATCAGCTTTGCGCCGCCGTTGTTGGCGGCGGTGGTATTGATTATGCTCTTCATTTCTCTGATGCTTCTTTTCGATCTTCTGTTTTCCTGAGTTTGAATTTGTGATTCTGAAATGGGTCTGCAAGGAATAATGATGAGCTGATTAAATATGGGGAATTAAAGTACAATTAATTAAAGGATTAAGTATCAATTAAGTATCTAACCTGGGATTAGTTAGCAGAGTGGGAACGAGCTGATGGAGCTGCTGCCTTTGTTTCTCCTTTGGGCTATGGTCGAGTTGAATGAGAGTAAGAGTGGGGACATGGGTGGAACTGGTGTGAGCAATCAAGGCTGTTTTGAGAGCGTCTGCGGCACTAAATGCGGATACCACTGTGCTTACTCTTCAACATTTGGTCCCTCAAAACTCACAAATCAATGAAGAAAATATCAATAAAGACATGGGCAGTCAACGTGACCAAAATGTATATGAATTATATCAAGGAAAAAAGCGGTTAATAGTTACAAAACTACAGTACAAATAGGACTGCTTGTCACTGTCTGTTCGCTTTATTCATCTTTCAAGTTCAAATTGGTGCTTTTCTTGAACAAATCTGAAACATTTCTGATGCGAGAATGCAAAATCAAACACGAAGTATTCTTTTGATAAAGGGTTGTCTACCTTGAGCCGTGATCCAGTGAACATAAAACTAGGAAACACAAACTTTGACACTACCTTTATCAAGAAAAAAAGCAGCAACACACAATATTAGGTGTCATTCCATTATACTTGTGAACGATGCCACATGAGTGCAAAATAATCCGATTGCCCCGTGATCCTCTCTAAAGGAGTTCTTTGTCGAACATTTGTGCGTGAGTGGAAGATTGATCACATTTGAATGATTGAAACGATATTGAAGACAATAGTAAAGTATCTTAATCATATATAATGTGTACCTGTCGCCACAGCCAAAATTGTTGTCACTTTCTTTTGTCAAAGCACGAAGAAATGCATTCCTAATTGTGATCTTAGTCAGTATACAAAATGAATCTCGCCATATCCCCAAGTCCGCCCTCTTTGTAACAATCTGCAATTCGGTCAAGGCAGTCTTCCCATGTTCCATCAACTGATGCTAGATCCAGCAAAAATGCAGCTTCATCCAATGCGACCTAGAGATATTTTACTTGTATTTAAGCCTTGAGTCTTTGAGATATATGCCTTATAAGTAATAACAGAGTATGTGCTTTCAACTCGGGTATCGTAATTACAGAAGCATTACCTGTGCAGGGGCTTTTCCTTTTTTTAGATCTTCTTTTCTGCCTTCCTCTGTCACTCTCTCCTTGATATATTCAATTTGCTCATCATCCCATTGCGCAAGGCAAGCTGCTTCCTAATCAACAAACGATATACATTTCAGTTCGATATCAAGAAGCAACAAACAAATGTAATGAGTGAAATGAGTAGAGTACTCATGCAGCTGCATGAATACATAATTTTTTTTCAAGCACGAATAGGAAAATGACAAAGAGAACTAGGATTAATAGTATCAGTTTTATTGCATGCCTCATAGGGGCAGCCTAGGGTCCACCAAGGTGATTTCAATGCCACCCTTGCAGAGTCTTTCGCTTCTGCGACGCGCCCAACCCTGTATTAAGAAACTTCTGTTTCATAGAGAAAAGGAAAGCTTGGGATGCTAGGCGTAACATAAAAATGTGAAAAAGTTTATGGACCTTCTCATAATCTCAGCATTAAATACAAAAGGTCTTCCAAAGCCAGGAAACAAATCCTTCTTTGTGTAAAACTCCCCGGTGACCAGAGCTGAAATCTTTCCACAACAATCAGATCGTTATTAGGGTTACGAGCTAAGAACCTCTAATCTAGCCAAGTTCATGTGTCAAAACTCACTTGGTCTCCTGTCTCAAAGTGCTTCGTCACTTTCCGCTCTAGAATATCAGGAAACAGCCCAACCTATGAACTAGCAAATGCCATTGTTCATTAAGTGCTCATCCACAAACCTCAATACATAGTAAACATTACTCATACCTTCTTAAGTAGGTAGGTGTCAAGATTTGCTAGTTTAGACTCTACAAAATCTCCTCTTTTGTAAAGTTTTTGACCGGCTTCCAATGAAGCACCATATAACACAGATCCTGAGTCATGGGAACTTTTTGCATCTTCTTCAACCAAAATTCTGTGAAGGAATTGATCGACCTATGATGCCACCAAAAGGTGCATAATGCATTAATTGAACTGGTTGAACTTGAACAAAAAAGCAAGCAATTATTCAATTGCTGAATATAAAGGTGAAACTTAAATAACGAGACTGCCTTACATTTTTTGCTAAAAGCCAAACCCCATATTTGCGGACCTCAACAACAGGTAGCTCCATCCTGCTTGGATAGTAGTTCTATGAGGATTGAACATTATACAAGTAGCAATAGACAGTAAACAATTAGTTGAATGTACACATTTATCAATAAGAGAGTGATGAGGTACCCTGCTGGAGCTGTTGGCCATCTTAGTAATGCAGTTATTTGGCCTGCGGTAAAATAAATGGGATGATAGAAAGTGTGATATCCTGGTGTTACTTGATAGTGTCAATGCAACATGCAACTGGAGCAACTCAATATTTTAAGAACCTGATTGATTTTCAGACAAAGGGATAGATAAGGGAATCAATCCAGACTTCGATCCAGGAGAGATAATGCTTTCCCCTGCAACCAAGCAATGAATTTAAGGCCCTAAGTTATTAAGCTAGAGAACATATAATAACTAATCGCCTCTAATTAAAGAGCGTTTGGAACCTTGATCCTCCAGGAAATATCGGAACCTGTTTGTATAACTCAATGTATATCATTAATATTCACCTTTAGCTCGAAGAACATTCAGTAAGTTATCAAGATGCTCCGGAGGACTAGCCAGTGCCACGTCTTTGATAAAAGAAATATGACCTGAATGTACACCTCAAATGTCAGTGATTCCAAAGAACAGATTGAATTCAACACAAGCAAGTATAAGTCTCTAGATTATAGCCAAAACAGATATCTAAAACGACACATTCATGTTCCTAATTCCTATACCACTATTCAATATCCAACAATCGCGAGAAGAAACAGTTACCGGAAGCAGGCGAGAAGCATTTGATAGTCGATTTTCTTCTTCGGCGAGGAAAGAGCGCCGCCAGTATCGGAACGCTTGAGGTTACTACATCAACCTTCATATCCTCGCTTCCGCAATCACCACCACACGACTCCAAAATCCAAAGACAGAACTCACTAGCCTCTACTGAACATCGCTCGGAATCGGAGCGGTGTCGTTTTAATGCAGGTAACACTCTACTCCATATGTTATCAAAGCCCGGACTCAATAGGTAAGCGGCCCAATAAGTTGATGGATTCCAGCAGAAAATGGAACAATGAATTTGAGATAGTTATGTGAAATTCAAGCCAGCAACATATTTTTCTAAAGTAAACTCTGTTAAAGTTAATCTGTTAAGGGAAAAACTGAGCTAGTTTAATGATTTGGTACCGTGTGATTGCTTGAAATTCATTGATCTACATGTCAGTTTGGTGTTAACAATGAATCAGAGAAATATGTACACATAAATTGCTCAGATTGTATGTGATCAGGCCAAGGCGGCTTGTTGGCAACTGGTAGATCAAAGTAATAAGAGACTGCCTAGTAGAGCTTGCAGAAAGAAGCACCATATCTCAACATAGGCAGAACTGGAAGAAGGTCTCTCTGATGATCCTGGTGTATTGTTAGGTAAATTGTCTGCTTGTGGTGTTTCACATGTCCCAAACGGGGCGCTTACCTGCCAAGCATGATAATTTAATCATCAAACCAATTTACTTATTGTATCACCTTTATACACACTGCATCAGATGCGGAATGAATACTGGCTTTCAAACCTACAATAATTAGGAAGTAATGAATCTCACCTTGCATTGTGCAATGCTGGCACATCCACAAACTAAATGGCCGTTTGTTGCATCCAATGCTTCAGCAGGCCCGCCACCATCACTCCTCTGCAAAGTAAGAGAAGAATCAGTCATAAAAATTCATTCGATCAGCATCTCTTCATTGTGTATAATCATGCGTGTTTACCTTGTAAAAGTCCACAGCAATGAAGTTTGGCCACCTATTGCCAGCGGCTTGATAGCAAGTGTTTACCATGCTAATTAAAGGATTAGAGTTATACTTGCAAGCTTGTCCTAGATTTGGGTTATCTGGGAAATAGTTTACCATGACCAACGACCTTGATGTAGAGTTCATTGGAGATGACTGGGCACGATTTGGACAAGAGCCAGCTACCATCCCGGCATCTCCATCTGTGTGTCAGTTTTTAATAGAAAAATTAAGCTACCATTTCAATCTTAATTTCACACATGATGATTAACAGAACTCACATTGATTCTCCAAAACATAGTTCCACTCATACGCAATTCCTTCAGATGTCTCCTTAGAGGATTTGGATGTAAAGACCACCAACCTCTGGTTCTGCTTCACCATGTCATCCACAGTTGGCCAATCTCCTCCATTCTTAGGCATTCGTGATACTGGAAACCAAAATTTCCTCAAGCCAGCAGCATCAAATACTCTTGTTAAGCCATTTGGCGAGGAGACATAGTCTTCAATGAAAATGGTGATCATCTCTGATGGGTTGCCTTCCAGAAATGCACCTATTTCTCTCAGGACATTTATGGCTGGTTGCTGTTAAAATAAATCAAGGACAAGTTGGTCAAAATGACAAATGAAGGCCAATCATGGTTGTAGCGGAATCCAGAAATATGCACTGTAAATACTTAAATCCAAACATGTTAACGTTCTATCTTCTATATGCATCGTATAAATGATGAGAGAAGTCATTCATTTCAAACATGACAACAAAAGCCCCCTTGGAACTCGGTAACACACAAAAAGCTAGAATATTTTCAGTAGTATACTTACAAATGCTGTGGTGTTGAGACATTGGCCACCAAAGGAATGACACAACCATATGTCACTGTTGAAGTCATATAAATCTAGCATCAGTCCCCTAACACCATTCTGCATGACAACACCGAATGAGACCATTGACTTAACAAATCAGCAATACAGCAAAGAATAAGCCACAAGGTTTGGGTTCAAATTGCAATTCAAGAAGTTGCAAATGCTCAAATGTGGTGTCCATGGTGAACAAAAATGGCACATGAGGATTTAGTGCAGTTGATTGCAGACAGTTGTCTTAAAATCAGGGTTTCTTTGAATGACTAAAGTGTTTGGAGTGCTTCATAAAAACTAAATTCTTTAGATAAATTCAAATAAACTATTAATTATATTACTTCAAATAAACGGCATTCCTCTACTACTCTATTTGTAGGGCCGCGGAAGCTCAACTCATACCGGTTTTCCTGACCAACAGCTAGCATTACTTAACTCAACTTACATTTTCCATGTAAACATAACGAAATCTAGTCTAAAAAACATCAAGGAATATAAGCATTTACCCTACAAACCAAATCAGAATATAACGTCCATGGAACAGTGACATCAATATAACAAGATATTAAGGACAAGAGAATTATCTTTTTCCATACCTCTATAGCTCTAACCAAAAGTTAGCTTTAATGTCATCATAAGCATTGCTTTTATTAACCATATGTAAACAACCTTAACCACTTCCCGACCAAACTAATAACAACCACATCAATATTTTTTCTTCAACTCACTAATCCACCACTCCACATAAACAAGCAAAAAAGAAAAAAATCCTCTTGAGTAACTACTTCAACTCACATTAAGCTGAGCCGAAACAGAATCCTGCTGGTTCGTTGGTGCCACAATGACGGATCCGGTCTCAGAACCCGCTCCTATCTTGGCAAAAGAATTGTGCGTGGTAAGCCAAGAGTATCTATTGAACGGCAATCCAGGGACCTAATTAACAAAACAGAAAACCATAAACCATCATCCAAATCTTCAAAATCCACTTCTTTTCTGAACAGAAACTCACACAAAATTATCTCTGATCACAACAGTCCCCAACATTACCTTGGAAACAGGGTTTAGAGGTGTTACACGAGTACACCTTGGCCTCATATTCCCATTCGTAACACAAGTCTCGCAATGCAACCCGGCGTCGCAGTTCTTATCCTCCGCACACGTCTCTCCTTCCTTAAACAAATTCATTATAAAGAAAAACATAGAAATTACACAAATCACGAGATCAAGAACGCTACATTGGAAGATCGTAATACCTTAAGAGCATCACAAAGCTGAAGAAAGAAGCACACCGCCGAAACGAACAGTAACATCGCAACAACGCGCACTCGCTGAAATCAAAAACGAAGAAATCAACCGAACCGCCATATCAAACATCTCTATTCAACATTACATCTCAAACACGGAGGAAATCTTCTAATACGTAAAACGCGAATAAAGACGATGCGGATAGGTACGTGCCTGCGCCATGTCCGGAGTCGTGAAGTGGCTGACGACGGCTCCGATGCGGTGGTGATTTCGCAGGAATGAATGCCAGCGTTTTTCTCGCTAAGTGTGAAATTAGTTACACATTTTTGTAGAGTTAATTGTTTAATTTATTTCAAAAAGTTGAGGTATATTCCACGTGTCACTCTGGGGACAACACCTGGATTTCTAACTTTTTCATAAAACGGTACCGTTGGTTGGATTGATTTCGGTAAAAATGCGTCGTTTTGATGACGTAAAGGGATGAGTTAACCTCGATCGACCTGGACAAGGCTTAAATATAGCAGATGGTCAACGCTTTGACTCGACCGGGCTCTGTTCTCTTCCGAAGATTCGGCTGACGTCGATCGATTCGGAGTGTGAATCGGCGTGACGATGGGCCACACAAGATCCGGCCAGGACGAAACGCTACCAGTCTCATCGCTAAACGCAACCGCCGCTAAAAGAAAATGGTCAAACTTGACGGCGGCTTGCGTAGCACTAGTTGTCGTCGGCGAGATCGTCTTCCTCTATCAACTCGATGTAGCGAACAAGTCAGTGATTTTTGATTCATGGGTTCAGTTTGTCAAATTATCGCCCGTTGTGAAGGAGATTGGGATCGCGAATAAGGAAGATGAGTTAGGTTTAGGGTTTGAGAGTTTGTCAAGTGATCGGTGGAATGATGAAGCTCGGAGATGCGAGGAGTGGTTGGAGCGAGAGGATGCTGTGGTGTATTCTAGAGACTTTGACAAGCAGCCTGTGCTCGTTTCTGGCGCCTCCCAGGTTCGTTCATTTTCCTATTGTTATTATTTTGTATTTTTTGAAGTGAATTTCGAGTGTGCATTTAGTGTGCATTTAGGAGTGGAAAACATGTGCTGTGGGGTGTCGCTATTTTAATGTTGGTAAGGAGAAGGTGGATGCAGCGTTTGGATTGTCGGGAAGGAATGGAACAGTGAATGTGCTTCTTTCTATGGAGTCTGCAGTGTATTACGATGAGAACAAACTTGATGTTGCAAGACGGTGGGTAAGCAATATCTTGAATCTTGGCATATCTAAGAAATTATGATTGAGTTTGTGATAATGATTACGAATCACAAATTGATGGCATTAAGCAAAGCATTCTTGGCTGGTTCGTGAAAAAATGATTAAAATTGGTTGTCATGGAATATGGATTTAGATAAATATTAAGGCAGGTTGTCAGTTTGTTACAATGTTCGTAATTGTTGAGATGAGATTTGTACTAAAAAAGTTCCATGGTACTATTGCTATCTATGGAATTATGATGTTCAGTTTATGTAGTGATTTTTAATGTTTCAGGTTAGGATATGATGTTGTGATGACGACAAGTCTGTCATCAGATGTTCCTGTTGGATACTTCTCATGGAGTGAGTACGATATTATGGCCCCTTTGCAGCCCAAGACAGAGAAATCCCTCGCTGCGGCTTTCATTTCAAATTGTGCTGGAAACAACTTTCGTGTGCAAGCCGTGGAGGGACTGGAGAAGGAAAATGTGTCAATTGACTCCTATGGTTTATGCCACCGCAACCGTAATGGAGATGGTGTGAACATTTAAGTAACTTTTCAATGCCTATTTATAAGCTCCATGGTAAAGCAAAACCTCAAAGCTTATGTTTGTTTATTTTTTTAGCAGTCGACAAGGTGGAGACTCTAAAGCGCTACAAATTTAGTTTAGCCTTTGAGAACTCTAATGAGGAAGACTATGTCACCGAAAAGTTCTTTCAGTCTCTTGTTGCAGGTATGCCAACATTATCAAGTTGTAATGCCTCTTTCTGCATTATTTGTTGCTTGTGCTGAAAACTCTGAGACTCTAAATGTCAAGTCTTGCAGGTACCATTCCTGTTGTTATTGGAGCGCCAAATATTCAAGAGTTTGCTCCTGCACCTGGATCTATTTTACACATCAAGGAACTGGAAGATGTGCCATTAGCTGCTGCTACTATGAAGTTCCTAGCTGGAAATCCAGATGAATTCAATAAGTCGCTGAGGTTGGTATCCTGACATTTTAAATTTAACTCATTGCATTACTTCTTGAGACAAAAACTTGATCGCCAATGGTGAGTTACTTGCAGTCTCTTCATGTAATTATATTTACCAGATGGAAATATGAAGGGCCATCTGACTCTTTCAAAGCTTTAGTGGACATGGCGGCTGTACATTCCTCCTGTCGTCTTTGTATTCACTTAGCGACACTGATTCGTGATGAGGAGGAAAGAAATCCAGGGCCAAAGCAACGGCCTTGCAAGTGCACCAGGGGAAACACGACTGTCTATCACATTTACGTGAGAGAAAGGGGTGGATTTGAGCTGAAGTCTGTCTTCTTGAGGTTCGTTGGCTTATTTCATCTTATACAACATTATGAATCCATCTTAAACTGAAGATTACATTGTGAACCATTATTAGCATTTGGCATTGCAGGTCAGACAAAGTGACACTCGAAGCCTTAGATTCAGTAGTGCTTGCGAAATTCAGGTTACTAAATCATGTACCTAACTGGAAACAGGAGAGACCTGAGAGCATTAGAGGGGGAGATGACTACAGAGTGTACAGAATATATCCAGTAGGCATGACTCAAAGACAAGCATTGTATACATTTCGATTCAAAGATGATGCAGATCTCCAGTCTTACATTCAGAGCCATCCATGTCCCAAGTTTGAAGTCATCTTTGTTTGAACCCACAGTCCTTTATATCCGCACCCATACATTTACACAACTACATATGTGCACTTTAGTACCACATTACTTCTTAAATTAACTCTCCTTTACAGTGGGTATTTTTATTTGATTCTTAAGACTCAGTTTCGATAACAAACAGACATTTGATTCTTTGCTGGCGTTGGATCACCAGATCTCGTTTGTATACTGCTTTGTTTATAAGTTGTTTATCTGAATGGCCCATCTGTGGACTCTCCACTGCATGATTCAAGTCTTTGCTTCAGAAGCTGGCCTCTGCCTTTGAATTAATCCACTTAGATCAGATTAAGATCCATATTAAGTGGAACATTTAAATTCCTCCACATGCAGCACCTTTCATACCCACATTTTAAATCATTCTTTCGATTAATTTAAATTAAATAATTTCCATTTCAGTAAGAAAATACATCAACTTTTATCATTTTGAATAGATTCAATTTAATTTCAAGAAAGCAACTTGATTCCATACATGTTCAAAGAGCTACTAAACACTTGCTCTTTCGAAACCTCAACATATTAACAAATGCATATACATGTGAAAGTGTCACCAACTAACAACTACTAATACTACAAATTGCACCATTAGTATAATCAAACACAAAATATCCTACTCAATTAAGAATCTCCAGACACAGGCCTCCACTAATTTGACCAAAATACCCCTTCTGTCAAGCCACGGATGGCGAGATAGCTTATTGAAAAATCAAAAAAGGTCAAAGACGTAAGGGTATTTATGGAAATGTGAACAACGATCGTCGCCTAGTGATGACCCTTTACAGAGCCCAAAAGCTCCTCGTCACCATTTTTCTTCACCTCTTCCATTAGCCATTTTCTGTCATCTATACATAATGACCTCTCCCATTTCCCAACACCACCAAAAACAACAATGGCTGCTGCTGCTTCTGCATCTTCACCTTCCTCTCTCCAATCCATCTTCAACAAACCTCTCATTTCCACCACCAAAACCTCCAACAATTTAAGACAAACAAGATTGTGCGTGGCGCAGAATGAGTCTGTGAAGACCAATGAAGAGGCTCTGGCGAGGCTGGAGCCGAGAGTGGAGCTTAGAGAAGGGTATTGGGTGCTGAAAGAGAAGTTTAGAAAAGGGATCAATCCATCTGAAAAGGTGAAGATTGAAAAAGAGCCTATGAAGTTGTTAACTGAAGATGGGATCAGTGAGCTTGCTGGATTGTCTTTGGAGGAGATTGAGAAGTCTAAGATTTCAAAGGATGATATTGATGTTAGGCTTAAGTGGCTTGGTTTGTTTCATAGAAGAAAACATCATTGTAAGTCTACTTGTCTCATCCCAAGTCCTTGTTTTGAATATAATCTTGACTAATGGCTAGGTTGTCCGTTGTTGTTGATCTGGTTTGAAGTTGTTTAGATATTAAGTGTCAATTTTGAGCATACTCATTTGGTCAAGTTAAGGACTTGAGCTTTAGTAGATTCATGAAAGTTTTGATCTTTGTGGATGTTATGGTAATCTGAATCTGATGTTGACTACTTGGTTGATCTTGATTCTGTTAAAAGTTGTGTTCTTGGTTTTTGAAAGTTAAGATGTTATGTGAAGATTACTATGTTGTGATTTATGGATTTGGAATTGAAGTTTTAACCTATGAAAGTTTTGATCTTTGCGGACAATTTTGGAGTTTCAGGGAGTGTATTGAATTTGTTTGTGGTTGAATTGATTTGTGCTTTTTGTATGTGATTGTTAGATGGGAAGTTTATGATGAGGCTTAAGCTGCCAAATGGGGTTACTACCAGCGCCCAGACTAGGTATTTAGCTAGTGTAATCAAGAAGTATGGAAAGGATGGGTGTGCAGATGTTACAACCAGGCAGAACTGGCAGATTCGTGGGGTGGTCTTGTCTGATGTGCCGGCTTTAATGAAGGGTTTGGCTTCAGTTGGATTGACGAGTCTTCAGAGTGGGATGGATAATGTGAGGAATCCCGTGGGGAATCCTCTTGCAGGTATTGATCCGGATGAGATTGTGGACACAAGGCCTTATACTAATTTGCTTTCACAGTTCATCACCGGCAATTTCCAGGGCAACTTGAACTTTACTAACTTGTGAGTTAAGCTGTTTAGTTTTTGATGTTGATTGTTTGATATGAAAGTTATGGATTATAATCGTCGAATCATTTTAATATGTGCAGGCCGAGGAAGTGGAATGTGTGCGTAGTGGGAACCCATGATCTGTATGAACACCCGCACATCAATGATCTTGCATACATGCCTGCAACAAAAAATGGAAGATTTGGATTTAATATACTCGTCGGAGGGTTCTTTAGCCCCAACAGATGTGAGGAGGCAATACCTTTAGATGCGTGGGTGGCCGGAGATAATGTGATTCCCTTGTGTAATGCAGTGCTATCGGCTTACAGGGACCTTGGGACGAGAGGAAACAGACAGAAGACGAGGATGATGTGGTTGATTGATGAACTCGTAAGTATCTGTATATACGTCGCCTACTTAACCTGTTTTGTCCTTCATAGTACTATTGTTACTCAATGAATACTGTGAAATATTTTGCAGGGCGTTGAAGGGTTCAGAGCAGAAGTTGAGAAAAGAATGCCACATGGAGAGCTAGAGAGGGCATCTTCGGAAGACCTTGTACAAAAGCAGTGGGAGAGGAGGGACTACTTTGGTGTTCACCCTCAAAAACAAGAAGGTTTAAGTTATATTGGAATTCACATTCCCGTTGGCAGACTCCAAGCAGATGAAATGGATGATCTTGCTCGAATAGCGGACGAATACGGATCAGGAGAGCTGAGAATCACCGTGGAACAAAACATCATAATTCCCAATGTTGAAAACTCCAAAGTCGAAAAGTTACTCCAAGAGCCACTTCTAAAAGACAGATTCTCACCTGAGCCTCCAATTCTCATGAAGGGCTTAGTAGCCTGCACTGGTAACCAGTTCTGTGGGCAAGCCTTAATTGAGACAAAAGCACAAGCAATGAAAGTCACGGAGGAAGTTCAGCGACTGGTTTCTGTTACAAAGCCTATTAGAATGCACTGGACAGGCTGTCCCAACACTTGTGCCCAAGTTCAGGTTGCTGATATTGGGTTTATGGGATGCAAAACCAAAGACGAGAATGGGAAACTTAGTGAAGGAGTGGATATCTATTTGGGAGGTAGGATTGGCAGTGACTCACATCTTGGCGAGATTTATAAAAAAGCTGTCCTTGTCAAGGATGTTACACCAATTGTCGTAGACTTATTGATCAAGCAGTTTGGCGCTGTCCTTAGAGAAAGGGAAGATACCGAAGAAGCCTAATATGTGTTGCAAATCACAAGCTCTCTATTCGCAGCTTGGTATCACTACAACGTCTCGTGCTATATGAGTTGCAAATCATCTTGAGCCATTTTCCTCCGCAATTCAGAAGATATTCCAAAGTTTGGTATCGTTACACCGAGTTCTACTCATCGTGGAAGCCGCAAATTCTCGTTTGTAATAAACTGTCATCAGTGAAACTTCAGTGCATCAGTTTCATGTGTTTTTTTCAAATTACAAGGTACAATGTTGAACTACATTTTGGTACAACTGTGAAGTTTTTCATCAATAGATATCTCAATATGACATGCTATCAACATTTAGCTAACTTACCTACCTTTGCCGGCCAACCTTCCAAGTATAATGTTTGAGAAAGACAGGACATATGCACATGTGATTTTGGTTAGGTCAAGTCCATGTGATGCTAACTAAAGTGTTCTCTTGCAATAATGGAGAATTGAGATCTCTAGCACTCCATCGTCCATCCCCAGAACATGCAACCATTCCAGTCTCACTGACGATCTGTGTGTACTGAACGTCGATGAAACTAAATACTAATACAATAATGTATACTACAAATGTATCTTAGTATAGTACAAGTAAAGCTATGGCTCATGTTACACCAAATGTAATAGAAGTTCTCAAGAAGCTCCTTTCTCTAGTTTAGCTTGATTTGGTAGGCAAGTATCCACCTCAATTCCAAAACACACCCACAATTTGGTATTCAAGAAAATCTTTTTGAACATCAAGTGACATCTAAATCAAAAATAGTAGGCCACCTGTCAGCCTGTCACCTAATTCAAAGCACACCAAGTCAAATGAAACACATGTACTTCATCTACTAAAAAGGCAAAAAGCTAAAGCTTTCCTTGTAGTTACTTATAGCTTTTGATGTAAGCATCTCCAAAAGAAGAAAATGAAGTCACAAAGTCTCATGATCTCATCTCATGAGGTGGTGAGATTTCATTCACCATTTTGGCTTTTTAATTGAGTTTGAATCCAAAAGCTATGCCAACATATTCAAAGTCTTTACTACAAGCAGCAAAGCGCATCATGTCATCATCAATTCTTGTCTATAACTTTATGGATCTTTGAGGATTGGACTTTGGATCAGTCTGATTACGTGTTCAACCTCATGATTGGAATCGCTCTATAAATCCCATTCAAGTATTCAACATTCTCACGTCCTCATTTCAATTTTCATTGCATGCAAAACTTTGTTACACAAGAGTCCTCCACAAGACACAAAAGCTAGAGAGTTGCATTCTTGATACATAGCTGCATTTGGTGCTCTAAAATGGATATAGTTTCAGTGTTGGCTTACATGGTTCTTCTCATACTCTCAGTTCTATCATACACATGCATCAAGCAAAGAAAGAAAATGATACACAAGAGTCTTAAAAAAGGATCTACTAATTTCCAACTGCCTTGTGGATCAATGGGACTGCCTTATGTAGGAGAGACCCTTCAGCTCTACTCGCAAGATCCAAATGTGTTCTTCGCCGAAAAGCAAAAAAGGTTGGATTTTTAACAGTTTCAGGTACAGGACATATATGAATCTCGCTAAACATGTTGAAACTGATAATGGGTTTTCGTTTTTTTCAGGTATGGAGATGTTTTCAAGACTCACGTACTAGGGTCACCAAGTGTGATGCTAGCAAGTCCACAAGCCTCAAGGTTTGTGTTAGTGACTCATGCACACATGTTTAAGCCAACATATCCAAAGAGCAAGGAGTTGTTGATTGGACCATCTGCTCTTTTCTTTCATCAAGGATTGTATCACCAAGGTCTTAGGAAGATTGTGCAAACCTCAATCTCTGGCCCTCATAGAATCTGTCCTCTAATTCCACTCATTGAAGACATTGCTCTTTCCACTTTAAGTTGTTTCACTCATGGTTCTGTCATCAACACTTTCAATGTCATGAAAATGGTACACTCTTAAAACATTGAAGTTTTCTTTCATTGTCTCCAAATGAGCCTTTGCTGATTTGTTTCGCGGGTTTTTCAGTATGCGTTTGAAGTAGGAGTTCTGTCCATCTTTGGCCACTTGAGCAGTCCACTTAAAGAAGAGCTCAACAGAAATTACAAGATAGTCGAAAAGGGTTACAATTGCTTCCCACTCAGAATACCAGGAACTGCCTATCACAAAGCAACTCTGGTGTGACAACCTCAGCCTATGAATTTCTCACTTTGGAATTTGGATCACAATGTGATCAAGTCTAGAACTTTTCTGATGATTTTCTTCGACAGGCCAGACGAAGGCTGAGTCTGATCCTTAGCGAAATCATCCATGAGAGAAAAGAAAGAAAAGTAGTACAAAATGATCTGTTGGGTCATTTTTTGAGCTTCAAAGATGACAAAGGGAAATTTTTATCTGAAGAACAGATTGCTGACAATGTCATTGGAGTTCTGTTTGCTGCTCAAGACACAACAGCTAGTGCCTTAACATGGATTATCAAGTACCTCAGCGACGATAAGAAGCTTCTAGAAGATGTTAAGGTACCTCAAAATTCAAACAAATGAACAAACATTCATATTTAAAGGTAAATCACCGGCCAACATGATGATTTTTTTTGCACAGGTTGAGCAAAAGGCCATTCAGAGAGTAAATTAGAGACAAAATCTTGTATAACATGGAATCAGACAAGGGACATGAAGCTCACACAGAAGGTAAACCAAACATTCTCATACAGACAAGATTCTTCAGATGATGTTATCAAAGATTCCAACAGGGACTAAATTTTTGGGTAAAAAATATTTTTTTCAGGTTATACTGGAGAGTTTAAGGATGTCTAGCATCATATCCTTCACTTTCAGAGAAGCCGTTGCAGACGTCGAATACAATGGTACATCTACAAATACAAACCTAAAACACTCATCAGTATAATTCAGAAATTCCAACTAACTGTCAATGTATCGCACAGTATCATTCTAAAAATTCTTGGGACGAAATAAATTTTGAGCATAAAGGAGTTTACTAACTTTTATCTTTCTCTGTTGGTAGGATATCTAATTCCAAAAGGCTGGAAAGTAATGCCATTGTTCAGAAATATGCACCACAATCCAAACTTCTTTCCAGATCCTCACAAGTTTGATCCATCGAGATTTGAGGTACATTTATACGTCTGAAGTCTGAACTATCTCTTAATTCACTCGAGTCAAAACTGCAGTTTAAATTACAAATGTTCTGAGATCTGTTATGCTATCTCGACCATTTCAGGTTGCTCCTAAGGCCAACACATTTGTACCGTTTGGCAGCGGAGTACATGCTTGTCCTGGAAATGAACTCGCAAAGCTTGAAATTCTAATCTTCCTACATCATCTCATTACCAAATTCAGGTACCATTTTTAGATATCACTCAGCATTTCTACTAATTCAAGAAAAATACAATGCTGACTCAAAGTTATATATATGTTTTGCAGTTGGGAAGTAGTAGGAAGTGAAACAGGTGTTCAGCACAGCCCATTTCCAATACCTGTACATGGTCTCCCAGCAAGATTCTGCAGAGATGAAGAAATGGATCAAAAAAAGTGATGCATGAGTGAACTCAGAACATGACAAGTTTTTTTCCAACTGAAGCAACTGTAATTAATTTCTGGCAGTTGTAGTTCTGTTTTTGATTTAGTCAGATATTGGTTGCAAACCAGCTAAGTGTACTAACAACATCAAGCTCATGTTGGCTTGATGATGAATCTCAAAATACTAATGTTTTTTTGTAACTGTGTCATTCCCAAAAGGGTTTTTTAGCGAAAACCACCCGTCCAATACCCATTTTTTAACAAAACCACCCTCCCAAATTTTTTTTTGACTTAACCACCCACTAATTTAAAAACTATTAAATTCGACACCCAAGTACTGTTCCGACCACTTATTCCGGCAAAATTGACATTGACCACATTGACTAACAATTAAATAATAACTTTTTAGTTAATTAACCTAATCAAATTTTATTAGACTAATTAATCTTAACCTAAACCAAAATCAATCATATCCCCAAATTAACCTATTCCCAATTTCGAAACTTCAATCCTGAAACAGTAACCGTTTCCACCCAGAATTAACAGAACCGGAGCTAAGTTCATGAACTTCCCAATTTTGAAAATTCACACCCCACCTAAAATTCACCAACATTTTCGACGTCAAAGGCAGCTCAGATCTCGCATTAACCTCAAACCCCGACAAGATCCCATCTTTCTCCCCAAACGAATCCATCTTCAAGTCCCTCCACGTCACTGGCCTCTCCATTCCAAACCCAAAACTCTCACTCCCTTTCCTATTCAAAAACTTATCTCCTCCTCCACCACCAGACTCAATATCAACATTGCCCCAACCCATCAAATCCGACTCAACGCCACCACCCGAATTTGATACCCGACCCGGTTTCGGACTAGGGCTTGAGCAAGCAGTCTTACGCACAGAAAAGTGACCAAACCTCGGCTTAATCTGGATCATAAAACTAGGGTTTCTATCAGAAAACAGATTCAAATCGGCCGAGATGACCAACGGTGAATCACGCGGCGAGCCGGATGACCCAACCCCAGATTTAATCGACACAGAGAACGGCCGAGAGCTTCATCGCTAGTTGTTCAGTGAAGTGGTGTTGATGATAAGGTTTAGTGAGGATTGACTGGACGCGCAGCTCCGGTGCTGTTAATTCTGGGTGGAAACGGTTACTGTTTCAAGATTGAAGTTTCGAAATTGGGAATAGGTTAATTTGGGGATATGATTGATTTAGGGTTTAGGTTAAGATTAATTAGTCTAATAAAATTTGATTAGGTTAATTAACTAAAAAGTTATTATTTAATTGTTAGTCAATGTGGTCAATGTCAATTTTGCCGGAATAAGTGGTCGGAACAGTACTTGGGTGTCGAATTTAATAGTTTTAAAATTAGTGGGTGGTTAAGTCAAAAAAAAATTTGGGAGGGTGGTTTTGTTAAAAAATAGGTATTGAACGGGTGGTTTCCACTAAAAAAACCCTTCCCAAAATGCACTGATGGAAATTGCGCAAAATTAAAAATTCTGGCCCATACAGGTCTCGAACCTGTGACCTTCGCGTTATTAGCACGACGCTCTAACCAACTGAGCTAATGGGCCTTCATGTTTGGTGTTTTAATAATTATTGTATAGATTTTGTTTTTCTTTCACTGCTTGATTTCAAACAGGCATTGAACTACTGTTATGTATTAGAAAACTTTAATGTGCCACCTAGTTGCTAGTTTTGGTAATGTAAAACAGGAGACTAAAATGTGGCTCCTATGCAACCTTTCTTGCTCAAATGATATATAATCAATATGCACCGACCATTTATTTCAACACCTTATCCCACATTACGTCTTATCCGCTCCTTCATAAAAATTCACATACATTTTTCTCAGCGCCATCATTATATAATCCTTGAACAGTCCCAGGAGGGCTACTCAGTTCAGGTTAGCATCAAAACCTCAAAACATTTTTCTTCAGCTGGAAAAATGTCAGCAACTGCAACAGTATCAGCCACATTCACTCCATTAATGTCATCCACTCAAAGGAGCTCAAAGATCAAAGCTACCAAAGTGAGTTACATAACAGGACTGAGCTCATTTGGAGGACTCAAGGCTCAGAACACAAGTATCTCATCTTTAGGCCTTCCAGTCTCAACTGAGCAATCCTTTGCAAAGATTGTCAGCTCATTGAGATCAGATGGAAATGGTGGAGGTGGGTTATCTGCTCAATGTAATGCCATTGCTGAGATTTTCAAGATTGCTGCAATCATGAATGGGCTTGTGCTTGTTGGGGTTGCTGTTGGGTTTGTGTTACTTAGGGTTGAGTCTTTTGTGGAGGAAGCTGCTGAGTAAATTTCAAAATGGAGTTTTTGTTAAGGTCTTGTTATTTATACCTCCAGATTCAAAAAATCAAAACTGCATTTTCTTCATCGAATTCAATGTAGAATCATACTACATAATATCCTGCACATTTTACAACAATTGTGTTCACTGGACGCAACCTGCCATGGGATTCAATGTGATCTATCAAAACTTCTATGAAGTATAATTGGAGTGATAACTTTAGCAGCCATACAATAATATGCCAGTGTTACATCCTACAGTGACCTACTGCTAGGCAGTAAATAAATGGCAATACATGCAAAAGATGTCTGAATTCCACCTAGAAAATTGGGTAGAATGCTTCGCGCCAGGTTGGAACTGTCTGGGAACTAAGCACACATCACTCTTCGCAGCATATGACACAGGTCCAAGTTAGTTTGTCAAATGAAAGACTAGTATGCGAAGAGGTTAAATCCAAAGAGGACTTTGTTCTACTCATGTACTCCATGTATAGTTGCAAAGGCAAAATGCCTCCATGCCTTATAAATGTGTAAAGCTGTACTTCTGAAAGGACATAAGAAATGTAATTAGTTAGTAAATGGTGAAAGAGGAAACATTGCCAGAAAGTACCAAGGACATGTACGTTGGAAAAACATTTACTGTGTGAATAATGCTGCATTTATTTCCAGGGGGTAAATAAGATAAATTGTTCTGTGCAAAGTACTAAAAGTCTTTAAGCTACATTTGGTGAATAATCGTTGCAATGGCTAAGAATGAGTACCTTTTTGAACATTACGAATGGATAAGAGGTTTGGCTTTCCGTTTGTGACCCATACTGTTCACGAGATCTTTGCGGGTGCACACAGGGAACATGTTTAAGTTGACAATTCCTTTCAGACTCCTAAGGACATATGGGAAGCTGAGTTGATCACGAGAGGTAAAACGGACCACCTCATTGAACCAAAGGCACATGAACAAGTTAGTAACTGGGGTGTGTTCCCTCACTATAACTGATGCTTCGGCCAATGCTGCAATAAGAAATATTTTAAGAAGTTGAATCAACTGATCAGCTTTATAAACAATGCAGCATTTACTGGAGGCCGAAATAAACTTCAGATATTATTATGACAAACATCCATCAGAAAAGTTGCAGCAAAAAATGCACAACGAATAGCGAAACCCAACTTCTGCCTTGCACAATGCAATTTTTTACACAGGACCGCTAAATTAATAGAAATATCTCACCTTTCTTTCCATTGAACCTTTTGTCATTGGGGAACCCATCCTTGCGGTACTGCTGTAACTGTACCTCCACTTCTTCTGGAGTGGCTTTATGTTTCTTCACAACAGCAATTGCTTCATCATATACATTACTGCGAGCCCCATGCTCTGATATGGCAAATTCAGAATTTGTACGCCAGAGAAGAGCTTCTAATACACCTAGGGGGTCTCTCCTGAATTGAGACTTCGAATCAACCCAGATTGAGTACCTTGCTTCTGGAAATAATCGATGACTTAGCATCTGTATATATCCCAAAAAAGAGATTATTGTTCATACGAAATCCCAATAAACACTAACTGCCAGTTGATGTAAAAACTGATCGTAACTTGTCGCAATATATAAGATCAAAAAATCCCTAACCACTTGTATTAGTATTACCTTTGGAATTTTTCCATTTAATCGCTGGTCCACAAAGGGAAGCTCTTTGACAACCACAATCCTCCATTTACCAATCATATGGTCATCGTTGATTTTCTTTCCTTGAGACTCCTGAGTTGCAAGGGTGATTTCATCCCAGAATGCAACATAACATACCTGCATGGAAGCCAAACACTCCATATTAGTCTGACATGAATAAACTTTCACTCATGACTAATTTAGCATGCTGATGTACCTTTCGCAGTGATGCATCAGACATGCCGATTGGTTGATACAAATCATCTCCACCTCCAAATGTGCATGTCGAAACCACAACTTGGCATTTATGCATGTAACTCCTATCGTCATCAGCAATCCTAAATCCTCCAATTTCACTGTAAAACCCACAATGCACGATGGCAGTTCCATTGACCTGCAATGTATCCAAAGCACAGTCAGCCTGAGCAAGCACTCCAAACTGAAACACCTTTACACGTAATCTAGTTTACAAGACATTTCATATTCAAACCTTATAACTTTGCCGTCTCTCTTCAAGAGTTTGGTAACCTGTAAACAGATTAAATCTATTCAACCCTCCTTGCTCCGTTGGCAAAGAGGTGTTGGCATGTACAAGAGGTCTATCTGACCCTGACAGATATACAACTTGTTGAACTGGATAACTTGGCTTTCTAGAAGAGGGAATGTCAAGGTACTCGAGTTTCTCGGGAGGCAAAAGCTTCAAGCATCCTGAAAAATAAAAATATTCACAACAAGATTAGCTCTCAAAGTCAAAGAATTTTGCAGGAAAGTGTAGAAACAAAAATTACAACTATTCAATCATACAACAAAACCCGAACAAGTAAGAAGTCCCAACTCTATACTATTCATAAGAACAGCAGCCTACTTTTATTCACTCTTCGTGTGCAAGAAAACAGATGATGAACTACAACAAAGAACTCATCTGATTACATGACAATAAAACCTAAACAAGCTTCAACATTTTTTATTTTCAGCAAAACACAAAAGTTTAAAACATTGCAAATGAATCAATTTCCGAAATCAAACAGTAATTCAATTCACCATCAAAAACTAACCCTATCATTCTTCCACCAATTCAATCTCAGCACTACAGCTACAAAAAACTATGAATTAATCCGAATTCAAAACTTACGCTCTCTAACACCATTCACCATTCTCATAGTCGGCTTCGATTGATCCAAATTCCCCTCCACTTTCCTCTCCCCATCTCTCTTAAATCCCACCGACTGTCCTATAAACTTCACCTCATCCATCGACTTCGTATAGCTCAGAAAAGCAAACCCTAGAAACCCTAAAAATATCAAACACAGCATCACAAACCTCCATCTCACAACCGCACGGACCAAAATTAAAAAAGTCTCGTTCCTTCTTCTTCTCAAAAACGCAGATTTCTTCCTCTTCCGACGATCGCTCGCTCGTGTTGCTGTACGTGTGTTGTACTGCGTAGCGTCGAAATCGTCGTCTGAGAGGGAGATCATTACCGCGTGGTTCATCGTCGATGGACACTAAGGATATCTACGCGGTCGTGAATTGCAGTACAAATCAGATCTTCGCGAACAAGGAGCTGAAAATATGATATGAACAAAGTTTGCAAATAAATTGTCGTTTTATTTAGAAATTAATGTCGTTTTGATGATCGGATGGGTTAGAGGTTACAAAAATAACTTTATAATCTGTTTCTCGTATATAACAAAATGTTCCTTAAGGTCTGACATTAGCTCAAAATATTTACAAGAGGAAACTTGCAACGACTGTACAGTACGTGTAATTTAAAGAGCTGAACGGAAAAGCCGGAACGAATGTTCCCTGTCGATGACTCTCTACGAGGACCGTAAGGCTTTTAAACTTGAATGAGGATTTTCTTCAGCAAGTGCTGGTTTTGGTTATGCCTTCAGTTTGAGGTCAGAAGTTCTGAGGCCCTCTCGATGCCCTTGGTATGATAAGTAGCGATGTTATGTGTGCCACATTGAAGTGGACCGAGAAGATCATTCTCTATGTATTCGTACCTGTAAAAAAGAAAAATATCAAGTTCAGAGAAATATTTAACGTGGTTAGTTTTGCTTTTTAGATGTTTTTTATCTTACATTTTCCGGCAAAGGTTGTCAGCAAGAGTGGAGTATTCAACTACCTGCATCCTCAGCTTCATGACACTGACCTCATCGTATTTATCAAAGGGCTTGTTCAGCAAATGTGACAGCCTCTCAACATTTTCCTCAAACTGCTGCTGTTGATCTTCGAACAAGCATTGCTTGATATCCAACTCCTGCTTGGAAATATCATCCTTGAAGAGATCGTTGCCAAACATGAAATACGCAAAGGGGTAGGAGTATGAAATCACTTGACGAGATCTGAACAGTCTGCTCAACCCGGTGAATAGCCAGGAAAAGTCCTGAACTATATTTGGTTCCTTGTCTTCTAAAGCTGATATCTTTTTCTTTAGTGTGCTTTCCAAAGTATTCTCTAGCTTTAATGAGTCCAAGTGAGCTTTATACCGGTTGTGGTAGTGAAGGTACCGGTGAAGCTCAGATTTTGCGAGCTTTGACTTCTTGATTTGTTCTTCATATCGCCCACAGCTGTGACCCGTAATGTAAGTGTTTGTATGTAGTAAGCCTGTAGCGCCACCGCATAGCCAGCTGCTCCGCAGTAAGAAACAATATGTCAGAAGTTCGGAAGCTTTGAGTTTTTCGGAAATTAGGGAAGGAAAGAAAGAAGCGGTATGTACCAGAAGGGCTGTCCACAGACACATTTAACTAAATTGCACCCGCCGCTCTTTTCAACAAATTTGACACTTTGGGCACGGCTTGGTATGAGCTACAAGGTACTTAACAGTTTCTGACTCATCTTGGCATTTCTGCTTCCAGAGTTTCCACATCAGGCACGAGCATGGTGAATGGGTTTCCTCCAAGCAGTTGAAACAAAACTGGAGGCCACAAAAGCATTCCACTTCCCAAACCTCATCATCTTCGATGCGGATGGCATTGCCACAATGAGGAGTACTTGGGCACCATTTAACCATTTTGTTGTCTACAATGTATGATTCGAGTAACTGATGCTTGAACTTTTTCGCCAAACTTGGATGCCTCTTGCCAACAAGTCTTGAGACTATGTCTTCATCACATACAACATTGCACCCATCTGACATGCATCTAATGTTCTTACTCTGACCTTCGTTAATTTTCACCCTGAAGTGTTCAGTCCAACCTGTAAAACAATAAATTTTCAGTTTAAATTAAACAATGCTTCAACTCAGATACTTAAAACCTGATTAAAGAAACTGTAAAGCACTTACAATCGTTACAAAAGTGATGACCACAATCCATAACAGAAGTGCTGCAACAAGGTACATCGTCTTCCATACAGATATCACACCGGACTGATAAAAACGTAGAGGTACCTGAACCTGAGTTTTCAGACAAGCTTAGCCCAACTTTAGAGCACAATGACGCAACCCGTTTTCCACGTAGTCATAAAACAGCTTCTCAACATCCCAACGGTAATAAATCAGCAATGTCCGGGCCTGATACTCCCTCAGGGACAACAAGTTCATAACTCTATACAAATCGTCCCCCTGTGAGGTTGACCAAATAAAGCAATTACACATATTTAGCGATAAAGATTATGTACAACTCAAGGACAGTTAGAGTTTAGCTATACCTGTGCAACCATCAGGCTCTCCTTATTGATGATCTGTAAAATCAAAGGTCCAAAACACAGACAAAATGAGCAATCATTTACTTGGTTCTTTATCTTGTATTAAATACAACTAGTAATGACTTTGGCAAGCCAAAAAAACAAAAGATCAACATTACTACACAGTAACTATATCTTACATCTGACGATCATAAACCTGAAACACTTACCTCGCACACTACAACATTGATATTTGAGATTTTGATTGCACTACACTTCACAGAAGCAGCTAACTTTCAGTTCAAGAATAAAGCAAGAGCAGTGCAACCTAAACAAATCAACATACTCAACCACAGCATTTTAATTTTTACAAATCATGGAACCTAACATCATCCTAAGTAATGTAAATAGTCTTTGGCTTAGCAGATGCCCATACTTGAATTTTAATTCATAACTGAAAGAAAGAAATTCCAATTTCCATAGGGTGACTTTCTTGATTCTTCACTGCTCAAGACATTTCCTTGTATAGAATAAAATATACATGGGGAGGAGCTCCAACCTTACATGAAGTAGCTTTTCTGGTGGGAATTTCAAGCTCTTGAACTTGGTTTTCAACTCCATCATCCGACTCTGTATCTGAGAAAAAACACTCTTCATCTCCACTAGTGTAATGATCCATCAACAACTCAACAAAGACTGCAATTTTCTTGGGAAAACAGTTTGGTGAAATGGGTAGTGGGATTCTGATCCGATGCAGTTGCTGGATTCTGGTAATCAGGTGACTTCGCGGGCGAGTAAAAGGGGAAGAGAACTGATAAAAGATTAAAAAAAGGGTGAGAATTCAATTGGGGAATGAATCAGCAGAGGACGCATTAAAGTTGGCCACGATTGAAACGGCAACGTATCGATAGTATTGGTTTGATGCATTACGTTATTAAAGGGAGTGAGTACACGTGGCGCCCACTAAGTAAGACTTCTTTAACTCTGGTTACCTAATAGCCACCACCTAACATTTCCCTTGACAAGAAATAGTGTCTTTTTAGGAGTAATAACTTTTTTCAAACAAAGGGAACAGAATCAGTTAAGATGAATTAAAACTGAAACCTTAGAGATTGTCACAAAACTGATGACTGTTTCAACGAAGCTCGGGCTGTATCGTGTCATGCAATGGATGGAAATATTGGACCTGACCTGGGCATGTAAGATGAGCAAGAGTAGGATTGCACGAAATGTGTACAGGATTAAAAAAGAGAAATGCATGCCATCAGACACGGGTAGTCAAATAATGAGAAAAGAATGATTAAGATTGATAAACGAAGGAGAATGTAACAAACAATAAATATTTGGTAAAGGAGTACAACAAGAGGACTAACATGTTTCAACTACCAGTTTTATTCATGGTCATTCCGTATCATCTAAGTTTGTTAGGAAGAGAAAGTCTTCACTTTCGAGCTCTTCGTGGAGAAGGTTCAGGGATGGAGTGTCAGATTTTTGTTCACAACTTGAATTCCAATCAGATCTCTTTCCCTGCAAAACACAGTTGGTTACAATAGTCTGTCATTTTCAAACAATATGAAAATAATTCCAGTTTGGTGCAACATAATAAAATAGAGTGAACAAACCTTCTTTAGCACATATACAAAATAGTGAAACGTTTCCCCAAAAGTGCTCCATTCCAGGGACCACGTGAATTCAGGGGCACAAAAGAAGGGGCGTCTAAAATGTGGCTGAGAGGATTGCAGAACAGAATTATAGAAGGAAATTATATGGTAATGATGGAATTAATTGTGATGGCACACGGTTACCTGACCAAAAGTTATTGAGATAAAAATGCCTTCAGGGTTCAGAACTCGATGAACATTTTGAAGCATTGCCATCACCTTGTTCACTGTTTCCGGATTTGGATTCCATGGATCACCACTATCAACAAACAACACATCCTTCACACGAATACACTCATAATCAACAAACAGACGAAATCCAAAAAAGCCAACATGAAAGTACATATTGTAGATAGATTGTAAGACTCGGGTTTACCATTGTTCCTTTCTCAATGACAACATCAAAGCACTCATTTTGGAATGGAAGGTCAAGCATGTCAGCCTCCAGAACTTTAACTTCTGTTTTGCAGGTAGCAAATATGTAATGAATTAACAACTAGAGGCTGGACAGGCCTTAAGATTTTATCTTTCAATTAAAACAGTGTAAAATTGCAAATTATAGACTAATATAGGGCGGTTCTAATATGGTTTTCACTTTTCAGAATCTAACTAAAGTTTCTCAAACTCATTATTATCAGTGATGCCAAAACATTACATAATCCAGTAAAAATACATAATGTATGTTTAGTCATAGTAAGATTTGACCGAAGCGCCTAATAAATGAAAATTGCGTCTTTTTTTTAGTGTATCGCTTTTTAAAAGAGAAAACAAAAAGATTAACAATGAGATCTAAACTAATTTTCTACCTTTGTATCCTTTAGTTGATAACCTATGCTTCATTTTCTCCACCGCGACAGCTGATAGATCGATACAGGTGACATCAGTTACACCATCTTTGTAAAGCTCCTCGCAAAGCTGCGAGTTTCCGCAGCCAAGCTCCAAGACCTTAATTAATCATTCAAAGTCTTCAATAAGATAATCGATAACATCAACAAGAATGAAAAGGTATCCATATTGTCGAAATCATCAGAAACTACTTCCTGTTGTAAAACAAAAATAAACATAATGAACCTAAACTCTCAAATTCAATCCAAAATCACTTACAGAAGAATTAGGCTGAATGTGAAGCTGAATCAAATGACGGAAATGCGAGTAGTCTTTAAACCACTCATAATGCTCCTCACCAGAAAAACGTTCATCCCTGCATCAAACACAAATCGAAACCAGCTCAAACAACTGATGAAATTCATACATCAGTTACTATAACGGAATACTTAGCGGCCATCTAATTTTCGTGTATTTACCAGTACTGAGGATCAAGGTAAGCAGATGCGGTCGCCGGCGCAACGTCTTTGCTCCCTGACTCTGCCGGATTTTCGATTTTATTCATCTTTCACAAAACCCTAATTTCGGTAGAAACCCCAAAATCATGTCGCTTGGGGTTTCGTTTAAGGCCGCGTTTGTTTGACGTTAATTCTTTTTTATTATAATTCAAGGCAAATGTTCGATTTTTCAATATTTTCACATTTAGTTTTTATAATTTTTCTTAATGCATAATATGTTTCCTTTGATTACCTCAATTCTATTCTTTTGCATAATTAAGGTAAAAAAAATTAGAATAAAAAATGGAAAGAAAATGCAAACAGATAGGATCTGCTTTTAATAAATTTACAATATCCAAATCAGTGTATTTTTTCAAGAAAATTTAATCATTCTAATCCTTAAAAATACATGGACATTTTTGTCATCAATTACGTGTAGATAAATATAAAACCTTGAGACATGATCAACGAATGAAATTTAAATAAAAAAGTATCAGGTCTACTAGTTACATGATTTTTCAAAATACAATCGTCATAATTAATAAAAAATAATCAATTGAAATTTATTATATTAACAGGATCCGTGTTTTATTGAAATAGTTTGTTTTATCTATATTAAGAGAATGCAACATAACTTACCAATATAATCCCAACAATTAAGTTACCAATTCAAATATCTCATTTCGCGCGGTGCGTGCATTTCCACCCTCTAGAAACCTTTCCACAAATCTCAACCCTCGAGGCTTCACAGACTCTTCCCAAACCCTCTCTCCGCCGCACTTGTACACATTGCTCGCGTCGATCCTGTGCACCTTCCACCCGTACACCTCGGCCATCATCTTTATCTTCGCGGCCTGCTTGGCCGCTAGACGACATGTGTTCACCTTCATTTGATCAATTCCCTCATCAAGCAATTCTTGTAGATCACATTTCTCTGCCATGAAGTATTTTTGTAACTCTTCGATTCCGATTGATCGGAAAATTCCCTTGCGGAAGTTGATTTTGGTGAAGTCTAGTTGTTTAAGCTCGTCAATCAAGCCAGAATTTACCATTTCATCGACGCGAGTGTTGATTCTGGAAAAAAGGATCGATGTCGATACGTCCATCCAGAGGAAGCATGAGTTATATTTTTCTCTGAAGTTGAGTACCGGATTGTGTTCAACCAATGCTTCGATGAACGAGTTTGAGCCTCCTACTATAATCGGAACTTTATCGAATTTAAGGATAGATTCGATGGCGAACGTTGCATCCTGGCAGAAGTCGGCTGCGGTGTAGTCTGCATTTGGATCATCGACTATCGACAGAAGGCGGTGTGGGACTTGTTTCATGTCTTGATGGTTGAGTTTGTTGGTTATTATGTCAAGCCCTTTATAAATTTGAATTTTATCCGAGTTAATTATCTCCGCAGGGAATCGACTTGCAATGTCGATGGACATACGAGACTTTCCAGTCGCTGTTGCGCCGAGGATGAACACTACCTTCTTCCTCGGCCGCTGTTCCACTTTCATCGTAATCCGGAAAGCTGCAGATCACATAAGGTACGGATTAATACAAATGTGCGCATTTTTGTACAATATTTAGTAAAATGCAGTTTACAAACCTTTTGAATGGGATTCTGTAGGGGGCTGATAGCGCAAATGTGTACCACACTGAACTGTATTTCTAAGTGTAAACATCATCAAATTACTTGTCTTTTGAGTGTCTGAAATTGTGAAAAATGTGTGTATTTATATGCTTTGGTAAGAATGTCGGATAAGGCGATTAAATTGTTTGGGTGAGATTAAATTTGCGAGTACTACATGTCATTATTATCCAAATCTCAACAAATTCCAAACATTTCAAGCATTGTTTTGATACTCAATATTGGTATTTACTTGGAGTCTTGTTTTGTCTGAGCAACAATTTGCTGTGAGTACCAAAACGATGTAGTTTTGATGATATTTATTAAAACCTTAGGTAATATTGAGTGAACCCTTTGACAAAACTACGTAATTTTGTCTCGCAGCAAATAGTTTTTGCTGCATGTGATCTGGATGTTACCTTGTTTTGTGTTTTAGAAACATTTTTATTGAACATTTTAGTAGAAATCACGTAAGCAACAATTTTACCAAAATACCCAAAATCTCCTAGGGTTTAATTTGATTTTAAAAGGATATTTTGGTAAGAATATAATGCAATAACCTCGAATTTCGGTGCATACAACAATGATCGAGCGATGTTAAATTCCTTGTAGTTACCATTTTGCTGTCCTGAAACTCATTCTCAATTTTCAATGTCATTACTGCAATGTCGGTTCGATTAACATACCCGACCAAGACTAACATCCGGTTCAATTGGAAACTATGGTTTAATTCATAGTATATATTTTCTCTATCTATTCTTTCCATCATATACATTAAAAATAATAAATTGGCTAAATATAATGTTGGCAACATTCAGGAAATTAAAATACAGAGTACTACTGCTGCTACTTTTTTCAGGAACCAACAACCAGCTACTTTTTATCCTCTATGTGGCCGAAGAGAGTGAAATGGAATGGAACTCTCACGGCATAAGGGATGAGTAACACGAACGAAGTTTTAGTATGCGGGTTCAGCGTTGGACCTGGTTGGCCTGAGTTGCGAATGAACGGAAAGGAAACTCTTCAGCCTCGAGCATATGGACAATCTGTCCCATTTTTGGTCGTTTTACTACATCCATGTCAATGCACCTAAGGCAAACTAGTAGTACTCGTTTTAACTGTCTAGGTGTTGGCTGGACCATGATTAGAGGGTCAACTACTTCTTCCCCTTGTCGATTTGCCACCTTGGTTTTAAACCACTCTATCAAGTTCATCTGTGATTGGAGCACGATTAGATAATGGATATCAAATTAGTTCAGTTAAATTATATCAGCTTTAAAGCATGTACCTCTTCCTTTGGTTTCGTGTAATCTACTGGAATGCGTCCTGTTATTATCTCCATGAGTAAGACACCAAAGCTGTACACATCGCTTGCTTCAGTGAGCATGCCGGTACTTGCATATTCAGGAGACACGTAACTGCATTGCATTCCTCGTTAGTTTCTAGCGATCATAACTAAAATAGAGATGCTAGTAAATAGCCAATTTGTTCATACCCAAATGTACCCATGACCCGAGTGGTCACATGGCTTTTCTCAGATTCGAGAAGCTTTGCGAGTCCGAAATCCGATACTTTTGCATTCCACTTCCTATCTAAGAGTATGTTGCTAGATTTAACATCACGGTGCACAACCTTCGGTTCTAATCCTTCGTGCAGGTATGCTAATCTGCAATCCAACACTTAAACTTTTTCAAGATAACAAAATTTGTTAACAACACTTAAAAAGACAGGAATATGGCACGTCAACATCTAGTAAATTTCACTACTAAAGACAGATAATTTTCAGTTTGCAAGGTGGTAATTGTATTATTGTAGGTTTTCGCCAGCAAAGCGTGTTTTTAAACAACATAAATACTGATAAAAATCACATCTGTCTAAGAAAATTACCTATAAAAATTATACGCAAGGAAGAAAGCTCTATCTACAATAAGCCTTAATTGATTCGACTCGAAAGACGTACCCTTTAGCAGTTTCGATGGCTATCTTCATCCTGATTTCCCAGGTCAGAGGACTCGAGGGGCCAACATCGCCATGCAACCATTGCTCTAAATTACCATTATCAACATATTCATATACAAGCATTCTGATAAAGAAAGATGTTCCCCGTTAATCTGGCAGTTAGAACAAAAGATAAAAACTGAATACAAATTCCAACTAGAGTCATCAGAATATACCTCTTATTACCATCGACACAATATCCCACCAACTTAACCAGATTCTTGTGCTGCACTTTACCTATAGCCTCTACTTCAACCTTAAACTCCCTTTCCGCTTGACCCCTGCGATCAAACGAATACAAAAACCCAATGATACACCGTGACATCATATCAAAATTAGGTACCAAATAAGCACCAAAGCACATATCGACATGTTACTCCCCACTCCACGTGTTTAAACTTTCAATACCTCAACTAACTAAAAACTCCAATCCCACCATGTCCAGACAAAAAATCAATATTCTACAATTCAGTCCAAATCATAAAACGGTTCTAAAATAATCAACAAACAACCGTTAGAAAAGCGAAAAATCTACCATATTGCTACCTAAAAAGACCACAAATCTAAAGCCTGCATCTCCTCATGCTCCACAGTCCACAACATATAACAAATCCAAAGCTACACTAAAACAAAAACATAAAGCCAAAAAAATCACTGCTTTAACACATCTCTAACCAAGACTCATTCAAATCAAAATTTCAAGCATTCCAATCAACAAAATAAATCCCCTACAAATGCATAATTCTTGAAAAATAAATGTAAACAAAAAAGTTGAAGAAATTAAAAGCTCAACTTGTTGTTCATGAGATTTTTGACAGCAACAAGAGATCCATCAGGCAACACACCCCTGTAAACGACGCCGTATCCACCTTCACCAATCACATTCACCTCCGCAAACCCACCAGTAGCCTCTTCAAGCTCCTTAAGCGTATACCATCTTCCCCATCCAATATTCCGCGGCTCAGGAATCATCGCACCCACCCCTCCACCACCTGACCCAGAAGTAGATGCAACCGACAGCGACAACGACAACTCACTGTCGGCGCTTCGATTCCTGTCGTTGCTGATTTGGGGTTTTGCATCGTTAAGTAGGGTTTTGAAATCCTGGATCTTCCGATCTGGGTCGACCTTGATCTGCACGATCTCTTCAGATACAACCGGAATGAGACTAGACCGATGCTTGGATTGATGTGTTCGGATTCGATTATGCTTCTTACGCTTCATGAAGCAGATTGTGATTAAGAGGAATAGGATGAAGATGAGGACGAGAATCGCGCCGATTACGACGTAGTAGCTGATTTTGAAAAAGGGTGTTATGATTGTGAGCTTATCGAATATTGAGTTGCCGGAAGTCTCCATCTTTACCGGCGAGTTTCGCCGACTGAATTCGACAGAACCGACCCGATTTGAAGATTTGAAAATTGGATTTGCTGTGGATTGAAGGAGAGAGCGTTAGCGGAGCAGCAACGGGCAGCATCTTACTTCAGGGCTATCGTTATCTTCAGTGGATGCTTTTTGTTTTGGACTCTGTTTTTTGCTTATTTACTGAACTGCCATTACGTTTTCAAAATTGAATTTAATCTCGTATATAATTATGAAGCTTAATGATTTAAAATTTAAAATTCAATCTATGATTTGTATTAAATCGATTATTGATATTAATTTTTTTTAAAAATATGAATGAGATTTTACATAAATAATATTTTTTGTAGATTTGAATTGGATCATTATAAAGGATGGAAGGGTGTGAAGTTAAAATGATTAACAGAATTTATGTTGATCGAAAATTGGGGTATTAACTATCAAGTTGATCAACATAGAGATTAGTGAGACTAAACTTGTACATTTAATTGTTACATAGAAAATTGTAAATTATATTAAACATGTTTCCGATTTGGATATTTAGTTTATTCAGTAAAAGAGGGTTCAGAATTATAGATACACTAATTATCTGAAAATCATTAATATTATCCAGAATCGTTGATTTTAATGTAAAATAATTCTTAATAAGTATCATTATCTTTTACAAAAAGATCAATATTATCTACACTAATATATTGTCTAGCAGCATATGATTTATGAACAAGTGTGATTAAGATTCAATTAGGATATCATGACATATCCCACTAGGATTTGAAAATTATTAAGTACTTGTAATGATTTAGTTTCACATAGTTTGCTTCGAATATAAATTATATTATTATTTTTGAATCGAAGTCAAATACACTCGCATTATTTCGTAATTTAAAAAAATATTCCAAATAACGTGACATTAAATGCCAGACAGCAAAAAAATCACTAGTCATTTTTATTTAATTAGTGAAAGGTGTATGGTAAAGGCGCTCTTCGGGCCGTTGGTGGGGGCCCACGATGCCAAGCCCAAATCATCAACGGTATCACGTTAACGGGGGCCCACGACGGCAACTCTTTAATGCTACGATGTATAGTTGGTAAATGTGAATTGGTGGCGAGTCACCTTGTACTGATTGAGGAGTCTTGGTTGTGGAAGAATCGTCGAGTGATATGTGGGTGGATTTGGATGCACTGAGTTTATATCAAAATTATGAAAAGACAAGTCACTGATTCAAATTAAATACGTAACTGAAATACTCCGAGTAGAATTTCATATCAAAATGAAGGGTGCGAGATTTTTATTGATCAGATACTGTTGTCTGAAGAGGCAGAGCACTTTCAACGCCCTTAGATTCGGCTTCTCTTTGTGCAACAACCTTCGACAGTCCAAACATCTGAAAAAGAAGCAGAGTAACAACAATCAAAGATGACTTTTTTTTTTGATAAACAGAGTACACAACTCTGAAAGGTACATCTGAAGAGGACTTAATTCCAAACGACTAACGAATGGAGACCTCGAATACAAAAAGACAGTACAATAAACGTAAAGTAAACGAGGTACTTTGCCTCAGTACCAAAGAATGCGCGAACAAATAATGACAGAAAGCGAGTGAGCACGACCTAGCTGATCAGTCAGAAATTACAGAACCTCCAGGCTGCGTTAATAATACAAAAGATATGGCCGTTGAACTTTAGGAAGATGGCCTGAGGATTCCGATCCAGAGCGGTCCGAATAGTACGTCCAAGAATACTATCGTCCGGGACGACAGTGATATTAAAATGATGATGCATTGAAACGTCAAAAAGATAGTCACGGACGGGAAGCAGACTTGGACTAAAAATTGATCGACGCGTCCAAACAGTCTATAATGTACACGCGTCGTCCATGCAAGCATGTTACACAGAGGATACAACATGCAGAATCAGTTACACACGTGCCAAGAAAGAAGAGAGGACACGTGGTAGAAACACAGCAACTCTCCAACCGACACCGCCGACGCCCAGCCTCGACCCAGCTTCCAACCGACACCGCCGACACCCAGCCTCGACCCACCACCCAACCACCCCCAACGAACCACCAACCTACCACCCCGGACAGAACCCAGCATGCAGCAACCCACCACCCCGGATAGAACCAGCAACGCCGCCACCACCCCCAAACGAACCAATCGATCCAGCCAATCCGGACGGAGCCCAACACTGACCAGCCAAGAAAGCCAACCCAAACACAAAGACCAGCCGACACCGAAACCCACGACATCCAGCCTACATCAACGAAGAACCAGCAACCACCAGAAACCCAATAACCAAGACCAAGATGATCCAGCGACCAAAAAATAGAACGAAAATCAACCTGTGACACCAAGCAAAGCATGCAGAGCGCCACCGACAGTGATCGAAACCAAAAGATAGATCAATCGCCACATGCAGCTAATAATGCAAAACAGATGAACACTCACAGACCAACGGACAGCAGCAACGGACAGATCAAAGATGACTTAACATTGCACATTAATTCAACGGACATAGAACCATATAAACTGTACCTTCTGCATTGTTTTGGTAAAGCATGTCTTGTGTTCTTCCATTGAAGCATGGATAAATTCATCAATGTGATCTTTCACATCCTGGAGAAAAGTGGCATCATCTGATGACTTCTTCTTGCGGCATGAAGAAACAGCAGGTTTTACTACCTCAGTTACTGACTGAGCCGCAGCAGCTTCAGATTTCTCGTTATCCATGAAATATACTAGAACTACAAACTGCAACACAAATTTATTTCAAATAAAACCATGAGCATTATATACATCACTAAAATCTCACTGCTATATTCATCAGTGAACATATCAAATTCAAAACACACAAAAACTGAGCAAATACGAATAATTTTCAACGACTGAAACACAAATTTCTCAGTCTGTATCATCAATTTTCAATACCAAGTTACCAACACCATCGACAGAGATCAAAATACATAACCATTCATACCAACAACAAAAGAAGATACTGACAACTTATCAACATCAATTAAAGCGCGTACATCTCAAAATCTATCCAAATCTCATCGAAAATGAGGCTCAAGCAGTTATAGGAAAAATCGTACCTCGGAATTTTCCGGAAGGGAAAGGCTCAGCTGGTTTTCGACGCTTCTTTGACGGTCGCGATTCAGCTTCGTCGACACGTCGCAGATTGAATTTAGCTTCTTCGCTTCGCTTGGTTAACACGTCGGAGACAAAACGCAGCGTTTAATATGACTTAGAGCCAAAGAGCAATCCCTTACAGGGCCTCAAAATTGAAGTAAATTTTTACTGGCCCGTTAAGAGTAAGTCTGAAAATCCAACTCAAAAATGACGCCTTACAATAATTAATAAATACAAAATAAAGAGTTGCAGTGTGTGGATTATTTTTGAGCAAAGAAACTATACTTGAAATTTGTGAATAGTTATTGAATGTAATAAACCTGTTGTGAGGTCTGCTTATTTCGTAGTCCTTGTCTTATTGGGGCATCAATAGTTGTATGGTAAGCGAAAATTCTAGCAGCATGGTAAAAACTGGGACTACATCTCTCAATTTTAGATAGCTATCAAGACCGACTCAAACATTAAAACCTTCAGCACGAAGACATTTGAGGTGAGCATCAATCCACTTTGAACAAGCATCTTCCCCATGCTCCACAATGCATTCATCTCGAAGTCTCTTTGTGTCAGGGCATGCACAACATATCTTTTTCTTTGGCTTTGTCTCGGAAATGGGAGCTGTTGTAGCTTGGCTTTGCTGAGAAACTGGTGAAACCAGAGCACTTACGTTCGTTGCTAAATCACCCATTTTCAACACAAACCTGGGAAAAAGGAAAACAAATTGTAGAAACAAGGGAAGATAACAAATTCACTTCACAAAGCTATGAAAATTCATTTTACACTAATCGAAGCCGCTCAACCAAATAGTAGTGTGCCTTGTTGCACATGTCATGAGAAAATATTTCGTATTTACTAGCAACTTTCAGCTGACACAGTTGTTTCAAAAGTAAATGAATACCAACAGTACTATTATTTTAACTTATTGCTTCTTCATACAAATATACAATCAAGATTTTATTCGCATTGGTATACCGAATACTGGAGTTATTGTGAAAACTCTTGCCTAGTTATCGAACCCACACGATCTCCAGCTCACCCAAAATAACAAGTAATTCAAAACCTTAGCAACTCATCTAAAGCTCATTTGAGCAATAAACAATGCACTCCAAGCAAGCAATTTTCATTGGCATATGACCTGAAATCTACGCAAATGTCTAATATGAGTTTCGGTCCTCATCAGAACCAACTTCTCGAAGTAAATGAAAGGTACCAAAACAACTTAACAGACAAACCCTATATCAACATGCACAGGTACATGAGCATATCAATAAAGCCATCAAAACATCACTAATCACAACAAGCATCAAAACTTCATCAACCAGAACTCGTATAGCAATATGAATCACAATCAAATGGATTATAACAATCTGATTAAATCTCCAAATCGAATTCTAAGCCTTGAACAAATCGTACTATCTGAAACTGCGATTAAAAAAAGCAGGAACCATTTCAGAACTCATACCTCTAAACCTGCGTAATCGAAACTCGATAATCTACTCAGGTCACGACTCTCCGCTCCGGTCGTCGACGCGTGCACGTAGCGATTTTATTTTCTTTGGAATAGATTCTGACACGCTGCGAAGTTGAATGAATCAATTAAACCCTTGGCTTGGAGACCACGTCGGGTTGAACGACTACAAAACCCAGCGTTCCGTTATGGGCCGTACTCAGCCCATTCCCGCATTTACTTGGCTTTTAAACAAGAAGCCCGCTTTTGCAGTGTCCATTCGTTTCAAACGTTTGAACTAAAATCAAATTATAAATAAATCAATAAATAAATAAAATTTAATTTAAAAATAATCGTCAAATTTGATAGTGTTTTTATAAATTCAATTGTCCGTATAAAATCAACTCTAATGTTAACAGTTGTATTTATTATGTGATTCGGTCTCACAAATATATAATGTCTCTATAGCGAAAGAAATTTCATTTATAGAAAACACTACATTGCATTTTTAGCCTCTAGATTCCGGAGAGTTTTGCAGTGGATTTATATGAGCTTTTCGCCTCTCCGGAAGCAAGCCAGCTTCGCTATTTTCTTCAGGTAAAAAATGACAATGCGGATGGATCATCTAGTGCTTTGAGGTTCAGATTCTGTTCTTGAATTCATTTTTTATTGTTCGTATTTATCTGGAAATGATTCAAAGACATTTACTTTTGTTTTTTGGATGGATTTGTTGGGTTAGTAATTAGAAGTTGTAGAAGGTCTAATGGGTAAAGGGTTGCCGGGGCACTTGGCGTCGAGGAATGTATAAGATCACCTTAAGAAAAAAGCAGCAGCTATGTGTGAGTCTGGTGGTGAATGTCACCTCAAGTCCGGTGAGTGCCTTGATTGCTATTTCTACGGGAACGTAAAAAAATTCTACAATTTTATTGATTTTCTTGGTTTAAATTAATGTGTGTGAGGAATTGAATTCTGATCATTTTTTGAAATGCAGGTAATGAGAAACCGGATGCAGAGAATTCGGAAGATGATAAGAAGAAAAGGCTGGGATCACTAAGGCAGAGAGCAATCAATGCATCGTCCAAGTTCAGGAATTCTCTTACGCGAAGGCATAGAAAAAGCAGTAGAGTAATGTCTGTTTCGATCATAGAGGAGCATGATGCTGAGGAGATGCAAGCTGTAGATGCACTGCGTCAGGCACTTATTCTAGAAGAGTTGCTTCCCTCCAAGCATGATGATTATCATGTGATGCTGAGGTAGTTCACGCCTTTCCGCTTGGGTTAAATTTTGTAGGAAATTTGGACTAATGAGTGCATGATGATGGAACAGATTTTTGAAGGCTAGGAAATTTGATACTAAGAAAACTAAGCAAATGTGGGCTGATATGTGTAGGATCTGAATTTTTGAAAGAGTAAAATCTGATGACAACAAGTGCAGATTTTTGTTTGGGAAACGATGGCATTTTTTGCCAATTTCATTCAATAAATAATTTACATAACTGGTGTAACCGACTCTAAACTTATCTACAACTTGACATTATCTAAAACTAACTCACCACAACTAAATCCTATTTGCACGTAATTATCCAATAATTAAATCAATTAAAAAACTAAAATAAACTTTACCCAACAATCTCGCCCTAAATTTGTTTTTTATACCAGCAATCCTTCCATCTTCAGAAAAAGAAAAACTCAGCAACATTGCATCGTTACATCAAAGTAAAGCAGGCTCATCATCTTCTTCAATCCTTGCTAAATTAGCTTCATCACGATGCTCTCGACGTGATTGTGTACAATCTCTTGAAAAATGTCCAAACTTGTTACAATTATAACATCTGACTTTCGATAGATCTCGACCAGGTTTCTGTGTATAACCCTCACATTGCTACTTAAGGTCAACTCTTTCTTCAAAAGTATTGCTATCTCGCCCTTGTTGTTGATCACCATAACCTTGATTGTCTCCACTAACTCCAGAAGTTGTACCACTAGAGTTCTTACTTTGTCTGCTTATAAATTTTGAACGCTTCTCTCCTCTGGTCAATAACAGATGCTCACTTTCCTGATAATCAAGTTGATCAAATCGTTCTTCCACAGCTTTCAATCTACCCGTAAGTTCTTCTACAGTGAGTGTTTTAAGATCCATTAGCGTTTCAATGGAAATTGCAACCTGAGAAAAACGAGAAGGCACAGAACGTAATAACTTCTTTACTACTGTTTCATCATCAATCTGACCTCCGTGTAACTGCAAATTATTAACCAAACTTGTAAGTCTCAATGTAAAATCATCTACTGATTCACCATCTTTAAATTTCATCACTTCAAATTCACTTCGGAGAGTTTGTGCTTTCGCTTCACGAACACGCTCCACTCCCATTCTCATTATTTTGATCGCATCCCATGCTTCCTTTGCAGTTGATTTCAGTGCGAGCATAGCAAGCATCTCGGAGGGTACCGCTTGGAGAATTGCTGCAAGAGCCATCCGGTCCTCCCTGTAGTCAGTTGTCCCTAATTCAACTGCTTCCCATAATCCTTGAGCCTGCAAATTGACACGCATCAACAAAGACCAGTCACCATAATTCGTACGTGTTAGCAGTGGATATCTAATAGAGGAAGCCAATTCCTTGAAAACTTTCTGCACTACTATTTCTCCAGCACCAATACTAGTTTTTGCACGGCTAGTTTCGGCTCCTTCGGCACGTGGTTTCGGACGTGGTGGAGATGGTGTTTTCGGTGGAGAAGACATATATTGTAACATTAAAATCTGGCTCTGAGTACCAAATGTAGGATCTGAATTTTTGAAAGAGTAAAATCTGATGACAACAAGTGCAGATTTTTGTTTGGGAAACGATGGCATTTTTTGCCAATTTCATTCAATAAATAATTTACATAACTGGTGTAACCGACTCTAAACTTATCTACAACTTGACATTATCTAAAACTAACTCACCACAACTAAATCCTATTTGCACGTAATTATCCAATAATTAAATCAATTAAAAAACTAAAACAAACTTTACCCAACAGTATGCTCATCTGGCGGAAAGAATTTGGGACTGACACGATCATGGAGGTATTCCTTAGCTATTTTATGAGTAAAGCCTGGTTAACTGAATCTGTCAGCATTTTCATTTTATTGCTTGTTTCAAGGAGTTTGAGTTCCAAGAAATAAATGAAGTCTTGGAATACTATCCGCAAGGACATCATGGCTTTGATAAAGATGGAAGGCCAATTTATATAGAAAGACTAGGCCTAGTTGATTCAAACAAGTTACTGCAAGTGACAACGTTAGATAGATATGTAAAATACCATGTTAGGGAATTTGAGAGGACTTTCGACGTCAAGTTCCCTGCGTGTTCCATTGCAGCTAGAAAGCACATTGATAATAGTACTTCTATCTTAGATGTCCAAGGAGTGGTAAGTATTCTCATTTTCCCTAAGTAACTTAAAATCTTCAAAATGCCAAAAAAATCAGTCCAGTGAATAATGTCATCTATTGATGTTGCAGGGGCTTAAGAACTTTAATAAGGCAGCTAGGGACCTTATTCAGCGCCTTCAAAAAGTAGATGGAGATAACTACCCTGAGGTACTTTTAAATGGAAATTCTATCAATCTATCTTCAGTCATTTTGGGTTCATCTATTCTGATCAAGTTTCTCAATCTTTCAGAGTTTAAACCGGATGTTTATCATCAATGCTGGTTCAGGATTCAGACTGTTGTGGAACACTGTAAAGACGTTCTTGGATCCTAAGACAACTGCGAAGATTAATGTCAGTGTTCTTTTTTTCTGATTACTAGTAATGCTTCAGGTATGGAAAAGTCTTATAAAGTACTTTTTGGGTATCTTTAAATCAGGTCCTGGGTAATAAATACCAAAGCAAACTGCTGGAAATAATCGAGGCCGAGTAAGTAATTTCTTTACTCAGTATATTTTCTTAATATCCTTTGGCGAAAAAATGAAAATATAACCAAATTCTTTGATCAATCAGTCAGCTTCCAGAATTTTTTGGTGGCACATGTACTTGCAAAGACAAAGGTGGCTGTATGCGCTCGGATAAAGGACCGTGGAACGATCCAGAAATCTTAAAGGTTATTTTTCTGCTTACTGTTACTCGAAGAATCTGAAAACCTGGACAGGTAGAATTTTGAGGAAATATTTTTGACTCAGAGAGTTCAAAATGGGGAAGCCAAATGTTCAAGCAGACCACTGTCAGGCATTGAGGAGAAGTCTCTCGAGGAGGAATATGCAAGTCCAAAGGTATATATCCTAAGTCATATAGTACTCGCTACTCGCTAGAGTACTTATTACTCCTGAAGCACATTTTTGAGGTTGTTTTTGGTTAGAGATGACTCATTCAGAGTTATCACAGAAAATTAAGAAGTCTTTATCGAAAAAATCTAGTCAAGTTTCAGCAGCAGCCATCAAGCAAGTGAAACATTCCAAGCACTCTTCTGACATTGAGGAAGTGAGTTTCACTTTCACCAAGTCCTGTAAATATTTCCAAACAAATTCAAATTTTTATGATTCTCCTTATCATTTTCTTGCCATTATTTCCTCAGATTTCCACTAGACGAAGTGGCAAAGATTGCGAAACTTATTTACCCATTATTGACAAGCCTGTCTATGCATCGTGGAATAAGGTCCGCAACACCAATCTTGCGCTCATTAGAGGTAACTAAGTTCTACACTCGGTATTTTCGAAGTTTTTTAGCTACCTGTGTCAAGGTTATTGAGAGCAATATTTCTGACGCGAAGAAAGCAGTGAGTATAAATTTTAGCTTATAAGTTTACTTGGTTTCAGAACTATCTGTGCACAAAGGATACAGCAGTAACAAGAATGATGGACTAAGCAACCAAATAGTTCATGGGGTGATGACTGTTGTTATGGGACTTGTCACCATGATTCGTTTAACACGCAACATGCCTAAAAAGCCAACCGATGCAGGCATGTACTCCAGCCCCGTTTACTGCATTGACACTATGATAAAAGGCCCTATCGAACCCTTACAACTACCTGCTTCTGAAATTTCAAGTGATGATCACATAACCTTGTTAAAAAGATTAAGTGAGCTGGAAGACAAAGTTAATACACTTTTAGCTAAACCTCCAGCCATGCCTGCTGATAAAGAGGAAGTACTCGATGCTGCCATTAGCAGAATCGAAACACTTGAGCTGGAACTTTCCACGGCCAAGAAGGTAACTCCCTTCTTAACTCCAAAACAATTTCCTGAAAAAAGAAAATACTTCAAAAGCTTAGGAAATCAATTTTTTTCATCAGTCACTGGAGGAAGCAGGTTCCAAGCAGGACGAACTATTAGCCTATATCGAAAAGAAGAAGAAGAAAAAGAAATTGGTAACCCGGGTTTTATCCATTACTATTTTTTCAGTTCTACTGTTTTAAATTTATCAGTACTAACAAGTACTTTTCTTCTTCAAGTTTTGGTGATTGCAGAGGTACCATTTGGCCGTAGAACCGATAATTCATCGAGATATAAGACCAGTGAGCTACAAGGATGTTTCTGTTACAGTTCTTCAAAATTCGCCACTGTTGGTTTACTAGAAACCATTAAACAGATTTTTCATTTGATCCTTTGCCGACGGGAATTCTTTTCTTCGCCTAGAAGGTAATTAAAGATGAACTGCTCAAGAAGATAGGGAAACAAAAAATCACAGCACTATGAAAAAACAAGATATTGACTGACCCAAACTTTTGAAAAATGTTTTAGTAAAGTTTTTTCCAAATGACAAAAGGAAATTCTCTTTATGCTGCATATCATATCTTACAAAATATCGCGTATTCACGTGTAATGCGTCGGTAGGAACATCTTATTTTCCGCCTGCGGTCTGTGTATATCGAACCTTAACGTGACAATGGATTCAGCTAAAAGTTGAGTTCAGATACAATGAAGAAACTTATCTGATCATCTGATAGATACCCACTTATCAACTTTGTGCATCTTTTTCTAGGTGACTATTTGACAGTCGTGAGTACGAAGGCTTCTTTTTCTGGAATGTATCTTTTAGGGAATCTGCTGTAACTTCCACTATATATTCTCATCCAGGGACACAATACCATTCCCCTCTCATTTGCAGGTTATTATGATATATTGAAGGGTTCCTTGCCATGTTTGAGTTAAAATGCCAGCTCGTCGAGGATCGGAAGAAGAGGAAAAGAAAGGAGTCCAACCGAGAGTCAGCTAGGAAATCTAGAAGTAAGAAAAAATGAAGTTACATGAACTTAGGACACAACTTATTCAAGTGGAAAATGAGAAGATTTGTGTCAGTTCAAGCTTGATTGAATTCGATCAACGTTACTCTATAGTCCAGTCAGAAAATAGTGAGCTTAGAGCTCAAGTGTTTCAGCTTTGCCTCAAACTGCAATCTCTGAAAGAGATTTTGAATCTTTTTACCACTTGTAATATTGTGTTACCTTTCATTGAAGATGTCCGCAACTTTACGCCTTACTCCAACGCGTAAAATAGCCTGTAGCTTCGACTTACTGACAACCCGACAAGGATCATTGTTAAATGGATCTTTGAATGAAATGAAATGAAATGTTTGGTTTTTAATATGTTTTTTTGATTGATATGAAGTCAGAACATGTTTCATGTTTTGGAATGATCAAACAGACCAAACGCTCCCTACCCCTTTCGACAAACACAGGTATTTAAAACTATACTTTTTCCAAACAACTAGGCCACTGAATGAAGGTGGTCCTTGTGGACATTCCATCTATGATCGATAAAATTCTTATCTGAGTGAGTAGCAGTACTTCACTTAAAAGCCTAAATTCCAGTAGAAGTTGATGTCAATCATAAGATTATCCACTTCTTGTCACACACTAATGAGACATCACTGCACATTTCATCATTGTCCGAATTACACTCGTATAAAAATATCACCTGGCCCGATGAATACCCAAGCAATATCCTCTGTTTTCGATAACATGTTTCTTTTGTCGAGCAAGTCGGGTACTCTCATCTTCATGTTCCTCTTCTTATCCTCTTCAATGATCCAACTCTCATTCTCAGGTAAGTGAGCTCAACGTACAAACTCATAGCATTCTTTGACTAAATCTATATTTCTAAAGCACATATTTCCATTTGCAGCTCGTTTCACGCGCGAAGATCGTCAAGCGACAGCTAGAACACCTCCAAAGGCAAACATCAATAACAAAAATGACATGAAAATGGTATCTACCCTTTCACCATGCAAGACTATAACATCTATGATCCACCTCCATCTCTTCTCAGGCCACCCTCTAAGCTCATTCCCAACTTCTCCGAACAATCCACTCTCATCCCATCGTCTACCGCCACAGTCGCTGCCGGATATCCGTAACAATCTTCTGCATTTTCTACTTACACTCACTTAAATCAACCCTCGTCATGTATTATATTTATAACTAGTTCCTCTTAAACAGCTCTTGGAAAACATCGTTAATATTTTCAGACATGTTTCAATGTTTGCACGTATACGTTGGATAAATCGAACTTCAAAGCCCAAATTTGAGCCCATGAAGGCCCACTAAACAACCCATCGTCATCAGTGACCAACCAAAATAGGATAATAATTAAAAAAAGGTAGCGTGTACATTCCGAGAATAGTGTCCCCGTCTACAAGTCTCCCATCCAATCAAAACTATCCACGTGTCACCGTCCCATTCGTCACCCTTCCTTATCCACCCGTCTTCGAAGACTGACAGATACGACTCCACCGTATAAAAACCCTAACCTCAATAATCCACCGTAGAAATTCTCAAATCTCTCCGATGGATCTCCGTCTCACAATCCTCCTCTCCCTCGCCATCCTTATCTCCGTCGCGTTCAGCGACGCAACCTCCGATGATCTATTGATCCGTCAGGTCGTCCCGGACGCCGGATCGGAGCCGGAAAACGTGCTTTCCTCCGACCACCATTTCACCTTGTTTAAACGGAAGTATAATAAGGTTTACGCGACGCAGGAGGAGCATGAGTATAGGTTTAAGGTGTTTTCGAGGAATTTAAGACGTGCGATGAAGCACCAGAAGCTTGATCCGACGGCGGTTCATGGCGTGACGCAGTTTTCAGATCTGACGCCTGGTGAGTTTAGGAATACATATTTAGGGTTGAATAGGTTGAAGCTGCCGGCTGATGCGAGGAAAGCGCCGATCTTGCCGACTAATGATTTGCCTGAGGATTTTGATTGGAGGGAGCACGGCGCTGTAACGCCTCCTAAGAATCAGGTATGTTAAATTTAGAGTAAGTTCGACCAAAGTTCGACTTTTTATTGGTTTTTAATTTGTCTATTTTGGTGATTTTAGGGTTCGTGCGGATCGTGCTGGAGTTTTAGTACGACTGGGGCTCTGGAAGGGGCACACTATTTGGCAACAGGGGAGTTGGTGAGCCTCAGTGAGCAGCAGCTGGTGGATTGTGATCACGAGGTATGTACTTGAATATTTGAATGATGGTTTGTTTCGGTTTCATTAGTTGACTTGTCATCTTGCATTGAATGGTTGGGTTTGAGATTTGTTTTTTGTGGTTTGTTTGTATAAACATGTGAGATTGATGCTCAGGCACTGGACTGTTTATTGGAAATTCCTTGTCTTGTTTAGGGCATTGTCTTCAATTGGTATCCATGTGTCTGACATTCTGTTAAGATGCTGATTTGATGGAGTAGTTTCACGCATTTAATTATGTTGGCTTGGCTTTCATGCTGCTGAAGGAATTTTTTAGTGTGGTGGACATTGAGATGAGAGACAATCGTGTTGTCTTGAGATGTAGTCTTATGTAACTTTGTATTGTATATCAGTGTGATCCAGAAGAAGCAGGTTCTTGTGACTCTGGATGCAATGGTGGGCTGATGAACAGTGCCTTCGAATATACTCTAAAAGCTGGTGGTTTAATGCGGGAGGAAGACTACCCTTATACCGGTACTGATAAGGGAACGTGCAAATTTGATAAGTCTAAGATTGCTGCATCGGTGGCCAACTTCAGTGTTGTTTCACTGGACGAAGATCAGATTGCCGCCAACCTTGTGAAGAATGGTCCTCTTGCAGGTGCAGTTTGTTTTTTTGCTGTATTTCATTATTGTCGTTATTCAAAGACTGCATTTTTAACCGTTTCTGTATATTGTTGAATGCAGTGGCCATAAATGCAGTGTACATGCAGACCTATGTTAAGGGTGTGTCATGCCCATATGTTTGTTCGAAGAGGCTGGATCATGGTGTCTTGTTGGTAGGATATGGTGCTTCAGGATATGCTCCAGTTAGGATGAAGGAGAAGCCATACTGGATCATTAAGAACTCATGGGGTGAGAAATGGGGAGAGGAGGGTTTCTATAAGATATGCAGAGGCCGCAACATTTGTGGAGTGGATTCGATGGTTTCGACTGTTGCTTCAGTCAGCACCCAGTCCCACTAATTACGATATGAATTGAAGACCGGCATCTAATGTCTGTCTGTAAATATAATGAAGGCAAACTCATATGGCCACTTAACTTACTGTATTAGAATTTGCAAAGAAATCATTCGTGATGACAGTCACCGCATTTGTATCAAACAGTCAACTTTTATTTAGCATTTCGTTTGAGTGAATCCTTGCAAATCCAACTTTTGGCAAGTTTCCTTCTTCAACTTATTAGATTACTTTATTTATTTATTTATATTTTGGAAGAGGAATCCATGTTATTAGATTACATTATTGAAAAACATTATTTCAAAAAGATGGGAATATCCAGGTAATCTGTAGGTGAACCTTCATATGATCCAATCCATCAATTAATCCATTGTATCGCCCAAATCTAAGTCCAACCAATGCCTTAATCCATTTAAGTTTTACAACTAATGCAACAATGTCCCTGTTATGCAAGTTAAAATCACAATTATTTTTAGTCTTTGTATACTGTAGTGTGGAATCATTACAGAGAAGGGATCATGGATTTTGTATCAGGTCAAATGTAACTAAGTTTTAAGGTCCAACCAACCTACTGCTAAATATGACTATAAAGAAAGGATTGTCCTAAAGTTGAGAACTTTCCAAAAATAAAGCAGACAAAAATAACCCAAAATCTGATCCACCCACCCTGAAACTTTGCCACTTTGGCAATTTATCTTCTTGAAGAAACTCCCATGAGATCTCTCATCTTCATTACACCTTAAATCTAAACCTCTCATGTCCTTATCTTCCAGTAACTTCCATACATTGTTCCAGTCAATCTCCAAATCTATCCATTCCTAACCATCTCCTTATCATCAATAATATTTATTTTCCATGTTCTGCACCAACCTTGTAGGAAATTTAGTATCTTGAAAATCATTTATGATGGATTTCATCCAGGGTTTTAGAGAATTGATGACCCTTTTGGCTCCTGTGTGGATAGCTTTCTGTATAGGTATGGTTGCTGGATGGGCATGGAGACCCAGATGGGCTAATATTGTTGATAAAGTCTCAAAGTCATCCAAGACATATTGTGTTTCATCATCTCCATCATCAGTTCTATCGCCGTTGCCTTTGTCCCCTAAGAAGGCTTTCGGGTCTGCCCCATGTTTGTATTCCCTGAATTACAATTACAACAGCTTTGATATTGCAGCAGCTAGGCAGGTTCATGTAGGCCCTGAAGCTGAGGACAATGAAAGTGCGCACCCTGTTGCACCTGAGATGAAAGACGTTCAAAAAGAGGAGTTAGAGCAAGCTGTTGTAAAGATGTGTGATGTAATAAGTGACGAGGATTTGGAGCATTTGTATTACCTGGTGGAGATGCAAGACGGCGGCCCACCATGGATTACAATGATGGATAAGTCTACACCAGATATGAGTTACCAAGCGTGGCGTAGAGATCTTGAGTCTGGACTTCCTCAATATTGTAGCAAGACTGTTTATGAAAATGTTTCCCCTGAATTAGTCAGGGACTTCTTTTGGGATGATGAGTTTCGGTTGAAGTGGGATGATATGCTTGCCCATGCGTCGATTTTAGAAGAGTCTGAAACCACAGGTACCATGGTGGTTCGGTGGGTAAGAAAGTTCCCGTTCTTCTGTAGTGACAGGGAGTATATAATTGCTCGACGAATATGGGTTGCTCCAGGAGGAACTTATTACTGTGTAACTAAGGGAATACCCAATGCTCCGTGCCAAGGCATGATAAGCCTAGGCGCGTAGATGTGTACTATTCAAGTTGGCGCATTAGACATGTTGCATCAAGGAGTGGAAATGCTTGTGAGTAATTCTGTTTCATCACGAGGATATGGGCATACCTTGGGAAATAGCCAAACTTGGCGTTAAACAAGGGATGTGGGGAACTGTGAAGAAGATCCATCGAGGCATACGTGCATATCAAAAAGAAAGATCTTCTAATGAGGCACAGGCGCAACTTTCACGGTATATATTCATGGCTGGAATAAACACTAGGGTGAATCTTGACAGGCTGCGTAGCTGTAAAGAGTCAGATGATGTATCTCATGATCCAATAAAAATTCCTGCTGCTGTTGATAAGTCTCCTGGGACAAGCTTACCTAAGTTTCTCATTTTTGGCGGAGCAGTTCTCATTGCTTGCAGTCTTGATAAGGCACTGTTGACAAAGGCCATTATATTTGGAATTGGCAGAAAGTTCGCCCAGTTCAGTAGGGGTGTGAGAACTGAGAATATAGTCCAGTGAATGTCAGAAAATACTCGTAGTCGTCTGCATATATATTGGGGAAGCTGTATATATCTAAGCCATGTCACTCTATAACCAAACTCATGTCACAGCGTCATGAGTATCATTGAAAAGTAGGAACTTGGTTGATACTGGAGTTGGACTATATACGGAAATCCTGTTGTTCGTGTTCATCTGTGTTATTTCCTAAAAAGAGCAAAAGTGATAAGAATTATCAGCGTCATTTTTGTGGTACATGAAAGCCAAAGAAAAACATTTGGACTCACTGTGCCAAGAACAAATCACTTGTTGCTCTATTCATAATATATCAAAAACTGAAAACTTAAATTCTAAATTCAGTTCATGTTTAGATTTATCAGTAAAACAAAAATGAAGCAGAATATCTAACAAGCTTTAAGTGTGTAATCCTAAAAAATGAACGAAGAAAAGTAAAAAAAGATGAACCTTTTATGTTCTTCTGAAATAAGTTCCATAGATGGTTCGTGTTCCAGCAGGAGTGGAGACAAAGCTCAAGGAGCTGAAACCGGACAAATTAAAACTGATCATCGGTGCTGGAGGAGGTTGTAACTCATGGTGGTGAAAGACCTTGTAACACCAGCCATACTTTCATGCAAATCCAGTCAGCATTAGACATGCATATCAAGCCAAATGTCAAGGGGTGTATGGCTAGTGTAAATGAGCCTCAAATCAGACATCTGCTGATAAATGCAACTAGGAGACATCATATATAAATATCCAAGCAGTAGTAGGAGATTTCCATGTGTGGTGAGTTAAGTCTTTGTAGCAAGTGATAAGAGATAACAAAAAAGCAGCAGTAGCTGAGGGATTTAGATTATACCTTCCAGGAAATAATGGCTTCTGCTTCTCTTCTAAAATTGTCTCCAGTTGCGGAGAGGTCTGATTGGGTCAAGGGCCAGTCCCTTCGCCAGCCAGCTGCGTCTGTTGTCCGATGCACCAACCATGCTGCCTCATCCAACCTCACCATCCGTGCTGGCGCATACTCTGATGAGCTTGTCAAGACTGCTGTAAGTTTTACTTAGTAATCAGTAAGACAATGAGTGTGTTTGATGAATAAGGAAATGACATTTAAGAGTTACAGAAAACCATTGCTTCACCGGGGCGTGGGATTTTGGCTATGGATGAGTCTAATGCGACATGTGGAAAGCGTTTGGCTTCAATTGGGATGGAAAACACCGAGGCTAACCGTCAAGCATTTCGCACCCTACTGGTCTCAGCACCTGGCCTTGGCCAGTACATATCTGGAGCCATCCTGTTTGAAGAGACTCTTTACCAATCCACTGTCGATGGGAAGAAGATCGTGGATGTTCTCAAGGAGCAGAATATTGTTCCTGGAATCAAGACTGACAAGGTAAATCAAGTCTCATGACAATGCAAATCACATTTATTTGCACACTGGAAACTTATAAGAGATCATGTATCTGGAAAATAAAATACCAGGGACTAGTGCCTCTGGTTGGTTCAAATGATGAGTCCTGGTGCCAAGGACTTGACGGTCTTGCTTCACGCTCTGCAGCGTACTACCAGCAAGGAGCTCGCTTCGCTAAATGGTACTTTTTGCAGCCTAATACTCAACCAGATAACAATGAAACTCCAAAAAGAGCAAACCATATTTGGTTATGAACAAAATATAGTAATCTTATATTCATTGATTCAGGCGTACTGTTGTAAGCATTCCCAATGGCCCATCTGCGTTGGCCGTCAAGGAAGCAGCCTGGGGTCTAGCCCGGTATGCTGCAATTTCTCAGGTAAAGAAAAAACAAATGGCTAAACCAGAAAGCATTTGTGAATAATGAATCTAACCATTCTCTTGTTCTTACCCTAGGACAATGGATTGGTCCCTATTGTGGAGCCAGAAATTTTGCTGGATGGTGAACAAACCATCGACAGGACTTTTGAAGTAGCTCAAGCAGTCTGGTCTGAAGTCTTCTTCTACCTTGCTCAAAATAATGTCTTGTTCGAAGGTATCCTCCTCAAACCTAGCATGGTCACTCCTGGAGCAGAGTGCAAGGAACGCGCCACACCTAACCAAGTAGCTAAGTACACTTTGGACCTCCTCCGCAGGAGAGTTCCCCCAGCTGTTCCTGGCATAATGGTACATTTTAACTTAAAAAATCACAATAGCGCAAACAAAATACGTTACTTACCATTCACAAGCTAAAGAAATTATTTTTCTTTGAAAACACAGTTTTTGTCAGGTGGACAATCAGAGGTAGAAGCAACACTAAACCTCAACGCTATGAACCAGTCATCCAACCCATGGCATGTATCATTTTCCTACGCAAGAGCACTTCAAAACACTTGCTTAAAAACATGGGGTGGACTTCCCGAAAACGTCACAGCTGCACAAGAAGCACTTCTCACCAGAGCCAAAGCCAACTCACTCGCTCAGCTCGGCAAATACACTGGAGAAGGTGAGTCCGACGAAGCCAAGAAAGGAATGTTCGTCAAAGGATACGTCTACTAAGATTCACTTATCATCCATCCATCACCTTCCATTCCATGATTTCCCCATGTTTGATGACTCAAACATATCCCTTTGAAACACGTATTTTGTATTGCATTAAGCCATATACTTGGGAGTAGCTAAACCCTATTTTCATCCTTTTTTTTTGATTGAAGGTCAAAGGCTAGACGTACAACTCGAGGACTTAAAAGGCTAACAAAAGTTAGTCTGACTCTGTCTAGTCTAAAGATAATGAAAAGATAAACGAAAGACTAAACCGAGTACTTTGCCTCGGTACGTACAAAAATGGTGGAACAAATGTACTGAAAATTAAAGTACGTCCATGATAAGCATCTTCCGAGACGTCCGTGATAGTAGAATGAGAAGTACTGTGAATATTTAAATAGATATCCTCGGACGAAACCCAAACACGGACTAATTTTAGGTGGTGAAAGAGATAAAGACCCGCGTGTAATGCCAGCATGATGCACCGATATGTGTCCTGGATACATGTCCAAACAAATTGAGCTTGACGTGTAATGTTGACCAGGAACTTGAGCAGCAGTTTGACCGGGACGACAAATTTAACACAGCCGACGTGGCCACAAGGAAGGCTGCCACGTGCCATCAAACAGAACAGCGCAACAACGACGCGGGGATCGACATCTGGCGAAGCATGAGACAGCTGAAGGACCCGCCGACTGAGCAGCAGCAGCAACCAACGAACTCCTGCACTTCCAAAGGCCAAACCGAGAGATACCACGCCGAGAGGCAGAGACGTGGTAAGAACTGGAAACGTCCGCACAAGACCACAACAGAAGCAGCCCTGGGAGGACGAAAACGGAGGCGCAGCATGAAACGGACACCGCGCCAAAGCACAGGACAGCAGAGGCTGGTTGACGACAGCGGCCACAGTCGCAGTGGCCGACCGCGCCAGCTACCGTCGCAGTAAAGACACCAGCAGGGGCGCCACACAAATCTCAAACTCAGTCGAGACTGGGACAGCACCACCTCGGGAAAATATCAACATGAGAATGAGAACAAGCGGAAGGAACAAGCGGAACAGAGGAAACTGTGTGAAACAAGGCTACACCGGTAACGCGGACGGCGGTGAAAGGTATGGCTAGTGAACCGGCCGTCTTCGTTACCAGAGGGACAAACCCCCAAAAAAGCCCGCAACCTCACAGAGACGCCTGCATAGAACTCGCCAAACCCTATTTTCATCTTGAGATAATGCAATTTTCTACGCAACTAAAAATCACAAATTTTAATCTCTATTGATTATTTCCAGTTCCAGAACCACCAAAAATTACTCCAAAAAAATTACTACAGTAATGTAAATTGAAAAGCCCTAAAACCTAATCTCAGGATTTCCAGAATTAAATAGATTTATACACACAAAAAAATCAAAGACCATAAAATTGAAACCCTAAAAGCGTACAGAAAATTAGAGAATACATTTCATCGATCGATCTCTAGCAACCAAATCCTTTAAAGCTCCAAGTCGCTCTGTAGTTGCAGTAAAGAACTGAAAATGGAAAACAATGTTAATCACTGGTGTCAGCGAAACGACAGCGTTTAGTTGACAAAACGACGCAGCGTCATGTTGGTTGAGATTGAGAAAGGTGAGCAGCTGCTCGGTTTGAGTTTGAGAGAGAGAGAGAGAGATGAGTGGCGGAGCATTTGGGTATCTGGCGCGGAGGGCGGCGCAGAAGGAGCGAGTGAGGATACTGTACCGGCGGATGCTGAAGGATAAGCCGAATTGGGCAGTGCATCGTCATATATTCTACCAAGATGTAATCTTTTTTATTGATCGGATTCAAACTAGGGTTTGCTTGTGTTGTATTTGCGATTTCGAGATCTGATGACGATTTTGAATTTGTTTGTGTTTTTATTTGGTGTTGTTAATAGGCGTCGGAGTTGCGCGAGAAGTTTGAGGAGAACAGATTTGTGGTATGGATTTTTATGCTGCATTTCTTATCTGGATTCCATGTTTGTTATTAAAATTTGATTCCATGGTATGAGGATGGCTGAGATTTGATAACTGAGATTTCGCGTAGGAATCAGGCACCCAAGATGGCATTTAGTTGCGTTTCCGTCCTTGACTTTTTTGCTATGCATGTTAATCAAATGAATCTGCAGAACTTGGTTGTAAAATTTTGATAAGAACTAGTTTTGTTGAAAGTTGCTAAGAACCATGTCTCGTATTTATACATTTGGCTTCACTTGATGCGTACATAAGTATGAGAAACAATATGAATTTTTAGTATTTTTTGCTTGTATTTTCTTTTTTTCCAGTAACTAATTTGCTAGAGGACAATGGAGTGCAGTTTCTGAGTTAGACTAGTATTTTGTGCAGTGCGCTGTAGGTTTTTGACCATATCTACTAACCTTGTGCTTCAGTAAAGGATACAGTTTCCTTTTCCGAATTCCGATTACCACGTTAACCTGTGTTGGCTGACTAGGCTATCACGCCTTTGCTTATATATGAAGAGCAACGTACTACTTAAAATCATGAATTTTTTCATTGATGTTGACATCATTTGTTATTTGCAGGAAGATGCTGATAGAATTGATAGAATAATTGAGCAGGCAGAAGCTACCTATGAGAAGTTCCGTCACCCTGATCCCTATATTGGTAAGTGAACACATTGGATCATCTCGCTGTCATTTTTCACTCGTAACTGTGACCCAAACATCACATGCAGCAATTTCAGTACTTTAACTATGTCATCACTTAAGAAACATTTTAATGAACAGTTCCATGGGCACCTGGTGGTAGCAAGTTCACTCGTAACCCGACGCCACCTTCTGGGGTAATTTTCAACTCTTCAAATTTCTACATGATACTTTTATTCCTGTTTACTTCCCTAACCTTGTTCTCACTGGCTTGTCAGTGCATCATTGTTTTCTCTTGAGAAGAGCAGTTTATCTTTCATACGGTTAAACATCTTTTCACCTTATGACCATGCTCTTTTTACATTCGCAGATCGAGATTGTGTACAACTATGGGAAAGAGGACAATGACTAATGCCGTTGTTCTTCATGTTAATCAGCTGAAGATTAAGCCACAGATGACTTCATACTCAGTTATAAAACATCATTTGTTTTGATTCTCTACAGGCCATAGCACACTTGCATAATGGCTGCACTTTACATTCCATCTTTATTACTGCTGTTTGATTTCCGTGTGGGAGAGAAAACTCTAGCATTGTTTGTATTGCAGAATGGAGATGGAGACCTAGTTCTGAACTGCCCAATGAATAAAAAAATGGCATGTTTTCTCAAGTTCCAAGTGTTTGTTCTACCATTCCCAATAAGTTTAGCTTAAGAAGGTAGGCTAGCATCGATTATCATAATAAAATGTTATTTATATCTTCTAACACAGTCAGTAAGACTGATTTATGATTATGTAAACTGAGAAAATTCATACTTTGAAATCAAAATGGCAACCCTGCTCCTTTAAGTGTAAACCTGCTCCACACATAAATGTAAACTGTGTTACCAGTTACAGAAAATATGAGTTATCAACTTGGTCTACAAACCCAGTTAATCAGAATTCAAAACATATTGTTGGGAGTAAACTTGGATAAAAGCCACAACTTAATGAGGATGAGAAAAATGTAGTTAAAGATTCTCAGGCCTTGATGGGGGTGACTGCCGGAACTTGAATCCAACCCCCATCAATGGAATCCATGTTTCCAGTTACGCCATCATCCACAGAATCACCTACGGTTTTCACATTGCTACTAGGCATGATGGGGTACTTGCCGGAAAAGCATGCATAGCAGAAGTTAGGTGCGTCAGAGCTTAACATATTCTGCAAGCTGTTGAGGGACAAAAATGCCAGAGAATCAGATCCAATGAATTGTCTAACTTCCTCGACTTTCTTATTGTATGATATCAACTCCTCGGTGCTAGGTGTGTCAACTCCATAGTAGCACGATCCTATGATTGGAGGACTTGCTATCCTCATGTGGACTTCTTTAGCACCTGCTTCCTTTAACAGCCTGACAATTTTTGATGAAGTTGTGCCTCGAACAATAGAGTCATCCACCACCACTACTCTTTTGCCCTCCAAGACTGCTTTCACTGGTGACAACTTGAGCTTCACACCAAAATCTCTAATCTTCTGTGACGGCTCAATGAATGTTCTCCCAACATAATGCGATCTAATAAGCCCTTGCTGGAATGGGACCCCGGCTTTAGCAGCATATCCAATTGCAGCAACTACACCAGAGTCGGGCACGGCTATAACCACATCACATTCAACTGGCGACTCAGTAGCCAGTATTTCACCAAAAGCACGCCGAGACTCGTACACAGACCTCCCAAAGACCACTGAATTTGGCAATGCAAAATAAATATGCTCAAAGATACAAGACTTTGGCTGCGGATGCTGCATCAAGCAAGACGACTTAACCCCTTCTGAATCCACCACCAGCACTTCCCCTGGCGCAACCTCCCTCTCATACTTCGCCTCAATCAAATCCAATGCACACGTCTCAGACGCAAACACCACAGCCCCATTACTTCTCCTCCCCATCACCAAAGGCCTAAAACCAAACGGATCTCTAACAGCCACCAACTTATCCTCAGTTACAAACACCATTGAATACGCTCCCTCAAGCCGCTCACAAGCTTCCACAATTCTCAAGAAAAACGGCCTCTTTTTTGAAATAGCAATCAAATGCAACACAACCTCAGTATCCGAACTTGTATTAAAAATCGAACCATTCTCCTCAAGCTCAGCCCTTAAAGCACTATAATTCACCAAGTTACCATTGTGCGCAACTCCAACAGATCCATACCTATACCCAGCCACAAAAGGCTGAACATTTTTCAACATTGAAGCTCCAGCAGTTGAGTACCTAACATGCCCAATAGCACAACTTCCAGGCAACTTAGCAAGTTTAGACTCGTTAAACACTTCGGACACTAACCCTACACCAGTTACAGATTTCAAAACGTTGTCTTGCACAGCTACAATACCTGCGCCTTCTTGACCACGATGCTGGAGAGCGTGTAAGGCTAGAAAGCACAAGCGAGAGGCTTCTGGGTCCCCGTAAATTCCCACCACGCCGCACTCTTCCCTCGGCTTGTCATCATCGTCGTCGTTAGTGCGGCGAGTGTCTACAGTGTAATCCTCATCTGGGTCGGATTGGGTAGGCCCGAAGTGGTTAAAGATTGAAGCTTTGCAGGAAACTGTTGATGGGTTTTTGTGGGTGTTGGAGAAAATAGAAGAAGAAGCATACTGTTGGTGGTGGAAAGGTGTGATTTTTACTAGGGTTTTGGGGTGGAAAGGGATGGTAGAGTAACTGACAGCCGCCATGGGAGTGTGGTGGGTTTTGGGGTCAGATATGAGGGATTGAGAAGAGGAGTTCGTTCTCTTCCTGTGGAGCCTTTTGGTGCTACAGTGTCTGAATACTGAAATTTACTTTGGGTATCAAGTTTGTATCTTTCCTTTTCTTTTAATGGAATTTGAGAATTGATAGAATTGGAGTGGCCAAGAAATCTGAGGATATGCATGAAAGGAAAGAAATCCCAACTTGTTCCAAATGGGGTTTATGAGATCAGAGGTGGGCAAGGAACATAAGGACGAGAGGATAAGAAGGTTGCTGTCTTCTGAGATGGGGTCTGCAAGTAGTGGAGATACTTAAAATTGGAATGGTCTGGAGTTTAGGATGTACATGAACTAGCAAAGCTGACTCTGGATTGTATAAAGGGAATACAAAATTGGATTGTGCATTGAAAACTGATGAAGGGTTGGAGAAGAGTAATGTGACAACAAGAACAACTTCGGTTACTTGAAGGATCATCTGAATCCTGAGGACATCTTTCCGGAATTGATAGCACTCGTAAGGCCAGCCAAACCAAACCTTGATGCCTTAAGCAAGAATGCAAAAGTTATTTCACATATCTGACATCAGGGTCGACTTCAAAGTCTCTATCATCATCTCCATCTTGAGGTGAATTCAACAAGTCATCCTCGTCATCTTGTACTGGTTTGTCACTCTTTAGTCGGTCTAGTATAGCAATAACCTGCAACAGAACCATAACATGTTTGTTGTGAAAAACCAAAGAGATTAATCAGTTTCAGTCAAGAACTCCTTGAAAAAAATCATTACCCTGCTTCCTCGCTCAATGGACTCATCTTCAATAAAACGTATCTCTGGAGTCATCCGCAGTTTCATCCGCCTGCCCAATTCCCCTCTAACATACTTAGCCTTGGACTTCAGCCCTGAAATCGCAACCTCCTTTCCTCTTTCATCACCAAATACAGATACATACACTTTCACCACCTGTTCATTCCCACACAACCAGATGAACTCAACAAAATTTTCAAACCACATTACATTCCACGAAATCAACACTCATCCTCGACGCAAAAAGTTCGAGTTTTGATCCAAAACACAAAAAATAATCTCAAACAGACCTCATAAGACACAATCTGGAAGCAAAACAATGAAGGACATATACACAAACTCTAGGCCTAATGTATCAACTAAATTCAGTTACCTGCAAGTCACCAGACACTTCAACATCACTGATAGTAGTCAAAGATGACAAATACCTATCTGCACCTAGTGCCACTTCTGGCAACACCGCATACTGCAAAACCTTATCCGTCAAAAGCATGTCCGACAACTCTCTCAATATCTGTTTCGCCACCATCTTCACTCTTCTAGGGTTCGCCATACACCTCACCGGCATAACTACAGACTGACCCACTTCACATACACCTCTCCCCTTGTAATAAAGCATCCCCGGAACCTTCAATTTCACTAAAGCACAGGACTTGCAGGCTTTCTGAACCATCGCCGGCAGCGAAGGTGTTAGAGAAATCTGGCGCTGAATGACTGAAAAAAGCGTCATTTTTTGAAGTGGGTTTTCGCTGTGAATCGGAATTTGTCTTCAAAGTCAGTTATTAAGGTCGGTCTGATCGTCAGTCAGGTCTTCATCTTGCTCAATCTCACGTCTGCTGAGTTCTGAAACGCTGTCGATGGCCATTTCTGGATAACAGTTGATAAAACGACACCCATCATTCATTCACATCGCCAGAACGACGCGTTTGACTACAAAAGCCTTGAATTTTTTTGGAGGTATTTTAGTTAACTTGTAGTTGCTTCCTGTATTCTAGTTTGGAGATTCAAACAGTGAACTCATTTGCTTTGTCCAATTGTCAGGATTCCAATGTGATTTCAAGAATGTAGCTCAAGTTATCGATACACATTGAGCAATGAGCATGATCAGGGTTTGAACTTTGAAGGACTCAAATTCGACTCTTCGATCAGGTAATATCTGATCAGCACTGTAAGTATGATTACAAAATGCTATTCAGAAGTCCAAAACTGGTGGGGGTAAGCAACTGCCAGTCTACCACATGCTGCGCATCCCCACTCCAGCAATGTGACTGTAAAAGTTGAGACTTAAGACCCAACACATAACATGGTTAGTACTCTACATTCACTAGATTCCATATTCATGTCAAAATGTGAAATGCTTGTTTCACAAAAGTGGAGTAACATGTCACTGCATCTTCATTCCTTCACCACACACAGTACAAAGTTATAGTACCTTTTATTCGAGTCATCAGTGTCACATTATTGCACTTCATGTCCTCATCGCTGTTATATTTCATATCAACGTCTCGTTAGTTAGGCCATTTATGGCCATGAACTGAAATGTGACATGTGAATTGTGAATTGTGAATTGTGAATTGTGAAACCTCCTCACATACTATCCGTTTTCTATGAACAGGATCTCTTCTTAAAGAAGCTCAAGTTGGGTGCATTCTTGTGTTCGCTAAGATATCTATGGAAGATACGTAGAGATGAAGAAGCTTCCAACATAGAGACCCTACACAGACCCAAATTGCAGTAATATCTGACCCCAAGCTTGATGAGGAGAAACAGATCACAGAGCTGTTATTATGATGCTTGTTTGGTTGATCAATATCAAGCCTACATGCAAGCCTGTCTTGCCACCACTTGCGCTAATATCATTCCTGCTTCGCTCTCTTCCACCTTGATCAATAGTATTCAAACTACTTAAACTGGTTTTGTCCTGAATGACCTGGTTCTTCAAACGTGTCAGAACAGCTTCAACAGTTATTGTATTAAGTTGACACATGAAGCTCTGAACTTGAGCTTCTGTGTTCATATGATGTGTCTCCAACATGACTAAGTTCAGCATTGTAGGCTCTTGAATGATGCCTTAAGGGACCTTGGTGGTTACAAATTCTTACAAAAACGTGCTGAAAGTCAGTCTTGAATGAAGATGATGAGGACTATTGGGTACAACTAGTTTGGTCAGCAACTGATCCTGTATTGAATGCTGCATGACACATACATCTCAAGTACAGTTGAGTTTCTTGATGATCATGTTACTCCAGTCCTGGACTCTGATAACCATATGCATCAAAAAATAATGGAGGCGAGCAAGCGACAAAAGTCCAACATCCAGCCTAAGCCATTTCCTTCAACCAAGCCTAACTTCAAGGTAGCAGTAGTTCAGTTCTCCATCGACTTTATCAGATCGTGGCACATTTTGTTTCTATAAGTATTCTGGCCGCGAAAAAGTTGGTAGCATAAGAAAAAAGTGCAAGAAATAATCTTTTATATCGAAACAAGACTGGCATTGTGCCTTGGAAGGGACTACATAGAGTTGGGAAATCAAATATTTGTACAAATCCAGATGCAATGGATGAATTCATGTTCTAGTGTTAAAACTCGTCAACAGTACTAGGACGCAACGCAGACGCGGATGCTCAAAAAAGGCGGTAGCAGGGAAGTCTTTTGAAACCATCTTAGTAAAATGAGTTGGAGTGACCTGGTCAGATACTTTATCTCAGCATAGAGGTTAGTGACCTGAAAAAGGCCTCATCGCAAGGGATGGTGAGACCCATATCATGATCAAACCCGAACTCCTCCTCAGCTTGGTGTAGCAGGCATTGGAACTGAGGGTAAGAAAGGAATGAAATTGGGACAATGTATCTTGTTCTGTTCTGACCAACATATACAGCAAAATGTCCCTTGGGTACGTCGCTAGGGAGGCTTTCGTCATCATATCCATTTCTTTTCCTTAAACTAGAGCATCTTTTGACGATTTGTTTCAAGACTGCTGCTTGGGGGAGCTTGTTTGCCTTCCTCATCGTCATTTTTATTGGTTTGGGTAGAAGTGGATAGAAGTGTCTGAAGCTGAATGCCGAGGAGCTGATGAGGGGACTAAGAGAGGAGCCTGTTAGGGTATTTATGGAACTTGAGAGGACCCATTGCATCATCAGGAGCCTACTTTGTCCTCAAAAACTTCCTTTTCATTTAAATACTTCCTCATTGATTATTCTTGAGTCTACTCCTTTTTTTGAGCTCTAGCTGGATTGATTGTTTGATATTACACATTTCTTTGCCTACTTTTCAGTTATAAATTTTGAATGTTCCTTAGATCACAAGCAACAATTTTAGAATTCGAAACCGAATCAAATCCTTAATGTCACTGGCAGCCAAGCTTTCGAAACTATAACTAGAAAGTTTCTGAAGATTTTTTGTTTTCAGACGGTCCTACGACACCACGGCCAATGAATAAGACATGGATGAATAAAACAAGACCAAATCCATCAAAGAAGGACACCCATCAATTGATTTCTCAACTTGGTGAAAGTAGTTGTTTCCCATGTTCTGAGGCTCCAAATCCATCATATTGGTTTTTTAGATATTCCTAAATTTGAATACCAGTTTGCCCTAACAAAGAGCCTGTAGAATTCAATGAGTTAAATGAACGAGAGGATTAGCATTTTGGCTGAAAATTTGGTCCCTGGTCCGGCGGCCACCAAGAAAAACAAATGAAAGAGTAAGGTATTTTTCCGAATAAGATGTGAACTAGACCTGTCTCCCCTTGGGCACATGAAGGCCATGTTACTTTGTCCCCAACGACAAATAAGTTCTTCTGACACTAAGACTATCTCTGTCGATATACCATCGTAGAATTTACGTTGGAATGAAAGAAAACAGTGTTAAGAATAATTGATGTAGAGGACAGTGATACAGTACCAAGTACTTCTGATCCAAAGGCTATAATTCTGATTTAAGCTGAGAAGACAGTTAACAGCGCATAATGGACCAGCCGACGCTAGGGAACTAACTGACCTGCTGATACTTTTTTCGCATCTGCAAATTTCCATGTGAGCATCAGACCATCTTTACCTGCATTATTGATTATACCAGTGTCATTTAGCAATCATTTTTAAAGCGAGGAAAAGTACTGAAGAAATTTAGTATTACCTGTAGATGGAAATATACTTGCATTCAGTATCTTCTGTAAGTTCAAGTAACTGTCTCTGTTATCATATTATTTTGCATCCATTTTCCTTGGTTTTTGGTGCATGTTTATTCTTACTAGTTTTTTTTTTCAAGAACCTGCGGATATCAGCTGAAATGCGGACAGAAGTGCATAAAAAAAGAAACGAAGCACGGCCAGGATTGCGAGAATTCTTAGATAAAAACTGAGACCTTTTATTATTTCCTCAAACCAGGAGATTTACATCTTCTGACGAAAAATACAAAGAGGAGATAAAAAGAACTATCTGAAAATCAGCCTTCGGGATTTCAGCTATTAGTCTATCTAATCAGAAAACTTGAAACAAGTTCTAAAACAATTATTCTCTAAAGTTTAACTCCATCCAGATGTGAAGTTAAGTCGAGGAAAGTGTCTTCTCTGCAGGGAATTGTAAGACCGCCCATTGGATGATCATATCCAAATTCCTCTTCAGCTTTTCGAAGCAAGTCTTGAAATAATGGCTGTCTTAGATATGATACAGGAACTAGATGTCTCTTCATCTGCATCTCTCCCACATATACTGCTAGGTACCCTTTAGGCACATCTGCCACATTGGAAGCAGCTGCAAAAAAAGATTTGCGAAGAACTTGACGAATGCCCATGATTATAAAAAAATCTTAGGTAAGAAAATCAACTGAAAGATCTAAAATTTCTTCAGAAGCTGAGATTGTGAAGGTTCTGTTTTGGTTTAGACTGATACTGAGGTTGGGATTATATATACAATAGTCCATAAATTAAGAACATATCTACTACGGTAAGGTACAAGGGTGAGTGGTGCATATACATCTGGATAACAGATAGGCTAAGGACACCTATTGGAAACAATTCACATGGTTTGGTTCACCCAGCTAATCATCAAGGATTTCAGACCATGCATTTAAGGCACATATACATGTCCAAAACATCATACCCTACAGCAAAGGACATCCACAAACAAGGCCAAACCATATCCTAGTACATACACCCAACCAAACCTCATCAATCTAAAACTCCATAAACACATCCATCTACACATAAACATCAAGGCTAATAGTAGACGTTCTAACGTAGGCTCAAAGCAAGGCATTCTATTATCTGGTCACATGCTAGTGTCGTTCAACTTATTAGCAACAATTGTTAATGGGTTCAGTTTATAGTCTATAACATAATGGTATCTACTGATTTTTTATTTTCAAATCCAGAATCAGCAAATGAGAAACCAGCTATAGATTGTAAACGGTGTATTCAATCATTTAAAACATGTTCGTCTGGTTAACAACATCCTTGAGCCACAAATGCCCATCATGTTCTCAGACTTTAATGAGAACTTCAACTCATTGATACAGGATTTCAGTTTACAAAAATATCATACGAACAACATCAAGTACCTCATTGATTTAGGATTTCAGTTTACAAAAATATCGTATGAGCAACATCAAGTCATCAAGTACCAAAATAGATCTGATTAACACAAAATTTATCAAGTTAGTATAATTTTGTACAAACCAAAACCAAATCCTTACAGGAAATCTTATACATGGTCCATCCCAAAATCACCAGATACATTAAACCTTACGCAGGGAATGTGAATCAATTATCAAGTTAGAACCTTTGAGCCCTAATCTCAATTTTATGACAGTTGGTTCTATTTAAACACCAATTCATTAAATAGTTCAAGAACATGGAATTGTTCAATATCTGAAAATTTTATAAAATGTGGAAATACTTGTTATCAGACTCATTTACAGGCTGTTCTTACAGGAAAGCAGGCGGTGGAGTCCCTCAGCTGATGACTTTCTGTGGCCAGCTGCTATCAACTATTGGCATTATGTTGGAAGGAAAGATCTTCTGGTCCTGCATCTATCAAATAAGAATCTTCTGAATGAATGGTCTACTTAACTTCAATAAACCCATATGCACCTAGTAACTCCATTTGAATCAGTTAATAGACGTGAAACAGTTAGTATTCATAACTTTCTAAGAAAAATTTGTGTCTTTGTATGTTCTCAGCACTTAAAAGACTTACACAACCTCCCGTTGGGTTCAATCTGTTAAGTAGTACAATACTTATTTCTGTTTACATAACTGATATCCATAATGTTATTGGCCGGCATTCATGCCACAAGAAAAAGCTCTAAATAGCTCCTTCACCCTGTTGCATTTCCAAACTATCAGTCAGCTGCTAAAAGATTCCAATCACATCTTATCTTAGCAGTTACATCAATGTGTACATCTAGGCCATGCAACTAACTTAAACAACCTCCTCTATGCCCAAATAATATACTAATTCCTATCACATTCTAGAAATAATTAGCAAATCATTTCGAGTGCGTAATAAAATTTAAGATGACGTCACCTACCGCTGCGATTCTTTTTTTTTTTTTTGATTCAAGGTGAGGCGATTTCATACAATAAGATTTAGCAATACGAACAAATGAATCCAAATCGAAGGGATAATATCTAAGACAGTTCTATGCCGAAAAGTCTCATAAAAACGGATGAAGAGCAGGCCATGTCGGCGCCATCCCGACGAACTCACCACAGTCCATTCATCTTCCGGACTCGAGAGAAACACCATAACGACCAAGAGGGCAGCAAGACCAAAACAAGCAGAAGAGACAAAAGTAGGAGACCTGGCCCAACAGGCCCAAAGGCAACCAGCCCAGCCTCATCCTCCACACCAAACCAACCCAACAAACCCACAAACCCTAGCGCCGCCGCACGAAGCAGACATCCACCCGCAGCCGCCGCTGCAAACCCAAGCGCTGCCGGTCCCCGCTGTGCGTTGCCTCCATCCGCCGCACCGCCGTTCAGCCGCGAGCCCCATCCGTTCGCTGGACGTCGCCTCCCAACCTCACGCCACGCGCGGCCTCCAGCCGACGCCGTTCAGCTGCACGCCGACGCCGTCTCAGATCAGATCTGCAGCCGACGCCGTCTCAGATCAGCCCCGCAGCAAGCACTCGCGTCCGCCCGTCTCGCCGCACGCCTCCCGTCCACACGCCGCGTCACCCATCCACTCGCCATCCACCACACATCAACACCCACTCGCCGCCTCGGATCTGCAGCCAGCCACCCGTACCCCGTCGATTCAGCCGATCCAAAGCCCCGCCGCCCTCTCGAACCGAAGCACATCCACAAAGCTCCGAAGCCCCGACCCCATCGTGGCTGACAAAGACTGGTCCGCAGCCATCAAAAGAGCTGACACAGATCTGGGGAGGCAGCCCCAGCTCGTATCCAAATCCTTGCCAGAAACACCAATGGACTCAAGCCAACAGGAAACAAGGGATGGAGGAAGATTAGTTATTAAAACTAAGGAAAAGCTTTAGGGTAGACCCTAAAGAAGGAAAGGAAATAAGAAAGGAAAGCAGATCTGATGAACCGTGAAAGGAAATTTCGGGATCTCCTAGGGGTAGAGAAGAATGACCATCACTACATGAGAATGGGCTTCTTGCTCCACCCCGGAGTAGAGGCAACCGGAAAGTCTGTCAAGAGAGAAGATGGAGAGAAAAAGCCCAGCGTCACTAAGGACTTCACCTACCGCTGCGATTCAAGTCCGAAATTTTGGAGGCTGCTTGTCAAGTGCTCCGACAATATCTCGTCTTCTAGAAGATTCAAAATCTCATCTTTACAGTTTAATTACTTCTAATTGCTTAATTCCAAACTCTCACGAGCGCCGGCAGTTATAAGTGCGAAAGTACTAAGTTTTTCTTGCATCGCTGTATTCGTCGTCGCCGGCGAGCTTAAACCCTAAAACCTACTTTGGGGCTGCGAACTGGGCAGAGCTGTTCGAGCCGATCGCGGTTTATACCTCACGAAGCGGCTCAATTGCATTTGATGGATCGACTAGAATAATCGGACGGCGACGTTTAGTTATTAAAACACGTCGTTTAGTAAAACTGTAATACAGTACAACTACAACGCACTTGAACACACCGAATCCGCGCTCTCGGAAGAACCCTAATTCAATCTCGACTCTGCCTCTGCTCTGTTCGTTGTTTGCTCCAGAAACTTCGTCATCTTCATCGATGGTGAATCTACCGATCTTGCAATACGAAGACAAGATCGTCGAAACCATCGATCAAAATCCAGTCACCATCGTAATTGGCGAAACTGGTTCAGGCAAGAGCACACAGCTCCCCCAAATCCTCCACAGACGAGGCTACACCAAAAATCATCGCCTCATTGCTGTAACCCAGCCCCGCCGAGTTGCGGCGGTCACCGTTTCCAGAAGGGTGTCTCAGGAGCTTGGAGTTTCGCTCGGTGATGTAGTAGGCTATTCGATCCGATTTGAAGATCGGACCACTGAGAAAACCCTAATTAAGTATTTAACAGATGGAGTGTTGCTTAGGGAGAGTTTGTCGAATCCGGAGCTGGAGGATTATTCGGTAATTATATTGGATGAGGCACATGAAAGGAGTTTGAATATGGATATATTGTTAGGGTTGATGAAGAGGCTGGTTAAAATGAGGAAGGATTTGAAGGTTGTGGTGACGTCAGCTACGCTTGATGGTGGTAAAGTATCTAGCTTTTTTGATAATTGTCCGGTTGTGATGGTGCCGGGGAAGTTGTATCCTGTTGAGATTATGTATAAGGAGGAGCGGCCGAAGAGTTATGTGGATGCATGTTTGGAGATGGCGATTGAGGTACATGTGAATGAGGGGGAAGGTGATGTATTGATATTTATGACGGGGCAGGATGATATTGAGAAGCTGGTGGGGAAATTGACGGAGAGGATTGGGGGTTTGGAGGAAGGGTCGTGTATGGATGCGGTGGTATTCCCGTTACATGGTTCGTTGACGCCGGAGTTGCAGGTGAGAGTGTTTGCTCCTGCTCCGCCAAATTGTAGGAGGTTTATTGTGTCGACTAATATTGCAGAGACTTCGTTGACTGTTGATGGTGTGGTTTATGTGATTGATTGTGGGTTTGTGAAACAAAGGCAGTATCAGCCGTCTACAGGGATGTATTCACTTGATGTTGTTCCAATTAGTAAGGTGCAAGCTAATCAGCGAGCGGGGAGGGCTGGAAGAACGCGACCTGGGAAGTGTTACAGGTTGTATTCGTCGGAGGTGTACCGTGATGATTTACTGGATGAGACTGTTCCCGAGATTTTGAGGTCTTCACTAGCTGGGAGTGTTTTGTATTTAAAGTCGCTGGACCTCCCTGATATTGATATTCTGAAGTTTGATTTTCTTGATCCTCCGTCGGTTGAGGCGTTGGAAGATGCTTTGAAACAATTGCATCTTATTGATGCAATAGATAAAAATGGATTGATCACAAGTGTTGGAAGAACGATGGCACAACTTCCCTTGGAACCTTCACTTTCAAGAACTTTGTTAGCGGCAAACGAATATGGATGCTTGTCTCAGGCGTTGACTGTTGCCGCAATGCTCTCTGCTGAGACCTCATTGCTAGCCGGTAGGAGTAAGACCGATGGTAGTGGCAAAAAGAGGAAATATACTGATACCTTCTTGGATCTTCCAGACGGTGATGGTCTGGGGGATCATATACAGCTGCTGCAGATCTTCGAGGAGTGGGATAAAACTGATTACGATATGAACTGGTGTAAAGAACACGGTTTGCAAATTCGAGGAATGAAGTTTGTTAGAGATGTCCGCAAGCAACTGGCTCAAATAATGCAAAAACTCGCCAAAGGATCACTTGATGTGCGGGACAAGAAAGGTGCAATAGCAAGAAAACAAGGATATACGAACTTGAGAAAAGCCTTATGTGTTGGATATGCTAATCAGCTGGCTGAGAGAATGATTCATCACAATGGCTATCGCACTATAGGCTTCAAGGCTCAACTCGTTCAGGTGCATCCTAGTTCTGTTCTTGAAGCTGATCGAGAGGGACTACTTCCTACTTACCTCGTTTACCATGAGTTGGTGGCTACAACACGTCCATTTATGCAAAATGTTTGTTCCGTAAAAATGCAATGGGTAATGCCCATTTTACAGAAGCTGGAGGGGCTGGACGTTAGTAAATTAAGTGGGCAGTCGCTTAAACCCACGGATACTACAGGTACTGGACCTGAAGATGTGTCCAATGCAAATACTAACAACAATCAGGATGTCAAGGATCCTGAGGATTCCGTTAGCAAAGTACAAGCAGCTAGGGAACGCTTTCTTGCTCGTAAAAAGAAACCTTGAGGTCAGTTCCCATTATATTTAGCAACTATGCATCTTTTCATATAGTTGCATTTTACAAAACCATTACCTTTTAGAAACTTCTTGAATTTGGCACACTGCCACACTGGATAGTCTAGATTACGATTAAGTCTTCAAGCCAATACATGTAATTTCTGTAATATATTCACTCTTGTTCCTTCATTTGATGCTCGACAGGTTCCCATCCTGATGTCTTGTTGCTGATCTGTAATCTTCTTACCAGCAGCGTTTCTGATAGAAGACGCAATTGCAAGTTTTGGCTGCAGTCGCTGTTTTATTGTTAAGTTGTAGATTCTGATTTTCCAAAAGATGCCTTCCCTTGGTAAGGCCGGATCAAGCTCCTCAACAAGGCCCCAACGTAGGGTCAAGAGACGGCTCTCCAACGTATTTGAATTGGACAAGGTACATCACATGCGCATCTATTTGCCTTTCCAGTTGAAAAAACTGGAGGACAAACAAAAAAACTCGCTATAACTTACGTTTTCTCATCTGCATTTGCAGGTTCTCAAATCAGCTTTGCATGCCATAACTCCGTACCAGTTCTACGTTTATAAAATACGAAAGACCACCGCTAGCACGGCCGTCACATAGTCAACAAAGTTACCTCCAGTTTGAACATTTGATCAAGTATCTGCAGTCTGACATCACGGAGCTTCCGCCGGCCTGAACCTCGTATACAGGAAGCATTGTATGCATATGTGATTAATCCTTGCTGTCTAATCTTCATCATGTAACACTGTAAGGCTCATTTCATTCAAATAAAATTCACGCCACAATATGTGGCTAACATGGTTTTTCTGGAAGAAGGTTCTGGAGGAGAGAGAATAAGGGAGTGAGAGTGACAATGAAATGTGTTTGATACACTGTTTTTTTACGTATGAATATGTTTTGATGTAGCCTCTCACAGTTTATTCACTTATTCAGAATAATTTAAATTTTGGAAAAATTAGAAAAATTAAATAATGAAAAATGATAGTTGGGGCTTTATTCGGCCCAATTTGAAAGAATCTTTTGTAGGCAGTTTTTTGTCTCAACATACTTCTGAGTTTAATATTAGAATAAGTATTAATTTAACTTAATTAATTACTTGATTAGCGACACAGCGTGACGCTTGCCTGTTTAGTTGTTACAAATCCAAAATCAGAAATATCTGATTATTCCGGAAACTCTCGATCGGGAATCTTTTCGTCGGCGATCGGCGATGGCTCCTCAGATAGAAGATAAGGTGAACGAGAAACACCCGATCACCAGCATCCTCGTCATCGTCGGTAATAATACTTGTTAATTTGCTTCATTCATTTCTTTAAGTGGAGACTGAGCTGAGTGTTTTGATTTGTCTTGATTATTTGTTTGGTGAGATTAGCTATGCAGACGGAGGCGCTTCCTCTGGTGGAGAAGTTTGGATTGACTGAGGATTCCAATTCAGTGTCAGTTTTTCTTTTGCAGTGTAGATAAATTGTGATCTTGAAGTTGATAAATTTTGCTTCGTTTCTTCAATTCTATGGAGAATTGAACTTGTTCAAAGTGAAATCATTTATATAAGAAATATCAAAACATCAAGGTTTTAAAAATCTCGTTACAATATTTACTCAGTAAGTTGAAAATGTTGGGCATTTGGTAGATTTTTTTATTTACCTGTTTGATTTTGTGTAGTTTCCCGGAAGGTGTGCCGTGGGTAAGGTATCACGGTACTTATAAGGAATTAACCATCAACCTAATCCGGCCTGGATCAGATCCTAATTTGGGTTAGTATTTATTTGTTCGTTTCTTAGTTGGTGATTTAATGCGTTTGAGTTTGATATCTAAGGTGAAGACTGCTTTCGACTTCTGGTGTGATGAAACTTGTGTAAATTGTATTGAAGTAGAGTAGAACTGGAAATGTATTGAATTTGGGCATAGATTCTTGTTACCCCCTTTTACTGTTACTATAGTGATCTGATTTTCTGAATCCCTGACTGTATTTCACTTGAATCAGGGGTTGATAGTGTTGGCACAATCTCTGCATCACTCATCACTTATGCTTCTATCCAGGCTTTTAAGCCGGACCTTATAATAAATGCAGGCACTGCTGGTGGATTTAAGGCATGTACACCAGACATATTAGTTTCTTTTTTCAATTCATTAACTGGCATTCTACAGGGGAACACACCAATTGCCTTATTCAAAAAATGCACAGTTTATGTTGTAATTTGTATGTTGCAGCTTACGCTATAGTGTTACATATATTGCAGGCAAAAGGTGCCTCTGTTGGTGATGTGTATCTGGTTTCTGAGGTTGCATTTCATGATAGAAGAATACCGATTCCTGTAAGTGATAGCTAGCCTTTCATCTGTTTCGATGTTCCATGTAGTTTCCTTAAAAATGTTTCTAGCATCTATATCTCTCTTAGATGATTTTACCACAATTTCCCAGGAGATACTGCTTTTGTCTCTGAAACGCAGTAGATATTTTTGTTTAAATGAGTTCAATTGTGCCTGAACTTCTTTTCCAAAGGTCTTTGATCTATATGCTGTTGGTTTACGACCAGCATTATCATCTTTGAATCTTGCTAAAGAATTGAAAATAAAGGTGAGCAAAGAGCATAATGATTTCAAGTTAATTATTTGACTCATCTCAATATTCTATAACATATTCATTTTGTGGCCTTTCGATATATTTATGTTTCAGGTTGGAAAGTTGTCTACAGGGGACTCATTGGACATGGCCCACAAGATGAAGCATCAATCATTGCAAATGATGCTACAGTCAAAGACATGGAGGTAAAAATCAATATACATGGCCACTAAATTTAAATAATAGCTGTATAAAAACAATGATTATCATACGCATATAAGCAGTGCATGTGTCATTTAGTACATTCCATTGATGTGCCTTTGATTTATTTTTCAGGGAGCTGCAGTTGCATATGTAGCCGATCTATTTAAAGTTCCAGTGATATTTTTGAAGGCTGTAACTGATATTATTGATGGTGAAAAACCCACTACAGAGGAGTTCTTGCAAAACCTTGCAACTGTGACCTCTGCTCTTGAACGTACTTCATTTCAAGTTATTGATTTATCAACGGAAAGAGTCTATCAGACCTGTGATGCTTATTTCCCCTTCTTTTACATCCAATCCAATACATAAGATTCCACAACGAAAATGTCAGGAGGGCTTAAATTACTTGGGGGTTCTCTAAACTACAAACCCGTATCAATGTGATAATTTAGCTTTTCATGCCATATAGCATGATGTGAAAGCACATTTGTTCCAGTTATGGAAAGTATGTTTACTCGTTCTCTTAGTTTTTTGTTCCGCCTAGTTTACTCAAATGGATTTCTAAATAATCAATACCAACTTTTCATTTAGACTTCGGCTCGCATCAAAATACCATTGCTCGTGCAGTCGTGCTCTAGTCTTAATGCAAGAAAGAGCATCTATACCGAATGAACCTTTGTTTTCTGAGGTAACCATTCATTTATCCAGATTCGAAACTGATCATTGCATTTCTCTACCTTATTATCAAATGCAAACACCCACTTCACACCTCACTTTTTCTGTCCTCAATGGTGAAACATCATGTAGCTATAAATGCAACTATTCCATACAAGCTGCACAAACTTTGTAAGTGACTTATAACAAACGATACTTGTGAAAACAAATAAAAGTGATACAAATAGCATGAGACACAATATAGTTCTGATACATGACGAACACATTGATACTTGACGAGTTCTCTAGTGATACTGCCTGGCATGTCTTCCACGGGAAAACATCTTGAAGGAAAATCTGTCTGATAACACTAAAATTGCCACAAAGTGTAAACCAGATAAGTTGCTGAATTCGTAATCTCTTTTTTTTATGTGAAACAAGTGATCAAAAGAAAATACCTCAGTCAGGCAAAGCCGTTCCTCTCTCCAGGTTGTTTTTAATCTCCAAAGTGTATTTTCCAAAGGCCCTTTCAATCTTCTTGTTAAAGTGTTCATTTCGGTCATTGATGGAGTCGATATCCTTCTCATCACGAAACTTTCTCCTTCTACTAAATGATTTTCGTTTGTCATCACGATCCTTGAGCTCTTGTACCATTTTGTCAATCTTGTCCTCTGAAACCTTCGGTGCCTGTACCAATAAACGAAAAGTCAATCAACAAGCCACTCTCATACATGTGTGTAGACTTGTACCTCTCATATCAAAAGTGTGAATCAGACACTAAACGATACCTTCCCATATTTTAGACTTGAAGCATCTCGATAGAACTCTGGATCTGCTTCCTTCATCTTATTATATTCCTCCAAGTCAATATTTATGTTCTTCGTCCTCTTCTTGTATGCATCATAGAGTGTCTTCTGGTTGAAAACTGCACACAGTAAAAAGACAGCTCCATAGACGTGTTCAACTCAATTCAACCAGACACAAATTAACCAGCTTTTTGCACAATGATAATCGATATGTAAAAATATTAATGAAGATTTACCATCCCAGCCATAAGGAGCAGGATCCTTCTCCCACTTCTTGTACTTAGACTCAGCCATGTCTTGGGTATCCAGCATATAAGCCTTGGACATGTCCAAACCATTGGCATCCAAAAGTTTGCCAATTTTCTTCTTCCTCTCTTCAAGCCATTTTTGCTTTGAAATTCCTCTAGATTCTTGAGGAGACTCCATCTTCTTCTTTTCAGCCACCATAGCTGTTTGGTTAGCTTTTCTAGCTTCATTCTGTAACATAATGATATAATATCAATTAACAACCACAAGCTTAAGTAAAAAGATCAAGAGTAAATTTCAGAACTATTTGAATGACCACGCAAATACCATCTTAAGCCTTAGCTCAAACAGCTTTCTCTGCCTCCCAGTGAGACTTGCCACATCAACTTCTGGAATTGGTTCCGTAGGCTCATCTTCCTCTTCATGTTCTTCCGTAGCTGGCTTCCTATCCAGAGTAGCATCACGCTCATCATACCTACTAGAATTAGCCTGACTGGCTTCTCCAGCTGCGACAGTATCTGCTTTGTCAAGAAACACAAAGTCCTCAGCTTTTTTGCACCACAGCAGTTCCACAAAACATACAAAAATCATCAAACTTTGGATACAATCCTAATCATACAAAAATCACAATGACATAAACTCAACTTTCATATCAATATTCTTCCCCCTTACTACATTCCTACCCTTCCCTGCCTATCAAAGCCCATCTTGAACAGACCTTGGAAAACTAATACTTTCTATGAAATTACCGCTGCAAGCCTTACTAACAATCAAGAGTACCAACCTTCGTTCAATTTCTCCTCCCTAGCCTTGGCTTGTGCAATTTTTCCAAAGCAGTAATCAACACATTCATGATAAGGATTTGAAGCATTGATACAGTCCGGATGGACTCTCCTCTCATTCACCATATCTGTTAAAAATATAAACTTGATTAAACAAACAAGTACTTACACAAACCCTAATCTCAATTCTCAACCCTACTCACACATAACTCCACTACTCAATCAATTTATGAACTGAATGATTGAACAACGAGAATCAATTATAACTAAATCCAGAAGCAACAATAACTGAAATACGAATTGCTTAATAAAAAAATTAGTACGATATGATTGGCGCAGAGTGAAATCGAAACGAAACCCTAATTGGCAAATGATCACCTGGAGGCGTGGCTGATGATTCGAACCAACCTAAGCGGAGAGTCGGAGAGAGAAATCGAATCTTTAACGCTGAATTGATTAAAAGCTCAGGCGACGTCAGAAGATTTGGGCTTCAAACAATCGGCCCAAGTTCCTGCCTGTTTAAGTTTCTAATCTAATTTAATCATATTACTATAAGATACAATATCAACCGTCCGATATCGAAAAATAAAATAAAATATCAACCGTCAATCTATATCACTATGTTTTTTATAAATTCAACCACCAATTTAATAAAAATTATTAACCGTCGGATTATCAAAATAAACAACTGACACTAAATCCATCCGTATCACAAATACTTTATATCTCTTATTGAACTCAACTCTAATTGCAAAACTTAATAATTTATATTACCAAATATATTTATAAAACTATACTGCAATAAGTTAAGTTCCAAACGTCCGCAATTCCAAGAAAAAATGTATTCAACAACAGACCCATAAAGTGGGTTGGTCAGAGCCACTAGGTGATGGTTTTCGACAGTGGTAAAGGTAACGCATCGTGTGGCAAGAACGGGGAAATCTGCTATGTTGAGTGCTATGAAGAGTCATTTGGTCAATCACTTCAGGATAACTTGTGCATTTCTGAGGGCAAGATACCGCTGGACGTGTTCGTTTGGCAAGGATCTCACTTGTTTAAAGATTTCTGTATTGGCATAGTGAAGCTTTGTCCTAGGATCTGAATATGGTGTCTGCATGTGAGGAAATTGTTCATGTAAGAAGCAGAATTTAATGGTATGCAGTGCAATAAGACATATTTTGGGTGCTGTGTTTCAGTACAAAAGTTTTAAAAAATAGAGACTGATTAAACAAATAAAGATATCAGTTAATGTGTTACGCAAATAAAGACTGACTAGCTATGTATAAACCAAAACCAGCCTGAGGTTTTTTATGCTGCTAATATAAAGGTAACATAGATTGGCTGAAAGCAGTTGCACATTTTATTGCAGTTTTAAAGCATACACTACCAGTCAGTTAAATTATCTTTACAATGTGCTGTTTGCAATGAGAACCCGAATAATTGCTCAATCACGTTGATAACCCTTATTCCGTGAATTTGATGCATTCCATTCACCATTCTAAGATCACAATTCTCTAACTGTCTAACCAGAAACAAGTCACCAAATTTAAACATAAAAAACAGTTTTTTAGCTCATACAACACCAGAATCAGAAAACAAAACCCAATCCAACATCCAAACACCTCACCAACCAACTAACATTCTCAGCTTTTGTGCAAAACTGTGCTGTAGAATGAGCACACATACCTCGAATCCAGTTATGTCGCAAATCTTCTTGACCGGATGCAGTGATGGTGGAGACTCGATACTACTATCTGAACACCAAGGCAAAAAAGAGATCATTCTTCAGCCTCTTATCATAAGATCATTCAGAAAAGGCTTAAACTACAATACATTTTTCACAACGCACTACATTCGGGCGAAAAAAGAGATCACTTTTCAGCCTCTTATCATAGCATCATTAGAAAAAGCCTAAACTATAATGCGTACCATACTACACAATGATTTTCATACGAACTCTAACCAAAAAATCCAAAAACCCGAAACAGGTAATTTTAGTCAAATTCTCAAAATTGGTACATTTTAATTCTCACAATCTGATATGCTTCCACCACCTTAAACCTAATCGAGATTATCAGAAACTCACAAGTTGGATCATCGGATGGATGATTCACGTAATACTCCCTCTCCGCTTGCAAAATCTGCTTCAAATGCTTCCAGTGTCGATTCCTTGGCTGTCCCTTCGGATACTTCTCGTACGTCTGAATTCTCTTAAAGCTCAGCTCCGTCGGCAACACCATCTCCGCTTCCACCACCTCCCTCTCCATCTCCCCCAAACCCTAGAAATTTCCCAAACCCGAAATAAAATTAAATAAATTCCTAAATATATACCAAACTCGAATTAACTTGGTCAAGATGAGGACGGTCAAACAAATGGACGGCTGAGATTGAATGAACGCTGAATGAAGCAGCAGCGTCGATCATCATCAATTATTCGACCACCAAGCACTGCTTCACTTTGCTTACACGCGAGCCTCACAATTTGTACAGATGGCGATTCCGTTTCCGCGCGTGAATTTTAGTAGGATGTCGTCGGCTAATTCGGCGCCGATTATGCGGCGGCGGAGGGAGGAGGCTTCTTGGTTTAGGATGCAGAGTAGAAGCGGCGGACGGCGGAGGTTGTGGAGAGGAATGGTGGTGGCGCTGGCTGGATCGAGAGCAGACGATTCGTTGCCATTTGAGATGTCGGTTGAGAATGCGCTGAGGCTGTTGGGAGTGTCTGAGGGGGCTTCGTTTGATGAGATTTTGAGGGCGAAGAAAGCGATTGTCGCTGCATGTAAGGATGATCAGGCTTCGATCGCGCAGGTCTGCTATTCGGATTTCATGGAGTGTTATTCAGTTTGATTTTTGAATTGATTTTGTGATTTTTGAAAGTTGATGTTATTTGATTTTCACTTGAATTGATGATATTTGCTGTCAGTTTCTGAAATTTGATGTCTGGAAGAGTTTTGGAATTCATCTTCATCTGATGTGTTTTGCTTGAGTTTGAATGAGTTATGTTCGTAGTGATAAGTGTTGTTTTCATAAATCATAAATTACTCATCTTTTGGATGAAATACTGCTAGTAAAAGTAAACTGAGAAGAGGCTATGATATCACATGATATGTATTATTGGGTAATAGAGGATGGCAGCTCAGTTTTCGATTTTTTGTTTCATCAACTATTGTTGTGCTTAATTAGTAGCTGCTATTTATTTTGACTGCTTGATGATAAATGTAGTGCCCAAATAGAGGTTTGGTTGTTTCCATTTTTTGTTGACTATGTGTAGCAAATATTCATTTGTTATTCTGAATTGGTCCGGAGAAGAAGAGGGTAAAGGTCTCACTGTTGTGTCTCGTGGATCAGGTAGAAGCTGCATATGATATGTTGTTGATGCAGAGTTTGTCACAGAGGAGAGCTGGAAAGGTTGTAAGTAGTGGCGTCCGTTATGCAGATGTAAAGCCTGAGAAGCCTGCTGGTGTCAGCACAGTGGCACCGTGGTTACAAACATCCATGAAGAGTGCTCCTCTGTCGGTTGACTCGCCTTCCACTGGTGACTTGGGAATCCAAGCAGGGGTGTATGGAGCTCTTATGGTTTTAACTTACGCAAATGGTACATCAATACCTGAAGGGGCATATTCTGGGGCAGATGTTCCTGGACTGATTTTAGCTACCAGCTTTGGAGCTTCCTTGTACTTCATGACCAAAAAGAATGTAAAATTGGGTAAGGAGTTTGTCTAATGACTCCGTTGGTTAGGTTAACGTAACAGGCACTTCATAAGATGTTGGGAGTGTTCTACCTTTTGTGTTCACTTCAAGAATTCAAAAAGGATTTTCATTAAATTCTCGATTAGGCAGGGCTCCACAACTGTTGACATATAATTGTTCTTTCTAGTCTAAATTTAAGTGTCATGGCAGTCATGCTATTGCTCTTATATTATTGTATATCTAGCAAACTGAGAAATTTGTGGTTGCTCATATTATTTCATGTGATTATTGCAGGAAAGGCGACACTGATAACTGTAGGGGGGCTTGTCGCAGGTGCCGTTGTTGGCTCTGTGGTGGAGAACTGGTTGCAAGTAGATATTGTCCCTTTCCTTGGTGTTCAGTCTCCAGCTGCTGTAATTAGTGAATTTATTCTTGTTTCACAATTGTTGGTTTCGCTCTATCTAAGATAACCACGCAGCGAAACTTCAATGGCCGCTCCTCGAGTTCTTACCCTGTCCAATATTGTACAAATAGAAATTATACCTCTTGTTATAAATTTGTATAGCCTTCAATTGCAGTTTGTAGCTTTAAGTGTTTTCTCCAGGGTCTTTTATTTCTCAAAATTGATACAGAACATAAAGTCAGCATAGTTCTTGGATTAATCTATCAAGTCTACTGAACATAGACTAATCTAAGCCTCTGCTGTTGTTGATAACTGTTTTATAAATTAAACCTATACAGACATAATGAAAAGTTACAAGATTTTAGGAAACCCCTTCAGGTATCTGCATCTGGGGTTGAGAAAGGAGCTAGTGCATTGGGTCGCAGGTTAACACCAGCACCCTTAACTGACACAGATGGAGTATACGAGTCTGCCGATGTAGCTTTGCTCACAAGGTTTGAGTCTAAGAAGAGTACAATCACCGTGATATCATCATGGAAATGCCTTCTCACACCTCTGTCAATCTTCTTCAAATCAGAATATCGCATTTCCCTCTTTCTTGCCGCTTCATGAAGCGCACCTTTAACTAGTCTTTTAGCACTTCCCTGAAATCAGGCAACAAAATTAATTTTGTAGAGGCTATAAATGAGGGAAACACACAAGTAATGTGAAAGTGGGAGTCATATAGTATGAACCAAATAACTACAAGTAATGTGAAAGCATGGAAGTATAGGACCCAGAGTATGAACTGAATGCATATGCTAGATTTGGTGCTACAGAGACGTGAAACTGCACGGTATTACAGCTTGAAAGCGAATAATACTATGTTCAGACTGTTGACAGTGAAAGACTGGATTTATGACAAAGAAAAGCCACATGCCTTGACATATCAGGGTAGAGGAAAATCGGAGGCAATTAAATGCAAACTATCACACATAAATTTTGTACCGATGAAACCCACAATCAACTAGGAATAGCATGTGGTTAAGTTATGAGACATGACATGTGATAACATGGCTTGTGAGAGATAGATGTAGCGAACTGATTATAAGGAAAGCGACTAAGTACCAGAATACAAGATCTTACACTAGTAGGATACTTGTGAACCATGTCAACTGCTTCCTGGTTAGTGAAGTGTTCCCAAAGTCCATCAGATGCAAATATGATGAACCGATCTATTGGTTGAAGCTCAACGATTGTAACTGCTGGCTCTGAACTCAACAAAGGCTTGCTAAATGGTTGACGAACCCGAAATTTAGAATATAATGGTTCTTTATTATATTCACTATTCTTCATGTACACGTCACCGATTGATCTTGAAATCTGAATATAAAGACATCATATGAGCTATGAACTATATATTTAAATTAGTATGCTGGCATGAGGAATTAGGAGTTCGCAAAAAAGCAAACTAACGTGACAATATGCAATATAGCATTCACTCAAGGTAAATGGGAATACTGAACGTCATGTTACTTCACATTAACTCTACCATTAAATTAACGCGTACCTGAATTATCCCCTTGACACGCCAAACACTATGCTTCTTGACAACAATTTGAGGGTCATCAGGATGAAGAAACTCCAGCTCTTGTCTTACAGATTCAATGCTTACATTATGCTCTTCTGAAAGCTGAATAGCAACTACGTCTCCTGTTCCCTTTTCAACTCTCCCCATCACTGCTCGGGAATCACCTGCATTGGCAACATATAGGGTTCCATTGCATACAACCCCAACTAGGCAGCATGATCCAACTGCTGCAAGTTGTGGATTGACTGACCATTGCTTTGCGACATGTTTGAAAAACCCATCTTCTGTTCCCTGGAAAGCCTTTTTTATCACCTCTACTGACATAGACTTGTGTTCTGAAGTTAATCCTACACAGCGAAGATGACAACCCACTTACATCCTAAAAATGTCAGTGATGTAAAACTATGATGGTATTACCATTGAAAAGCGGAACTTACTCTTTAAATGTTGAAAGAAATGAGCATTAATATATCGGGAAGCCTCGGGACCTCCATGCCCGTCGTATATCCCAACAAAGGTACCATATATACTTGAATCGCTTGCACTCAATGCACCAGTCTCAACTTGGCTCTGATCTTCAAGCAATTATTAGCTTGCACAACCGCCATGGAGAATTCACCATATGCATGTTGTCCACTATCCTTATACCAAAACAATCCCTCTTGATGACCCTTAGAATCTGAAACATTATGCACAATTCCGTTGGACCCCAGGCCAAAACACGCCTTTACAGCTTGTATCACTCCTGGTGACATCTCTCATTCAATCCACTCCCCCAGCTCAGAAAGAGAGCTCCCAAAATCCAGTCAAACTGACGTATCTAATTCGAACAAAAACCCAAAAATATCAATACTACAGCTGATGTCAAATGTCAAAACCAAGCAACACGGCCACTATATTGAATGGATTTGGGAACAACAGAAGTCTCAAGCTGACAAATCCTCAAAGTAAGACACTTTCTCAACAACCTGATTGTAAGATATTACATTAAATGAAGAAGACCATGCAATTCAACATAACCCAATACAGAAAATAAGGTTGAAATACAACACAGTCAAACCATTTTTATTGAAATTCGTACCAGAAACCAAGTCAGTCAAAACCAATTAAAAAGAATGACAAAACCCTAAACCAATCCATAAAGCTCCAACCTTTAACAACAGAAACTTCAATTCTGACTCTGAGCGACGAAAACCAGATCTGCGGATTGATGGGTGGGAGACTTTATGCGATTCGGGACGTGGGTTTGCGGATGGATTGGAAAATGTAATTGATAGATTAAAAGCGTTGAGATTTAGAGAAGAAAAAGAGAGAGAAATGGAGGAGAGTTACGCCAATAAAAACTGTAATCGTTCATACACAGCAAAGCAAAAGGCGGTTGAAGGAAGGCCACTGCGCAACCTCGCTCGATCGATCGACCTTCTTTCTGGGCTCCACTAATCGAATATTTATAATTAATTAAATTAGGGTTTAATTAAATTACTGTTGCAGAAAATGTTGCATTAAAGTCCGTGTATTTTGATCGCGTCTACCGATTAGAGTTCGATCGTGTATTAAAATCTGATTAAAATTAAACTAAATTTAGTATTTTGTTTCCCGTTTTTAACATGAATTTTCATATGAAACAAAAAATGTACTTAGTAATAAAATAAGGCTAATGTCCGTAACACGTCAAATTTATTACGGTCGGCGATAACAACATATTAATATGTTAATCTTTTATTTATTACTCCCTCCGTCCCAATTTGAGTGACACATTTGAGAACTTTCACGGTTTTTAAGAAAATTGAAAAATGTGAGATAAAAAGTAAGAAAGAGAATGAGTGAGATAAAAAGTATGAAAGAGAGTGTAAATGTATAGGTAAAAAAGTTTCTATTTTAGGAAATGGGAAGATCATTTTGGGACATCCAAAAAGGAAATGGGACACTCATAATGAGACGGAGGGAGTATTCAAAGTGTATAGTTGTACTTTATCTGTACGTATTCTAATATTTATTATCATCGCATTTATTTATGTTTTATTTTTTTTAAGTTAATAATTCCATTACTAATATTTTTTTAAGTTAGAAAAATCGACTGTCGTAGTGGTAAATATTATATTATTTTGTAAAAATATGTAATGGATACAAAGAATTAAAACATTTGTAAAAATAAAGAAATTATAATGCGTTGTGTCGCTGTTTGGGCTATTGAGGGCTTCGAATTGGGCCTGCAAGGACAACTGCAGCCCAACTTTACAAGGGCCTCCGCGGTCGTTGTGCGGATGTCTCAGCCGGCGAAGACTCCTATCGCGACAGTGGTCGAGAATTTCGAAGCAAGCGAAGCGAGTTGGAGTATGTGATGAAGATCACCAAAGCAATTGACTGATTGTAATTGCTCGTTGTTTTTTTGATTTCGAAGTGTTCATCTCGATTTCAAAGCGTTCATTTCTAAGCCGTAGATTACAAGGATAATAGGATTCATGGGAAAAACGAAATGCTGGTTGTTGTAAGATGGATACTCATGTAGTGATTTTAGTTAGCTGAGAGTTTGATTGTTAGATTTTGTGTGTTTTTTTGATTGGTGTAGAGTGGTTATGGAGTATGAAGATGATGTTTATGTTGATATATTAGATGAAAGTCCAGTGGATAAAGGGAAAGGGAATGTGGAGGCGGGTGCGTTTGATAGGTGGGATGGTGGAAGTGTGTCTGGTGCTGATGATGATGTTAGTTTTTACAGTAGGTATAGGGATGAAGGCGGAGAGTATGGAGGAAGTAAAAGTTACACTGTTAGGAGTGTGGTGGAAATTGTTGAAGAGGAATTTTCGAAGGGAAAAAGGCATGAGCCTGAGGATAAGGGTAGCGGTTTGAGTTCTAGGAATTTGAGAGAGGGGGATCTGAGGAGGAGGGGCAGTTTTCCAGGAGGCATAGTAAGCGTGAGTCAGGAGATAAGGCGCATAAGAGGAATTATAGGCGTAGAAATGTGGTTGATGGGGATTCTAGTGATGAGAAGGATGAGGACCAGAAGCGTAATGTACATGAGTCTAGAAATAAGGAGCGTAAGGGGAATTATAGGCGTAGAAATTTGGTTGATGGTGATTCTAGTGATGAGAAGAATGAGGAGCAGTTTACGCAGAAGCTTAATGTAAATGATTCTAGAATTAAGGAGCGTAATAGGAATCATAGGCTCAGAAATGTGGTTGATGGTTATTCTAGTGATGAGGAGCAGTTTTCCAGGAAGCATATTGTTCATGGCTCTGAAGATAAGGAGCATAAAAAGAATTATAGGCGTAAAAGAGTGGTTGACGAAGAATACAGTGACGATGGCGCGGCAGAACAACAGGCCACAAGGAAGCTTATTGTACGCGGGTCTGGAGATAAGGAGCGTGAAAGGATTTATAGGCGTAGAACAGTTGTTGATGATGATCATAGTGACGATGAGGTGGAGGAGCAGATCACTGGGAAGGTTATTGTACGTGGGTCTGGAGATAAGAAGCATAGCAGGAATTCTAAGCGAAGAAGAGTGGTTGGCGATGATTATGGTGACAGTGAATATGAATGTGTTGTTAAGCATTCTAAAGAACGTAATGACTCCGGAAGCCAGGATAGGAATAGCAGGAGGACATTATCCCGCCGTCACTCAAGGTCAAGAGATGAAAAGATGAGCGAGGATCATGTAGAGAAAGGAAGAGAGAGAAGTAGGCATAGAGATGACAGTCATAAAAGGAAGCAGGGCCACAAACAGGATAAACACCTAACACTCGGCAGGAATGACATTGTGAAGGAAATCAAAGGGGATACCGAAGAAGATAAATATAAGAGGAGATCAAAAGGTTTACACCATTCAAATAGATATAACTGTGAAATTGATGATGAAGATGATGAATGGGAGAGGGATGTACTGGGAAAAGAAAGAGACTATGACTGTACAAAGGAAAGTGGGAGAAATGTTGAGGAAGAAAAATACGTTAGGGGTCGAGACATGCACCATTCAGATCGATATCAAAAAGAACATGATGATGATTCGGAGTTGGCGATACCGGAAAGAAAAAGAGATTATGTCTACATGGAGGAACATGGATATGAATCTGAGGATAAATATAACAGGAGACTAAGAAGCATCCGCCATTCACCTAGATATCAAATTGAACGCGATGATGATGATTGGGAAAGGGAGATAATGAATAGAGAAAGATGTTCATTGGAGCGAGTTAGGGGAATGAATGGTAAGCACACGAAAAGAGAAAAGGATCAAGTTTTCAGGGGATGTGATAAAGAGAGTTTGAGGACCACGTTGATTGAAAGAAGAAAGGAAGGAGATCCACATGAAAAAGGTGAGGACTTTTGGGAAGAAAGTCAAGAAATTAACCAGCATGTAAAAGGTAGGATGGGAGGGAGGCAAATGAGTTATGTGAGAAGAGATTTGAGGGTACAAATTACTGAGGCCAAGGAGAAGAGTCATCGAAGAGAACCGAAAAATGTGGAAAAAAAGAGAGATTCGTCAGAGCAACAAAGCCAGAGTTTGGGTATGAGTTTTAAAAGGGAGTTAGAAGAACGGCAACAAGAAAGATATCTTAGGGATCGGGATAGAGAGCACAAGGGAGACAGTACGGGAATTCAACAACATGAAGAGAATAAGGGAGAAGGTTTGGATATGATTTTTTCAGAATCTAACGTAAACAAATGGGAGAGAGAACCAAGAAGAAATATTTGTCAAAAGGAAAAAATACACAAAGTGATTAGAAAAAAAGATTTGATGGAACAAAATATGACAAGCATTGAAGATAGTCAAAAGAGGAAATGGGATAGAGAAATGGGAGTGATAATCTCCGAAAGGGGTTTCTGCAAAAAGGACTCTAGAAAGCAAGACATGGATGACCACATGCATATCATAAAAGATGCAGATTTTGTGGAGTATAACGTACGTAGCAGGGAAACAAGTCAAGAAATCGTGCGGGATAGAAAGACTCGGCAAAGATATCAAAAAAGAGAATTTATGAGCAGAGGTGAACGAGAAAGAGAAGGCAGACAACATATATCGGAAGGGGATGGTGTTTGTCAACCAAATGAAAAACTTTTAAAGAAACAAGATAATGAGAAAAAAGAAGACTGTCAAGAAGATGGAATTTATAGAGAGAACAGGGAAACAATTAGGAGGAATTTTGTGGAAAGGGATACATTGAAGCTTGACAAAGAAATCAGGGAGAAGAGTTTGGAAATGGAGGTATTGCAGAAAGAAAAAGATTTTATGGTGGGTGTAATAAGCAGGGAAAGTAGTCGACAGAAGGAGCCACTCAACATGGTAGAGGAAAAACGCCATGGAGAAAGAGGCAAAAGGAGCCTCAAGAAGACGCTGGAAAAAGACTCTGAGTATAATGGGAATCGAAGGGATCTTATGATATGGGACGTGGACATGGAGAAGAGTGAGATTCTCAACAAAGACAGAAGTCGGAGGGAAGTTGTAAAAAAAAGCCACGAAGATAATCTGGAAAATTACTATGTGAATAAAGAAAATGATAGAATATCAGTAGAAGATGACAGTGTATGCATGGAGAAGTGTACGAAGACCATAGAAGGAGAAACAGTAAGCGAGTTGCAGGAAAGAGAAAAATGCAGGTATAAAGCTTTCCTTGTAAAACTGTAGCAGCTTTGTCAACTCAAATGACTAATTAGAATTTGTAGCTGTCTATTAAATAATAATTATATATCTACGATGAAAAGAGCTTATATGACTTTGTTGCACAGCCTTGACGCTTTGTTTTATTTGAGGGCAATGAAATATCTATTTTGTACTTCCAGAGAACAGTGGAAGGAAAGAAGTGTTGAAGATGCGGAGGCAGATGCAGTCACTGAGTCAGAAAGGCGGCAGAAGACTATATTTGCTTATCAGGCAATTTGCTACAGCTTCATGACTTGACATATTCAAAATAAAGTAAATAGTTACATATTATAAGTTTCAAGTGCTCTGGATTTTATTTCTATTTATAGATATCTACAGAGGCAACTGATAGGGATGTGTATGATTTTTTCTCAACTGCCGGTAAGGTCAGTAATTTCCTTCTGAATCACAGATCCCCTTACACTTTTCTCTTTTTCTTACATAATCTAATTTTTTGTTGGGTTCGGGTCAATAGCATACGTAATCTGATAATTGAACTTGTTTCAAACTTTTTTTATAATATTACCATTTCCTGATATTATGACACTGATTACAATGATAATGTTATGTTGTCAATTGCTCTTTAATTTGTTTATAACCCACTTTTTCAGGTCCGGGATGTTCGACTTGTTATGGATCCAATTTCAAGGCATTTTATTGGAATTGGGTAAGTTTCTTGTGCTGGATACTTCTGATGCGAATTGTGTTTCTGGTTTATCTTACTGAAGTTGTTCAATTCAATCTTTTCTCATTCATTTCTTGTTTATTGTGGTCCTAACATCAGATACGTTGAATTCTACCATAGTATGTCGATCCCCATAGCTGTTTCACTCTCTGGTAAACTTCTTCATAGCCAGCCAATAATGGTCAAGCCGCCAGAAGCTGATGATAATCAGGTGCATTCAGCTGAAACTGCTGTGGGAAGTGATATAAGTGGCCTTTGTCCTGGAGGGTCTAACAGGATATGTGTTGGAAACCTGCATAACAGTGTTACTGAAGCCCTACTCCGTCAAGTATGAAACATTCAGAATCATGTACATTTATATTGTTCTACTGATATTGTTCCTGAATGAGTCCTTTTGTGGCTCTTCGTTCTAAATGTGATGCTATATGACTCTTCCTCTTTGTAAATGCAGGTTTTTGAAGCATTCGGTACAATTGAACTGGTGGTATTTGATTCAGCTGAAGCTGGGTACGGCGAGCGGAAATGTATTATCCAGGTATTTTTTCTGCTCACCTGAGGCAGAAACATGTTGTGTTTAAAAGGATACATTAATAAAAAAATTGATCTCTCTGGGAGTCTGTGATGACTGATGAATGGTGACAAAAAGTAAGAGGTTCAGTTTTCGGTTTCATTTGCAATTACTGAAAAATTAAATGTAACTTGGTGGTTGACTATGGACTTATTGTGATGGCTGGTTGCTGCAGTTTGCACGTCTTGAAGATGCTAGAGCTGCTCTGACCCTAAATGAACACCTAGCATTAGCAGGACAGCTGATAAAGGTATTTATTTTCATATATTTATGTGCATCTTCCTAGGAATACGTCCCAAAACTACAAGCGTGTTTGACTTCTAAATTGTCTGACATGTTGCTTTCATTAGCTTAATATGAGCTCTTCATCATGTTTATATTCATGCTGCTAGTGTTTCGGAGAATTTATGAGTATAAATCAATTGGGGTTCTTAATATGAAGTACTCAATGTTTTCTTTTTATGTATCCTTTTTGAAAATGTCTAGATGTCTCACGTTAGTGACCATGATAAAGTCCAAGCAGTAAGTGCTGATACTAATGATTGTAAAGAAGCAGAAGGCAGTGACTTGGTATGTTAATCACATTCAAAGTTTATTACCTTTTCCCATTATTAAAGTGACACCGATGTGGTTTCGGTGAGGATGCATATAAATCAACAATTTCGTTTGAATATGTTTAGATGTCGGATATTGGTGTTCGGAACGAGGTGCAAGTGGCCGATGCTGATAGTAATGGCTATAATGAGGATGAATGCAATAAATTGGTATCTTTTCACAATCAAAGTTTATCGTTATTGTTTTTTATATAGGCATACTAGTGGGTTTACGAGAGGGTGTCTTTCGCACTTGTTTCATTATGTGTAGGTGTCAGCTACTGGCGTTCAGAACGAAATGCAGGAAAGTGGTGCCAAAACAATTGCCTCAAGTGAAGAGAGAGGAAGTGAGATGGTTAGTAATCAGAGCATTTCTTATATCTTCATATTTATTTCAGTTAAGCACTTCCTTAAGGTTCCAATGTTGTTGCATATAGCCCTCATCATCCAGCACACTGATTAAGAGATCAAATAATAAATATTTCATCATTTCTAGTAACTTTAAAGGCTGAATGTGTTGGAATGATTCCCCTGCCCACATTAAAATGATTCCATCTGTAAGATTAAAATCATTTAATGTACTATTATTTAATTTCGCCAACATATGTGCAGCTCCGGGGTCTTCTGCTCATTCATTATCATGAATCATTGTTTTTTCTTTTTGAGTGTTATTGTGTTCTGTTTATGACATCAAATTAATTCTAGATTGTTATTAGCTTTTACATAAATGTTTTGCTTGGAAGAAAAACATCATTTGCAAGCCATTTACAAACATCTTCTTGATGAAAGCTGCAGGTTCCTGATGGACAACTTGAATCTGCTTTGCAGAGTTCGGAACCTGGTTGCATTGAACTAAAGTAAGTTATTTTGAATTATGTATCATAATAATTCTGATCATCTACTTTTTAAGAATCAGGTTATTAAGCCGACACTGAACTTCGCAATGCAGCAAAAGTAGCTCCCCAATTAATGTGGATTTCCCAACTTTGCCATCGGAACCACTGGAGCACTGTGTTCCGCCACCTTCTATACAGGCTTTTATGACTTCCTTAAAAGCAGTGCTTCAAGTGCCTGGTGCTGCAATCCCAATTGTTGATACTGTTGGAGTCCCCAGCGAATGTTTGCTTCTGAAGAACATGTTCGACTCAAATATTAAGGTGGAAAATCATAACGATCTATGAATTCATACTCGTGATCTGTTCTGTAACAGTGTTTAGCATTGTAGGCCTTGGATGAATTCGAATTGAGAGTAAAAGAGGATGTCAAAGAGCACTGCTATAAGTTTGGGAAGCCGGAGGAGATACACATTGACAAGTGAGTGATAGATTTCTTAAAATTTCTATACTGCCTTGCATCCTATTGCAGTATGGCATGCCACCTTGTCATTTGAAGGAACTAGATTGCAGTATGTCATGCCACCTCGTCAATTGAAGGAACTAGATTGCAGTGATTCAAGTGGTTATAGGTTCAACATATCCCCAGCTTTGGGCGCGATTTGCCTAGCCCATCCCTCTTTCAGAGATCAATAATATATTCTTAAAAAAAAAAAATATCCCCAGCTTATATTTGTTGTTTATGTTATCAGGAACAGTGCTGGCTGTGTATATCTCCGATTCAAGGATAGACAAACAGCAATTGTAGCTCAGCGTGCACTTCATGGTAGATGGTTTGCTGGGAAAATGATCACGGCGACATACATGGTACTGCTTATTCAACATAAAAATTTGTCAAGTATGACATTATCATTAATCTTCTCGCATGTGTTTTCCCACAGGAGCGTCGACTCTATGATGCAAAGTTTCCGAGTATTGAACCAACCTTAGCCCAAGGGAAACCACCACCAGCATGGCTACCTCATAACTTTGGACCAAGCTTTCCAGTTACTGGGCAGACATTGGCACCAGGGGCAACTTTAGGACCGTGGCCTCCCCAAACATATGGATCGAATTTTCCTACCATTCAGCATCCCTTGGCTCCAGGACCTACATCAGCAATGTGGCTGCCTAATAACAATCCTGTTGCATTTGTTCCTCAGGGGAACATGTTTCCAGACATGAGACCCAACATGTGGTAATTTAAAAATCGCCTCTTTCACAGATCGATCTGCCATGGGTTCCTTCTATAAAAGACTGTTATGGATTACTCTGTAATAATCCTTATAATCCTGTGGCATTATTTATGATACAATTGTTAGGTTAAGGCTCAGGTTATGTAGCAGTGTTGTACATAGTTGGCTCGTGGACCATGATGCTGGTATCTTAACTCTTACAGAAGAATCTATTTACTCAGCGTAAAAGAAAAAGTCTTTAAATCTTCAATCCTGGCTAGTAGTTACACACCTGGGCTAAAATCATTGTTATTACGTAAAAGATGGCTCAAGAATTGTTCAATAACAACAAAGAAAAACCTGCTGTGCTCTACAAGAGCATCTTGGATTTCGGTTGAGTATAAGCATGTAACTGTTCGATATGTGCATTGTAAATTGCAGCAAAAAGGTATAGATCCGAATTGTGTGTTTAAAACATTCATCACTCTATATGCTTTTGTATCTTGTTTGAGTTTAGTGATGGCCTCGTCGGAGCAGGGATAAGAATCCGCCAGAAGATGGGTGAGTTTCTTTTCGCTCGGTTTCTTCATTGACCTGCCAGTGTGTTATGATTTGTGTGAGTTTCTCAGCAGTCATGAAAAAGGTTATAAGTTTATGGTAGTGTACCTCTTTCGCAATTTGTTGTAAATTAACAATTATTTCAGAAAAGTCTGGTCTTAGTTCGGGATCCTGCTGCCAGCATTTCTCAAGAAGCTGGGAGAGCTTTGGATGTGTGTCCTTTGGAATGGTTGGACGCAGACCCTGTGAGTTTAATGGGTCCATGAAATTAGTTACCATATGACACAAATAGTAAAGCTGTTTATTTCTAGTATGGAATGATGTGGGTTTACCTTTTGGACTACTCCGACAGCTGCTTGTAATGGAGTTAAGAACTCATATGGAAGCTGGAAATATAAATGGATTCATGTGAGCGTAATGTTCAGGATGTAAAATAGTAAACCAAAGTTGAAGGTTGGAAGATGTGTTGTGGAATGATTATACCTTCCCAGTCAGCAATTCCCATAGCACAATTCCAAAACTAAATACATCAGCTTTATGATCATATGGCTTGTGCTCAATTACCTATTATTATTTTGTAAAAATGGCATCAGAAAGTTTGAGAAAGCAGCATGTTCGGAATCCGATGGTATGTACGAAAAGAAGCTAACCTCTGGAGCCATCCATCGATAAGTTCCAGTTTCAGCTGTCATCACTCCAGATTGAGTTTTCACTCTTGCCACACCAAAATCAGCCACCTTAACAACCTTCAACACACACCAGAGAGCACATGAAATCACAGTTCATAACGAAAATGAGCAGACTAATGTCAGACTCTTTTTCTGATACCCGACCAGCTTCACTTGAAAGACTTACTTCATTTTCATCCATCAATAGATTAGGAGCCTTCAGATCCCGGTGTATTATATTATTTTGGTGCAAGTAATTCATTCCCTTGGATATATCAATTGCTACTTTCAGTAAAGTTGGCATCTTAAAAACACCTCTTTGTTTGTGCAGGTAGTCATACACACTTCCACCAGACATGAATTCTATAAAAATGACATTACAGATTGTTGTGAGAAGTCCATTCACCATGTGACTACATTATACAGTATGAGATGAATGACAATATTTAATATGGAGAACTAGATGCAAATATGAGTACCTGTTACTATGCACAACGTTGGGGGTTTTGTACATGCACCTATAAACTGTACAACATTTCGGTGACGAACTTTCCTGCAAATATATACCGTGAAGAAGACGAAAGTTTAATACCAGTGTTTTGGTTTGCATAGAAACAAGAAAGGTACAGCTACAACTTATAAGTATGCAAAATCCAAACAAAAAGGTAAGCAGTTATAAACTTATAATGAATCCCTCGACGTACCTCATTATATACACCTCTTGAGCAAATTCTTTTTGCAAATCTGAGTCTAGTCGCTCGGGCTTCAGTACTTTAATAGCCACCTCTTGGCTACAATAGGTTCCCTTAAATCTGAACCAGTCAGGAAAAAATTAACTTCTGGCCAGCAGATAAACCTATACAAAGTTCAGTTGATGGGAACTTACAGGTCTCCGTACGAACCAGACGCAATCTTGTTTTCAAATTTCAGTTGTCTAGGATCAATCTCCCAGACATCAGTGCCATCATTTGGTATGGCTACAAAATCAGACTCCCATGTAGAACTTGATTGGTCACGCTCACTCGTTGAAGATAATGAGCGAGGTGTTAAGGACGGCCTCTGAACATAAAAAGCAAGAAAAAAAATTAGGACTCATATAACCATTCTAGAACACAAATGAACTGAACTCCTGCGCTCATGCCTGAAAAAATCAGTTATTAGAACATCTTCCATCCAAATGAAAGATTCATTTCTGAGCATAAGAGGAGATAGTACAGTAACCTATCTATATAAGGCAGTCAGATCGTTCAGGGAAATACTGGCCCAACAATACGAAATATTCTTATGATGACTATTGACTAGCATACAAAATTGCATTGATTTTATAAACAAACCTCAATCTGTAAGAGTTTCTCTTCGAGAGTTGTCCGCAAAATTTGGGTTTCCTGGTAATTTAGATAGTGGAAAATTAGCTGGATAGGCAAGTCATCAGCTGTAATACTCATAGAAATAAATGATCATCACATGTGCTGCAAGAAATGTATCTCCAATTATATATAACGGAAAAGAGAACTACCTCATTAGGCCAACCATCGACGACAAAAACATCTAACGAGTACCCATCCACTGTTGAAAATGCATGAGCTTCTTGGACATTAAGCCCAAGCTCAGCAAGGAGGCAAGTCAACTGAAACAAGAGACGACTTAATTATATCTTGATGGAATATGCTTAATATTATAAGTTTATAACTAGTAGTAGAAATGTGAATTAGGTGATATGAGAAATTTCAAGCTCTAAGCATCTTGACGGAATATTCATATTTTTAGACTACCTGGCTGAGGAGCTTTGGCTTGTCATCTGATGAAAAGGTGATCTCATGCAGAGGTCTGCAAAAGCATGATTGGGGTCAATTACGCACAATCAGCAAGTTGATACCTCTTTAATTTTAACTGTCTTGCTTTTACAGATAAATCGTATATTTAAACAACATTTAGTAAGAGGCATGCCAGATGTCTCTTTTCTTGCAAACTAGAATTCACAGTCAAACCATAATGGAGAAACACCTATACAAGCTTAATAAATTACTCACTTGGAAAATTCATCATTTCCATGATCTGATGTATCATCTTTTTCTACAACAAAATCAGTTCCTTGAAGTGCGAGAGCTTCAAGATTAGGTGATGATCCAAACATCGGAGGCGGATGGGTACTGATAACAAGAAGTACATGTGCACACATGTTGAGATATGTACATAACTTATGGACCACATCAAACAACTGCAGAAACTTTCACATGAAACAAGAAACAATACCCTTGTCTAACTAATGAATTGTTAGGAACCGTCTCCCTCGGCGAGTCTGGAAAATCACTAGTAGCACTTGAATCTGCCGCCAGTGCAACCTACAAACCACAAAATAAACACAGCACATTAAAGCTCCTTCTAGTACTCACCTTAAAAAAATAAAAAGAAATTCCATTAACAAAAAGCTTAACACCAAATCAAATTATGAGCCTGTTATTTTCCTCATTGAGTTGTACAAGCTACATTACATTACACAACAAACCTGCACTAAACGAACTTCAATTATAGGCCTGTTAGCAGGGTCTTGCGCAAGATGAAGCAATCTCTTATGTGCCAGCACATCTTCTGCTCTATCCACATTCACATCAAATGCATACCTTCAAAACCAAAACCAAAAGGATGAATTTCAATTCCAACCCTAAATGCAAAATTCAAAAAAATTGACCATACTTGATTTGACCAATTTCTGAACCACAGATCATCAACATTCACACCAAAACCAGAAACATAGTTGACTCAAAAAGCAACAAAAACAGGCACAAAACAACTGATTAAATAAGAATGTACCGAGCAGGGAGACGATTGAAGTGATTCCAAAGCTCATCTTCAAACCCGGGCTGATTAGCTTCTTCATTATTAGACTCTTTAAGCCTACGCAAAACCTCATTGTAAACTTCAACCTTCTGTCGCTGCTGCCTCGAAGAATGAGCCGGAGACGTTTCCGACACTCGGCTGCTGCAACTCTCGGTATCCTCCATCACCATCCAGAATTTCAAATTTGAAACTTTATTGAAAAAGGTGCGATTTTTAGCAGTGAAATGCGCGAATCGGACTGACCCAGAAAGCCAAATCGATTGGGGGAGTGGAGAAGTGCGTCGCGTCGGAGATTGAAAGTGGTTGGACTGAATTGCGGTGGATCAGAACAGCAGCTTTTTTGCTTTATCTTCTTCGTTTCATTTTATATACTATAATGCAGTTGTTATGCGCACCCTGAATTAGATGCGCATTTTAGCATTATGATGACGTGGAATTTCTGATTATTATTGAGATTTTAAATATTTCGGAGGTGAATAGTGAGAGGGTCAACGTAGCCTTTGACAGTGGAATGGCTTGACGATAATAGCTATCAAGGGTGTTTTCGTAATTAAATGGTTTTTCTAAATGCAGTTATGCTGGCGTGGAATTACACACGTGGAAATTGAAAGAAAACATGTCAGAGTACTAATCCTGAGTATTGACTATTTTGGTGTTCAGACACAATCATCCACTTTTGTTCATCGATGAAAATATATTTGCGTGAATAAATATACTTCTATTCCGATAAGATATACATCAATGACAATCTGGTGCATCCAAAAAATATAATCAATGGGTGCAAGAGGGAATTCACGAATCCACCAAATTAGATAGATCGACAGGATACAACCTCTAAGATATGCTCCTCAAATATGTCAATTTTTTTGATAACATTTCAATGTCTCCGAAAGTAGGCTATACTGAATAAGTGTTGAAATTCGAACATCTGTCCTAAAATAATTGTTTAGAATACTTAAGGATTTACTTGTGCAAAACTTATTCGTAATTATTAAAGGTGGTGACATGGGATAAGACGGTCGAGTGATAAATATATAGATAAGGCTGGATAAACGTTGAAGTTCGAAAATCTGCTCAAGAATAATTATTGTTAAAACACTTAAAAGATGTGTACTTGTGCAAATTACACTGTTTCCTTCTATAAAAACTTATTAATTATATCAAAGGTGGTGACATTCGACAAGAGTATCGACCACGTGGAGCATGTGAGTATTATGTGTGCACAAAGCAAGTGATCAAACCACGTCATCATTGACAAATCAGAATAGCCTTTGAGCAAGACGAAAGGTCAGGCTATGATGGATGGAAGAGGACCAGTGAGATTAAAGGACATTTTAGTGTCAATTTGTGTCTTATTTTGGTTGCATTGGATATGCTCTAATCAGTACGATCCCATTCTAGCAAGAAATGGTCAACCAGCAGCATAACCTAACATGTTATAAACTATGTTATACAAATGGATCTCAACAGACAAGAAGCAAGTCAAGTTTTATGGTTGAGATATTGTAAGATTGAGGCATTGCCTAGTTGTGTTTATGGCATATGCTAAATGTATCCGGGTTCCTAACTCGGCTTAAGGTCTTTGTTTTGCATTAATTTGTCATTTGCGCAGGTGGTATTACGTATAATACATGTTGTAGTTTTTATTATGAAATGCTGTCCCTCTGGTGTATGATATGTATGAAATAAACAAGTCAATGTCTAATGTGTAAAATTTGAGCTTGGATGATAAACAAAGTGTGTTTCGTTACAAACATATCCTGTGAATTTGAGATGACCTTGTTGAGCTGTTTCAATAGATACATCAAAATCAAAGGACATCACATGGTGTACGTTTAAAAGATAACTTTGTTTAGATCTCTTGGTGATAAAGTTGCATAATTACACAGCTTTTGATCATGTTCATGGTACATTGAACCTGGACGAAGCTATTTAGACCAACATGTACAAATATTGAGTTCTCTAATGTCGACAATGTCGTGTCGGTTTGAACGTTAGAACTTATAGGTAGTTATGTTATCATTTGAGCTTAGTAAGAACTCACACGACATTATTCTTTTGTTGACTTCGTAAGAATTCATAATATTCATTGAATCGAGACACTTTTAATTGTCACTGTATATAATTGTATTTTCGAGTAGAATATAATATCGTGTTGACTTCGTAAAAAGTCATAATATTCATTGAATCGAGACACTTTTAGTTGTTACTGAATATAATTATATTCTCGAGTATAATATTGTATCATGCAGTCTTATATGAGTTTTTGATATTCATTGAATAAGACTTGCAAAATTGTTATAATGTAACATCATACTTTTGCAAAACAGTGAACAACGGTCATGTATGATTTGTCAGCCTCGTCTTAAATGTGATTGTTTGTAAAAAAACACTATTTATATGCAAAATTTGATATGTCATTGAAGCTTTTAGTACTCAACTTGGAATTGGAAGCTTTTCTAGTGAACAATGATTTAAGGATAATCCCATCAAATCAAAATGGGACACTTCACCTGGTGGAAAAGCATCAATAACCTTACAATGTGGGCACACATGTAGCTACTGATGGATGATGTATAGCTGCCTGTTTTTGAGTTTTGAATCTTATCACCACTTGATCCAAACTAGCAACTAATGGGTTGTTCAGTTATGTGTGTGACTGTGTGGATATGTTTCTTCCGGTACATGTGGAGACCATGGGCTTGGTCCAAATTGAGGAATCTATGTCACTATGCACCAATAAAGAGCACTCAGCATCAGAGGCTGTGAGGTTAGCCATGCCCACATGTCCCCAGTTATGTAAAGGTTTCGAAAGGTAGCATTTTCAGCAGTTGAGTGCTTCATGACTTCATGCACTCAACTCTGATTCTTTTAGCCACTTGCAAGTCAGTACAGTACAGTACAGCATACGTGAACGAGTATACATCAAATCAGCAATGGACTTCAGTGGAAGCTTAAGATTTGCTCTTTCACTCTCCAAGAAGATTGGTATGTTGTACAAAGTACAAACTACAAGCTGAAGAAGACCTAGTTTTTACATCTCATTAACTTGAAATAAATAAAGCTTGCAACATAGTTCCATCTTCGTGGGATGAGATTGATATCAAGTTGAGTCTTCAAGATTGAACCCTCAATAAGCAGCATAATCAACAAAAATCAATAATGGGAGAACACGGTCTCCATACTAGTCAAACCCATTCAAGGCTTCCTTGGCCTTGTCTCTCACACCTGCAGCCACTTCCAAAGCCTTCTCCAAACCGTAGACGGCCACAAAGCTTTCCTTTCTTCCTTTTCTCACAACTTGCACCGCCGTTGCCATTTGTATTTGTTTCCAACACATCATCGACAACCTGGTACAACATACCCACAGCTGTTCCATATTTTTTCAACCTCTCCACATATTCACTACCCGAACCAGCCAATATAGCTCCAAAAACAGCTGAACACTCACCTATTTCACCAAACTTTTTCTCCTGCACAAATTCAACCGAATTAGGCCACCTTCCAAGTCAACAAACTGCCCTGCAGCCATTCCCGCCGACCCCACAGCTTCTCAGTTATAACCTTCAGCAACCTTGCTTCCGGCACTAAAGAAGTTGGGGTATGTGACACAATATGGCGAAAACCTAATGGGAAAAGTGCATCCCCCGCTAAAACAGCCATGTTCACTCCATAAACCCTATGGTTTGATGGCTGACCTCGCATTGATGGATCATCATCCATACATGGCATATCAATGACGCTGCATGTACCTGCACACAAAATCCTACCAATATAAGCGATAAAAACACATGTATCAAGATAAAAACTTCATATTTCAGCCACATTATTCGTGTTGATCACAAGTCTCTTGCAAACCGTACAAAGACGATCCGCCTTTTGCATATAACATCAATTTCATTCTATATTACTACGATTCCTAATTGAAAACATACACAGTCAACTGACAACTATACAAGATCAAAACTGCTGAGACATTCCAAAATCTACTAGAATCAAATTCTTCCAATTAAGTTACTCTTTCGCAACCCTAAGGCACTAAATTCAACTTACTCAAACACTAAGAAACTTCTCTAATTTCACACATATCAGATGAATCAGTTCATCAATTCAAAGCTGAGATTGAAACTAAAGCTAACCATTTCCAAAGCACAAGCAGTAAGAAATGCAGCCTATCGATCTCCACCGAACAACTCACACGCCGCAACACACATTGCAGGAGGAGAGCGTTTGGCACTCATAGATCCGGTCCGGATATCGAACTTGAATTGCTTCGTCTAGCTTCTGGTTAATTTCGCCAACTAGGGTTTTCCAATACGTCTTCAGATCAAATTCCGCATGTAGCGTTTGCGACTTGCATCGCACAGTGCGTAGAAAACTACGGCGATGGGTTTACGGCATGAACAGAGACGACTACGGCAGCCGTGTAGCCAAATTCGCACTAAGCTTCAGTGGTTGAAAACTGTATCACCGGGCACCAGCCTCATTATTACGGTGTTGTTTTACAGAAATCGTATTGTACCGTAACGACGTCGTTTAAATTTGTTTTCACTCTAGTTAGTGAAGTTACATTATGCATGAAAAAACATAGATGAGTGAGAGCAACATATGAGACTCGAACAGCCATTGTAAGTCAGCCATGTTCGAGCATCGATGACTCTAAAGTCTCATGCTCAGTTTGAGCTCAGCTCTACACCAACTTAAGCTACATTTTTTCGGGGAAGTCAAGTAAACTAGTGTCCATTTTGGAAACAGATACACAGAGTATCTTGTAGAAGTTGCTAGGAAAATACTCGACTTTCCTTTCGTATGTTTCTTTCACTAAGTCGTTACAAAACATGACTTTGAGTATTACCAAGTCTTAAAGAATTTTAAGATTCTTCCATTTCTACTTTTCCAAGTTCAGAATTAGAAACTAAGTGCAGAGGCCAACTGGTGGGGTCGGATTTCTGTACTGGGCCAGACAGAGAGCGCGTGGGCCCACTTTTCTATATTTGCCTATTACCATATCAACCCTCCAACTTAAAAGTATTTACAATTTAACGCTCCTAGTATGAATGATAACATTCCATTTGTACACTCCACGCAATTACAATATTTACAAAGACACCCTATGATTTTATAATAATTACTAATCTTTCCATATAATATAATATTCCACTAATGTTGAAGAAAAATCTCAAAACTTGAGTGCAAAAAAAGGGAAAAAACAGGACTAATTTACAAAGGTTGTTTGAACCGTTCCACTCTAAACTTAATGGAATTACATCTTAATCAATCTGTTATAAATTCAAAGTTGTGATTTTGATATAAGAAGTGGACAAAAAGACCTAAACGACTTCACAACAGTTCTCATCCCAACACACACCATCTGACCTCATACTGAAGTGCCCATATAAGGAATCCAACAAGAACACTCCAAGTCCATGCAGATGCAATAGTCATTCATTCAGCAAAGAATAGTTCAGTACCTGATTATGGGAGAGTCCAGTCCTCAACTTGAGCTTCCTGGCTTTCGATTCCACCCAACCGAGGAGGAGCTACTGCAGTTCTACCTCAAAAATGCCATTTCTGGTAAAAAGCTGCCTTTCGACGTCATTGGGTTCCTCAACATTTATCACCATGAGCCCTCGGTTTTGCCCAGTATGTAACCAAACTAGTACTCTGATCAATATTTGAAATATTTTGAAAGACCCACTTCTCAAATTTGCTATTTTTGTCTCTAGGACTGGCCAAAATTGGAGAGAGGGAGTGGTACTTCTATGTGCGGAGGGACAGAAAGCGCACCAATGGCGGAAGACCAAACAGGACTACAGAGACCGGGTTCTGGAAAGCCACTGGTTCTGACCGAAGAATCTTTAGCCTGGCCTCTCCTAAGCGAGTCATTGGGTTGAGAAAGACACTGGTGTTTTACATAGGCCGAGCTCCCAGAGGTCGCAAGACTGACTGGGTCATGAATGAGTATCGCCTACCTGAATCTCACTCGAACCCAGATAAGGTATGATGATTGTCGATCACTGAAGTTGAATCGAATGCTCCAAAAGCATAATTTCAATTTATCAAATGCTGAGTTTTCCTGGCGGGCTTTAAATCTGCAGGACATTGTGCTATGCAAGATTTATAGAAAGGCAACGTCTTTGAAGGTTCTGGAGCAACGAGCAGCTGTGGAAGATGAGCTGGAGCTGATCAGGCTAAGAACACCATCTTCCCTTTCTTCAGTTTCATCGCAAGCTGGACAGATTTCATCTTATGAAACTCAACCTACTGATCCGACACCTGTAGTCCGCAAGCACGAAACTGAGCATGATGAGAATGGTGCAGAGCATCATGAAACAGAACTCACAGCTCCATCATCATCCTCCCCAGTGACACCTCTGACCAGTAGCCTCAAATTGCCTGCGGGAATGGACATCTTTCCAGACCTCCAGGTATCGAAAATGAACTTAGACTGGACTCAAGATCAGTTCTGGACGCAGTTCAACAGTCCATGGTTCAGATCAATGACCCTTATTAGTTCTCTTCCACAGTTCTAGGTTCCTCACTTTAGTGTATGCTTTGAGTCACTGAATAAACCAAAGCATTAAATTTAACACACGCCATCACTGGCACGTTAAGATACAAAGATAAGGTCAGAGAGGGTACCTGTAGTTTTATGGAGCTTGCTAAAATATATCAAAGCACACGAGTGGCACTGGGCCTGACCTGATGCCCTCAGATGTTGCGCAACAAGCCTGCAGAGGATTCATATTTTACATACTGTGTTAACAAAAAAACTGTGCACACAACATAATCAGTTTCTAAACTTTCATAAGTGTTGTCACAGAAAAGAAAAGCTCAACACAACCAAACTGTTTTCTATCAAAGAGCTAAACAGCACAAAGGCAATTCGAATATGCACTGTTTGTTACTTCATTCAACACCTATGCCATCGAAAGAAAAATCATAACAGCTCTGATATGGATTATACTTTACGATCATACTTTCAAGGAGCTTTATTAAAAAACTATCAAAGCACACTAGTAGCACAGGCCCTGATCTGATGGTCTCAGAAATTAGGCAGCATGCCCGCACACAAGGCTCGGCTCAAATTTCAGTGTTAACAGCTAAAAGTATATACAACATGCTCAGATCCTAAATCTTCGGAAATGTTTTCAGTGGAAAAAAACTACTTAACCAAAATGTTCCCTGGCAAATAGCTAACTAGCAAATTGGCTGATTGAAAAATCTCTCCAGTACTTGACTCTCAGTTACTACCAGCAAAAGGAATCATGACAACCTGATGCAAATTATTGTTAGCAATCTGTCCTCGTGCACTCACTCATTGTACTATCTAATCAACGTGACTATAGACTAACCCAAGATGCTCGATTTCCAGCTACCACGATGATAATCCACACGGGAAGTGGACAATGAGTGGTCCGTAATCTGTCCCCTTCAAGACGTGCATGCAGAATTTTAACAGGCTATGAGAAGCCTAACTTCACGCTGCATTCAAAATCCATAATTACTTTTTGCTGTGCTTCAAGTTAAGTTCAGTTAAATCAACTTTTACACTCTGCCTTCTTTCTAAAACACTTCCCCGGAACTTTCCTTGTCAAGCCCTCGCTTTGGGCGGGGAAGACACCCCTCCTCTCGGGGAGGAGGTCAGTTTTCCTCCGCCCGCGGTAGATTTAACTTCCCTTTCCTTTTCGTATTGTCTTTTCCCTTCAATAATTCCTCTAGCTTTTACGCTAGTTTCCCTCTAGCCTTGTGCTAGATTTCCTGTCAAGCCATGGGCTTGTCGTGCGGGTGGCGTGGTGGGACCTCTGTGGTCCCCTGGAGCTCGGCTGCTGCTAGGTTGGTGGCACTTGTGGCGTCCAAGGCTTGGCTTTCCACCCAAGCCTCTGTGCTGCTTCGCCTGGTGGTGGATGCTGCTCGAGTGGTTTTCACGGAGAGAGGGTGGATGGGGCTTTGGAGCGGCTGGATTGACGGAATATGGGTGTCTGGTGGCAGATCTGAGGCGAGCGGATTGTGATGGCGGCTCGGATGGATGTGGCTCGGCTGAGTGGCGACGGATCGGACGGGGATGCGGATGGCTGTGGCTCGCCTGGTGGTTGGATGTGACTCGGCTGCTGACGCGGGTTCGGGCTGCTGACGCGCGTTCGGGCTGGGTTCAGGCTTGGGTGCTCGGATGGTTGGCGGTGGATGGAGATGGACGAGATCGGCTTGGTGGTGACGGCGCAGATCGGCCTGGTGTTGATGGACGGAGGTGGACGCGGACGCAGATCGGACTGGTGGTGACGGCGGATGCGGACGCGGCTCGGCTTGGTTGGCGGCGGCCTCGACTCGGACGGTTCTCGGACGGCGGATGCTTGGCGCGGCGGTGGAGCGAGCTCGGGTAAGTGGTGGACGGTGGGTGGCGGCTGCAGAGGGGGATGGCGGCTGTGGCTAGGGTTTCTCATGTCGCTAGGGTTTCTCAAGTGGGCTTGCTTGTCTTGGGCCTGCTGGGCCAGATCTTAATTTTGGTCTTTCCTGCTCTTCCTGACCTTGATGCCCTCTCGGTTCTTGATTGTTTTCTCGGGTCCGGTTGTTTGGACTGTGGTGAGTTCGCTGGGATGGTGCCGATCATGGCCTGCTCTTCAAATTGCATTTACGAGACTTCCTCAAACGTCGAGTTGTCTTAGATTTGTCCCTTCGTTTATATTTCATTTGCGTGTCCTGTAATATCCTTTTTTCGATGAAATATTCTCACCTTTAATCAAAAAAAAAAAAAGTTAAGTTCAGTTAAAATCAGATTCATCACATAAGGGAAAAATACTGAAATGAAATAACAGAGAATTTTGGGGAAAAAGTGTCTCATTTATAGGCATATTTGTATCAGATAAGCTAAAACTGCATTTTGTTCGGAGGTAAAAGCTTTTGACTAATTGCTAATAATGTTCAAAAGGGTAACTCTGGTTTTAATCAAATGCCTGTGCAAGCATTCGATCCCAGACTCAAGATCTTCAATGCAAAACTCTAGATCTGATACATCAACTTGAACAATGTCGATGTGAGCGACCTTTTGCTTGACAATAGATTGCATTGCAGCATCTATCAGCTCAAATTCATTAGCATTTTCTGAGTTGGTGCGCTTAGAGTTTATCAGCTTCGCGAGCAGCGACTGGTCTTTAGGACCAGATATGAATGAAAGAACGGATTCAAGGACTGAAAGACTGACTTGCTCGACTTCTCTTAACATAGAGACCATGAAAAAAGAATCCTTCTCCTTGTTTGATGTTTGCAGACACATCAAGTTTTTCATCTTCTTTTGGATAGATTTCGTTACAGCTTTTCTGCAGGCTAAATATTTACCAGCATCTTTGGCATCACTGCCTTTTCTGCGCAGTGATGATTTGAATTCTTGCATGCAATTTTTTGTCATCAGTAGAGAATCCTTAGCAGTTTCACAGATATCTAATAATCTTAGAGACCCATCCAGGACCTCATCGACCCATTTTCCATTGCACTCTTTAGCCAAGGCTCGTTGGGACTCGGGCAAAAGAAGAAAACCATCGAGACAATCATGCAAATCATGAAGTCCATCAAGATGGTTCCTGATAGATGAAGATGATGAACATGCAGACTCAGAAGACTTGAGTCTGCATAGGATTTCATCATATTCAGGAAGAGTAGGGTGAGGCCTCGATGGCAAACTGGCCGAACGAGAATGGTTACTAGTTCTAGTAATTGCAGAAGAAGCCATTTCTTTTTCTTGGGTAGAAAGATTAAAGCTTCAGATAGAATGTTCAAGTTTGCTTGATGAAATTTCTTTTTGCTAAGGGCTCATTATATATAGAGGCAATAGGGAGACAAATCTATTGTCAACTACTTTCAAGAAATATTTCATAAGTGACACCTAAGGTGGTGATCATGTGGTTCCATAATATATCACGCCGATGTTCATGCAATGTTTCCTAACATCAGGTTTACCAACTCATCACACGTTTGTCCACTCATATTAAACCGGACACAAATAAAAATAAGGAAAATGCAGCACACAAATGGCAACACACAATGGCTAGTAAGGAATCAGCATATCTTGATTATCTTTCCAATACAGATTTTTAAACTGAAGCTGCCCAAAAGTGAAGCATACTTGACATAAAAGAAAGAACATACCTATTTTCTACAAATGTAGAATTGATGCTTTGAAAAACAATCCACCATAACTTTGATTATTGCTGCATCTCTCCTTTCTGGAACATTTCAAGTGATAAAATATCAGTAAAAGATGTGTAACTTTTAATGGTTACTAAAGAACTGAACTCTGAGGTTTCTGCTAAAAATTAATATCTGGCATACACTGAGCTAACGTACATGGAACAAACCAGAATGCAAATGATTTCCATAAAGCATTTAAACAAGCTCAATAAGATTGGGAGTGTTTCAAACATTATCATGCATCTTAAGTCGAGAAAGATATGCTGAAGTAACTGAGCTAAAACAGTAGACAGCTAGAATCTTGACAGCAATGCATATATCAAGAAATCCTCACATTTAGGACTGCTCTGCCTTCTCTCTTCTCTCAAAGATCTGTCCATCTCCTTTCTTTCATCTTCCTTTTTTCATTAGAGTTCATTTCTTTGGGGTAGAGGAGATGGATCCCTCATGGGATGTTGTCTTCCTCTACCCCAAGGAGATTATATATCCTTTCAATTTCATAGTTTCGATGTCATTGCCGCTGCCATTGCCGCCGCCATCTCCGCCGCCTAGGCCACATGCATGTAGCCGATTCGCGTTCTTTTGGACTCCTCAGCCCTCCATCATCACATGCATGTTGTCTGATCGTCTTAGATTGGCTTCGGTTTGTTTATAAATAAATGGTTGTTAATGTTTATCTTTCGGTTGTGTAATTTCATTCTCTATGTGGAGAAGGTGTAGTATGCCTTGGGGCCGTAGTGTTCCCGTGGAGTATCCGGGTAGTTTTAGTTGGTTTTGCCCCTAGATCGAATGAGATATGGCTGGAAAGTGTGGGTGTATTGGTACTAGTTGCGAGATAGGTCAACTGGACATCTTGTATTGCTGTCCGAGGTGGTTTAAGACTTGTTCCCACCTGTCTAAATCCTTTCTCTTGTATCAATATTCAGGCTTTTATTGCCTTATCAAAAAAAAAAAAAAAAAAAAAAGAAATCCTCACATTTACAAAATCAAATAAAAAAATGCTACAAAATCTGATAAATAAATGCCGCGAGCAAACATGATAGGATGCTAAGAAAATGATGCAATAGCAATCAAACAGCACCAGCTTTAACAATTCAATAAAATTGCCTTTTAACGTTTTATTAACAAACGAATAAAATAGCTTAAACTATTTATCTTTTGAACCTGAGTTCTAAATTCCAATGAGTCGTAAAATTTTGCAGGAAGTTTTTTTGAATAACGAGTAAGAAGACAATCAATATCAAGGAATCAATTTAAGATAAAAGTGACTAATGTATATTGATCTCAAGTGTATACAAATTTATCTAATCGGGTAATAAGGAGTCTAATGACTGAGTATGTTCAGAAGGGTAACCCTGGTTCTAATTAAGTGTTTGTTCAAGCTTTCAACTCCAATCAAAAGATCCTCGATACTCAACTCTAGATCTGTTAGATGATCATGAACGTTATCGATGGCAGCAGCCTTGCTCTTACTGAGGGATTGCACAGCAGCGTCGACGTTGTCAAATTCATTTGTACTTTCAGAGTTGGTGCGCTTAGAGAGCATCAGCAATGAAACTAGTGATTGACCTTTCGTACCAGATACAAAGAACAACAAGGAATCGAGGACTGAAAGGGTGACTTGCTCGACTTCTCCAAGCTTGGCTACTACAAACAAAGAGTCATGTCCCTTGTTTTTAACCTGCAGACCCTTCAGGTTTTTCAAAGCTTTTTGGATAAACTTCTTAACGCCTCTTCTGCAGGCCAAGTATTTGGCAGCTTCCTTTGTGCTACTGCCTCTTCTGCGCAGTGATGATTGGAGCTCCTGAGCACGCTCCTTTGTCATCAATAGAGAATCCCTGGCAGTTCCACAGACATCTAAGAGAGTTAGGGATCCATCGAGGAGCTCGTCAACCCATTTTCCATGGCATTCTTTGACCAAGGCCTGGCGAGTTTCAGGCATATTAAGCATACTCTCAAGACATTCGTGCAAATCTTGAAGTCCATTAAGATGCTTTGTGAAAGATGAGGATGATGAACAGGCAGCACCAGAAGATGATAGCCTGCTCAAGATCTCATCATATTCATGAACCACAGAATGCGGTTCAGACGGCAAACTGATAGAACGAACATGAAATTGGGCTCTAGAGACTATTGCAGAAGAAGCCATTTTTATTGATGGAACTTGGAACTCTTGGAGATTTTAGAGGTTCTAGGTTAAGTCTTAACTGGTCTGCTATCCTACAATTTCAGAAGGCTGGTTATATAAGAAGGCACTAGGAGACCTAACAAATCTCAAAAGACACTAAATAATACCACATGACCCAACGTGTATCTATAGACTATCACGGCAATGTCTTGGCAATGTTCCCCAACACCATGCTGCCCATCTCATCACACATTAACCGAAACCTTAAAATAGAAAACGAGTTAGATGCCTTACAGTTGTATAACCCGTAACTCCAACTAAAGGTCACTGTTGATATCTAATGATTGTCCAACATATCTGCATGTGGGGTTCCAGATAATCTTTTTTCTGTGAATCACAGACAAAGGGTGCGGAACACAACACATTTAGTTTTCCCATAAATTGAAAGGGTGGGAAACAAGGACGGTAGCTAGCTATCTTCAGGAAAGGTTACCCAACAGATAGACACAATGCATCAGTTATGAATTACTTAAGACGTGGATCTAATAATGTTCTGCAATTGTCAGACATTACAGCGTGGAAGGGCCAAACAAGATGCGTTTCAGATATGTAATGTAACGAGATGAGATACCAAGTTAACAGATGCAGCACTAGGAAGTAGCTAATAATTTACTTGCATTTTTGTTGCAAAACAACTACAAAGCTACTCTAAGGGTGTAATTCTTATAAAGTTACCTGTGTCTTTTTGTCAATTAATCCTTGAGTAGGAAACAGCAACTAGCGCACCTGTAAAAAATTTAAGTAAGCAAGTATCAGAGGAATGATGAATGCTTCCTAACACTAGGTCATCCATTTTTCGATTTGGACCACACAGCGTATGGAATATACTAGATGCTTCACTTCACACGTCATGTACATACTTTCTGCATTAAAGAAAACAGCGGTGCACGAATGGCACTAAAATACTGAAATCTAACCTTTTCGCCAATGAGGAGGGTCATCTCTCTTGGGGTATTACAAAGATCAATACACTGTTATGACATGCGCAGATTTCAGCTAACAGCCTTTGGATACACAAGCTTTGCTTTAAACTAAATTCGTAAAGCACGACATACCTTCATTGAGGCATGCAAATCTCTCCAAAATACTAGCTGTCCGGTAGACGGTGATAATCTGGGATCTAATGCTATATGTTTTTCCACATAAATCAATCTTTCTGTCCTGCAGTTCAACAGAAATTTGTAAACATAACAGCTGGTTTGCTAAACAAATCGTTTGCAAAATCATATCTCAAAATGTAACGTCTCCTACCATCTATCTTTTAACAAACTTCATTTTCGACTCATGTAGGACAGAAGTCGTCAGTGTTTCACATTAGTGCATCAGTTACACTCATACACATATTATCATCAGCATCAGTGCATCTACTTGATTAATTTAATCACCAACAGAAAATATGATAGAGCAAGCCAGACACAAAAGGATTCATCTTATTCTGTAGGCAGTAAGCTCAAGTGTAAATTCTTATTTAGCTTCAGTTACCGAGCTATATTAGACTTTTTACCCATGCTACCTCAGTATAGCACTTTTCATGCTTAAGAATCATAACACTGGCCTGCGCACCTCTACATCTAACCCACAAGGAATGAACTATTGTATAAAATCACTCGGCAGTATGGTTCTATAGAGTATAGACATCACAGCCATGAGGTTCATGTTTTATTAAAAAGATTATTAAGCAGAATTGAAAGAGAAACTAAAATATGTATTGATAAATTTCCAAACAACTATATACTTGCAATCCTGTACCTATCTACAACTTAGTTAAGCAACCAAACCAACGCCAACGGATTTGGGTTTAGGACCGGTATGTCATCTTAGTGGTTGAGGATGTTGAGGAGAGACACTCTGGTTCTTATTTGATGCCTAAAAATGTGCTCTATTGTTTCTTCAAGACCTTGAATATTCAGTTCCAGGTCAGCCAGCATATACTGCATATTTTGAGCCTTTTTATAAGTGAAGTCATCCGTGGCGTGGCTGAGCAAGGCGGCATCCACAGCCGCAAAGTCACAAGCGTCCTCCATGCTGACCACAGGTTTTGAGTCTTTTGGTTTTGAGGGCATCACCAGTTTAGAGATAAAGTGCCACTTGCTATCTTTCGGTTGACCACTGGAACCAGAAATAAAACTCAACAAAGATTCAAATACTTTAAGAGTGGCTTGCTCTGCCTTCAAAAGTATTTTAGCCACTGTGTTGTTCTCATGATCCTTTAAATCCTCTTGATTCATTAAATTCTTTAGGTACTTTTGAATGAGCTTCTTCATATTTCTCCTGGATGTCATGTATTCAGAGAACTCCGACGCAAAGTCAGCCCTGTGGCCTTGCTTCCTTCGTAAAACTGACTGAAACGCTTGGACGCGTTCTTTTGTTTGTAACAAAACATCCTTGGCTATACCACATACATCTAAAAGCCTCAATGACCCATCCATAACTTGACCAACCCACTCTCTATCAAATTCATTAAGAATGATTTGCTGAGTGGACGGCAATTCAAGCAATTGATCAATACACTCATGCAAATCTACGAGGCCACGCAACTTATTGCTTATCACATAGGAGGAACATACTGCATCAGGCACCCTTAACGTTTCTAAGCACTCATCAAACTGAGAAGCTTGCAGGTGTGGTTGGGATGGCAAACTTACTGACCGAGCATGGGTTCTGGGAACTACGACAGAGGCAGCCATTTTTCCAAAGCTCAAAAAGCTTGAATGCAAAACTATAAGTGTTTTAGGATAATGGCTAATTGCATTTGGCACTTGTGCTTATATACAAGTAGATCAGTGAAGCATGAAGGAGACGTCACTTCCAGATCTCATTTAATCCAGGGTTGTCACACATGGTTATGCCTTGAATCTCAACCCATGTCTCCTGTTTCCACCCACCTCATCTCGCTATGCCCTCTTAAATTACTATAATACGTAATATAATAAACTAGTACTATAAATCTCTTAGCTTGTTTAACTAATCAGGTTGTATAGTAGCAGAAATACTAAAAAACAGCACCGCACGAATGCAACCAGATAGCCTAGCCTAACTTCTCGATCCAAATCAAAATTCAAGTAAAAATAATATAGCTCAAACATATACATATATAAATTAATGAAAATGTAAGATAAGACATAAAACAATTCTCTGAGGAACAGAAATAGCACATACCAGGCTGTAGTGTTCACGTGAAGCAAACATGATCAAGTGGCCAATCTTGCGCCGATGAAATAGTTAATGAAGATACATTACCTGTCAAAGGAAAAGAATCCATTAATGATCACACTCGTGCAATGTTCAAAATTAAATACTTGAGATAGACGCATCACCTTCCAAGAATGAGATCATTTCGTATCTGCTCCGAACCTTGAATCCCCAGACAATGCACACGACTAACCATTAAATATAGCCTTCAAATCAAATTATTCATAGATTTGCCACCGCCTGAAAGGAACCCTAGTTATATCAAATTCAAGCACATATGAATAAGCCAATCCACACACAACAACCGACCTGATCAGCTTGGTATTGCTTTCAAATCCATTGCATGACTTTAACCCAATCTCTACAGGTGGTTGTAGCTATTCACTTCTGCAATGAAAGCTCTTCACTACTGGCATCCATCCACGTCCCATCGCTGACCCAAACAAGCATATGTGCCAAGTCCTGGCGCAACTTCAACATAGCATTGAACCCAATCCTCGTGTAGAGCCTAATAACCTACAAATTTCCATAAAAAATGAATGTCTAAATCAATTAGGTTTTAGGGTTTCAGCAATATACAAGTTACAAAGATCAGACCTTTTTGTGATAACTTTCGACACGGTTGGATGGATATGTTAATAAAGCCTCCACACCGTTCGATTCGGTTTTGAAATCCATCGGTCGTTCCGTTTCTCCAAGCTGGTGATCTGGTGAGAAGAAACGTATAACGCTTCTGTCTGGCAATTCGTCGATCACCTTCCGGGCAGTAACGCCATTTTTAGCAACGAGTTTTCGTCGCTATAAGTGTGAAAATAAAGTTATAGGAAAATATGAAATCACTTTCTCATAATGTAATGTCTGCTGTACAATGATCTAACAGACAAGCTTTGTATCGTATGATGTTTATTAGTATACTGATGATGATAAACACACTACATAAACTGAGAAACTATCTCACAAAATCGAGCTAATGATCATCGTAGCGAGGAAGTTGAGGTTTGGAAACTCAGGGGTTCGATGAAGTTGATATTTCCTCTTTGCTGCGTTGAAGAAGCTCTTTGTAAACTTTAGTATTCTCTGCTGTGAATCTCTCCATTGAATCGAATACATGACATAAGCTGTCGTGTAGAGTGGCACTGGCTGTATCCGTTTGGTAAACATACTGGTTGGACAAAGGAAGGCCACTGTTAGCTCTAGAAACTGAGACTATTCGTTTATCTAAGGCTTGAATCTCTTTATGAATTTTATGATCTTCACGGTCCAAGCTCCGGACTTGCCTTTCCAGCTCTTTGTTTGTCACCATGTTTTGCCGCAATATCAATCTGTCTCGTTCCCAGAAGGAAAATACACTCATGGCAAGTTCACGCATAGCATCAACAACTTCCTTTTCTGAAATTTGATTGATTGCTTGTACCCATTCGTTGCATATCACGAATATAGGTGGAGCTCCTATCCGACCAGGTGAAAAGGGGACAACTCCGTCTGGTGTTACTTCAGGTTCGTAAAGAAGACATTTGAATAGCCAATTATTCAATGTCTTTGCGAAGTCTTTCTGGATGCTAATCCAGCTCGAGAATTTTAGGGCCCAGTTGATTAGTTCATGTTCAAGATCTAGTGTGACTTTTAGATTACTCTCGCTGAATTTTTTGTGAGAAACGATGGCATCCATATTTCTGGCTTCTCTGATTGCTTGGAATTGACTCTGATGGCATTCCAGCATAGATCCCCACATGCTAGTTAACCTGGTAAATATTGCCTCAAAATTAGAACATGTGAACACAAGCTGAGTAATAAGTTGTATAGAATTGATAGTATCAGCATACCCTTGAATTAAATGATTGATTTGCGGCAATAATTCTTCATCTCGTACTTTGTTTAAGGTATTGGAAATCCTGTCGACTACCTGTATTGCAACTTTGATTTTTGTGCCTAAGCTCCTTACTAAGGTGCGGGTTGCAGCAACTTTATCAGCATCAGCACCCTTTGAGTCGAACTGCATCAGTTTTCTGCGCTTTCTATCGTGAAGTACTCTCATTTTCTCTTCAGACTGAAAATAGAGTAACATAAATTTAACTCCATTTTCAATCATGGATATCTTACGTGTGTGTGTGTGTGTTAATTAAGAGGAAGTGTTGTGAAAAAATGTATACTACAACGAATACCTTGACTTCACTGCATAGCTTTTTCTCCCAGAGGTAAAGCTTCTGTAATGTGCTTGAGAGGCTCTTCGTCTTCATGCCAGTTATTTCATCAATGTCTGAAAGCGCCACATCTATAACAGCAAGTGATGAAGATTGGGCAATCACCGATTTCGAAGGCTGTGAAAACACAACTGGTAATGAAGGAGTGATTGCATGCAACATCTTGGATGGAGCTGCATTTTAGAATACTAGAATTATAATTAACCAAAATAGGACGGAAATCAAGCGCATGTATACAAACATTCGACGATCCCTCTGATGAAAAGACACCTAGCAGTGGAGCAATAAGTAAACAAAGAGACACAATTTAGCAAATGTGATAGTAGGAATGAAGACTCTGCATTGCTTACCATGATATACACCACGCTTCTTATGATACGGAAGTCTACTGGCCTCCAGCAACTCTGCAAGCTCATTGCCCGTCTCTGCCGCTTTATCAAACTGAGCCTGAATATCCTTCACAATGTCAGAAACACCACGAGGTTCAGCATGTTTTGTGCTAGTTTCACCAGCGGTAATCCTCTCTTCACGTTCTACTACCTTTTCTTTCATCATCTCGACCTCATACTCTACCCTATCTCCTTCCGATGAAATTTCCTTTCTTGGGCTCAAATTTTCTACCTCGTCAACTATTTTAATATTAGCATCTACAGAAACTTCCGATTTTTCCATGCCAAGAACCACTGCAGGATCAACATCAGCAGGTTTCTTATCATAATTATCTTTAACAAAATCATCCTCGTCCGCCTCTTCCAATTCTGGAATTCCCTCTTCTTCCCTCAATTCCTTCAGTTCCCTACTTGATGGATAAGCAGAATAAGACAGCTCATAAACACTCTCAAAAGGGTTCAAGAAGTCCCAACTTGATCCCTTAGGGGGCGAAGGCGGAGGAGGTGGGGGTTTGTAATCATTCCTCGACCCAACATCCACAACAGCTCCACCATAGCGAGTGGAATTCCCATTCTCATAATACCCCGAACCATACCCACCACCATAATTCAAATACCCACCGCCTAAAGAGCCTGACGTCACTTTTCCATGATCATAAACACCATAATTATAATACAAAGATGGATCCATATAACCTGTTTCAGGAATAAACTGCTTCTGCTCATACAACACTGACGACACAGCTTGTTTTTTCATATAACTCATATGCATATAACTGTTCGGAAATCCCATAGGAATTTCATGCTGAATCTCGGCAGAGTGCCCAAACTGATCAACGATATTATCATTCATCGTCAAATTATGAATGCCAGCAGACCGAGAACTAGCCTCTCCTTCATCTGAATCAGTAGTTAAATCCAGATGTGAACCCGAACAAGATGCAGAATCAGAGTCCAAAACCAAATGATGAGAGTGACCCAATTCAGAAGATGAACTTTCTACCACCTCACCAATCTCCACAACCCCCTTCTTCACTCCAGGAAGTGGTAAAACTGGAGAAGCACCATCAAACACTCCCCCACGTCCTGGTCAAAAAAGTTCTGTAACAAACATCCCACCACCTTCAAAGACTGCATATAATCCAAGTGAGCTTCAGCTAGAGCATACCTCAACCTAATTGCTTCATTTAACAACTCACATCTTTGACGACAAAGCGCCACAGCTGGGAGTGTATCTAGCTTAGAGGTTCCACAACCCATCAAAACACACAAAGCAAAAACTAACACTGAAATTCACACAGAAATAAGATAAAGATTCAAACTTTAACTCACGGGTGTGATAATTTTCAGATAATATTTCTGGGTTATGAAAAAGGAGTGTCAGTAAGGTGAGCCCAGGTTGGATTTGTAGCAGAGAGTGACTGAGAGAGCATCTTTGATGTCGGAGACAATGAGATGAAGATTTCAAGTAAAGTAATCGGTGGTTAGAACATCATAAAAACGGACGAAAACCAAGACTGTTCCTCTACTGAAATCAAAGAGCAGTAAAACCCTAAGTAGAGTAATTTAATTTACAGAGATTGGAGAAAATGAAATTGATGGTGATAGGGTTATCCTCTGAATTCCATCATTTTTTTATTCCGAATTTACCCTCAATGAAAAGGATAAAATCAACAATTTAGAATTATCACATTTTGCAGATATAGTTGAAATGTGATAAAATAAGTAGTAAATGAAGGGGTAAAGTTGTCTAATAAATTAGAATAGAATGCTTACAAACAGACTTCAGCAGTTCAGCTAGGTTATTGAAGGATAATTTGATGACTTTATCAAGTCAAACCAACCTATAAAAGTCATAATCATTCATTTGACCATTACCATTCACCAACTTCTTTGTAAAAACTCAAACTTTCTTCCTTGTGATGATGTTGTTAATGTGATGAGATGATGAAGATGCCGTCTTCTTGATCTCGCTGATTCGTAGATGCACTGATATGAAGTTGTCGTTGCTGAAATAGGTGGTTACTAGACGTCGAAGTTGATGATACGTTATAGATTAGAGATTGAATTGTAATATGATTGTACATCGATAACTGATGCTTATCTGTAACCCATTCGATTATAACATGATACAAGCAATTATCAACAAAAAACTCAAACTTTCTTACGTAGCACAATTTTGCAATGGCCGGCTGCTAATGTTATCCTGATCAAAAGATGGACATCATTGTCACAAATACTAATGAATTAGAGAGTAAGGCAAGGTATATACCAAAAAAGTAGTGTACTTGTGGATGGTTGAAGTTTCTAAGTGACTCCAACTTTACTATAAAGTACTGTCTGTTTAATCAGACTGAAGAATTGAATGTAGCTCACATGACATGTCTTTTACAACCCTTTGATCTCTTCTTTTCTAGTGTGCAATGGAATCTAAAGATGTATATTTTCCAACCTTTTCAAATCCTCAATACTCAACCAATGAATGTAATATAATTCAGAGTCAGAACCCTTAAGATTTCAAAATAAACTATTGAATGCATTTTGATTTTGCCATGTACAACAAAAAAATCATCTTTTTGCTTTACAAGACCCATCAACCAGCAATTGCTAATGCATCACCACTTAAACCCCACCACTGCACCACCACTTAAACCCCATCAGTGTCCCACTTCATTAGAGGCTGTGACCTCAACCATTGAGGGTCAAAACACAAAATAACATAAGCACAACACATAAGAGGACTACTGTTATGGTTAGCAAAGGACACATCTGCATGTGACATGGTATATACTAACATGGGAACTTATAATGAAAGGCATCTTCAAAGGACATAAGTCATGTTATTAACTAATTTTCGCCAAAAGACTAGTCACATAATTGTCCTATTTGAAACGTTCCCCTAATCATGTTGTCTCAATACCTACCTTGAAACCACTAAAAGACATTGATGGATTTATTTTCAAGAACATTAACCTTAAACAAGAGTCACAAACACACCAACTCATTTCCATGTTGTAAAGCTGAATTAGGTCTTACACTAGGAAAATGGTGCATGTTGACATGCAGCCAAAAGAAAGAACTTTAGGTCTATGGGTGTTACAGTCACTTTGTAAGGTGTCATTAAACATTATATTTAGTGCTACTTTCATATATTTTTAAAGCAGTTAGTCAAATACTTAAGACTGGAATATGCATAGATCAGTCAATAATGCAAGGATGTGTCATGTGTGCATATGTACAGGACTGTTTGGTGCATAAGATGGGATTTAATAGACAGTAATTTTTGGGGGGATCACATTCACATAGAAAGATTTTCAAGATATTCCATTAGCATTCATAGTACATAAGCATGTGATGATTAGAAAAGAATGTGTACCTTTGTTGGCTGCTTGCCTCAGTTGCCTGTAGTTTTCACTCATGGTAATTTACTGCACAAGACTAATAACTCAAAATTGGATTTGGTGGAACTTGGAACTTCTTTTAGCCTGCAAAAGCCAAAAAGGAAAGGTGAAAGAGGTGACATTGGCATATTCAACTATGATCAGTCAATAAAAGGGAATAATTAGTTACTGAAAAGCAAAATGATGTGAATGATGACCCAAATGCAGATGCATGTTCATGTACAGGTCTTATGTTTGAGATATGGATGGACACTCAACAACATTGGAGGTGCCTTAGCTAGGTAGCTTAGCTGTTGATTGACACTCAAACCACCATTTGAGATAACAGCAAGAACTAGGAATTTCTTTGAAGAGCTTACTACCCATTGAACTAATAAAGTTTGGACAACACTTTGTTTTTGGACTTGGTCCTCTGGCTAGAGCCTAACAAAGAGGCCTTAACAGTGTACCAAGCTGAAAGTAAAACAAAGGGCTTTATCTAAGTTATTGAAAACATGAAAGGTGTGACACTGGCTTGTGACCACATTAGACTTTAGACTAATGGTTCCATGATGATCAAAACAGGCAACTGAATATAACAGGACTTCCAGACTGACAGTGAAATTTCAGAAATAATGGCGGCTAAAATGAGACTCTTTTAAAATCATTTACATACGAGTTACGGGAAAAAGAAGTGTATTCTTTCTTCTTGAGCTGACGACGCTAAATTAACAAACATCCGTCAAGACATACGGCGAAAATCGCTCCATGTCGAAGACCGGAATCTTGTTCACCTCTGTTCTTCATCCTGAGTAGCCTTTTATCAAAAATGATCAATCATCAAAACATATCAAGTTACTCATCATGAAAGAAAAACGTGCTTCCGTCAAACAGCGCGAAAGCGATGTCGTTTTGGTTAGCCTTAAGGAATATATGACGTCATAATTCGCGTTAATCTGTAATTGAATAAATAAAATCATATCATGTATTTAGAGACGTGTGTATTTTAATTTTGATTTGTTCGTAGAATATTTATTTTGTATTTTAGTTGTGCGAAAATGATGTCGGCCGTACTGACAATCTCAGAATTTTCAAAGGATAGATCGGAGATAGTTCTCCAATTTCTAGGGTTTATAGCTCTCGATAGGGATTTGGGGGTTTCGTTTTTGGACTAAAGATTTGATCTTTTTGTGTTCTAAGTCCATCTAAGCAGCTGAATCGGAGTTTTGTTGCAATCGTTTTGGGGTTTTGTGGAGTTGCTCCGACCAGATTCAGTATAATGTATAAGGTCAGTTATTTTCATTTAAAGTACTTTGCTGGATGATTGTTTATGTATTCTTGCAGCGATGTATAATTTGGTTGTTGAATTTCGAGATTAGGATGTGCTTAGTTTCAAAATTTGATGTTTTTTAAGTGAAGTTGTTTTATGTTTTCTTTAATGTGATGTTTTATGTTTGATGTCCAATGAGATGATGTTGAGCTGATTTTATCAGGAGCTAGCTTGGTAAGGATTTTTGGGGTCGTTGGTGTGGGGTGTTTGGTGTGGATAGTGAGGAAGGATTGACTTCCCGGGCAGATGAAAATAGCTGCTTATTACAATATTTTTTCAGAAACAAGTTACTCGCCACCGGTATGGGCAGAGATAGTGGCTGGTTTCTTTGTGCTGGTGACTGTTACTCTTTCGACTTACCTTTTGTTTGAGCATCTGTCTGCCTACAAGAACCCTGAGGTATTCATGTATAATATCTTTTTTCCGATTTGCTCTGGTGTTTGCATGTGTTTTTGATTCATGATGTTTTTTCTGACAGGAGCAAAAGTTTTTGATGGGAGTCATTTTGATGGTTCCGTGCTATGCTATTGAATCGGTTAGCTGCTTTGTTTTCATGAGATTACTCATTAAATCAAATATCATACCATCAACTACTTGTCTTGAACCGATAAACTTTAGTTAATGAGTATTGTTCAGGAGGTTTTTTATATAAGTTTGGCTTGTCAATGTATTGAACCATTAAAGCATGTTCATTTCATTTAACATGTCTTTGTTTTACTGATTTGTTGATGATAACAAGGTCACAGATTTATCTTTTTGTAATAATCAGTAGATCTGTTTATCTTAACAGTTCATATCTTTGGTGGATCCATCAATTGGCGTGGATATCGAGATACTTCGTGATTGCTATGAAGCTTTTGCAATGTATTGCTTTGGGCGCTACCTTGTTGCATGTTTAGGTATTTCAAAATAATATTGTGATGTAAGATACTATTATGACTGTTCCTTTGGTGTTATTTTATAGTCATATTATTTTACAAGATGCAAGTGTAGCTAGATCACTGTTCATCCAGTTTGCCTGTCAAATTATATGCTTGTAATATTTTTAAGGTGGGGAGGAAAGAACAATTCAGTTCATGGAGAGACAAGGACGCTTAAGTTCCAAAGCTCCATTGTTGGAGCATGGTTCTGATTTAGGAGTCGTAAACCATCCATTCCCAATGAATTACTTCCTAAAGCCATGGCAATTAGGCCAGTGGTTCTATCAAGTTATCAAGTTTGGAATTGTTCAGTATGTATGTATTTCTTACGTTTATTACTTGCCAGTTCTCAAGTATAATGTATGTAGCAACTCAGCTTATTGTGATCTTATGTTGCTCCAGATGCTGATAAAGCCTGTCAGCGCCATCGTGGCTGTTTTTCTCCAATCATTTGGCGTGTATTGTGAAGGAGAGTTTAAATGGCAGTGTGGGTAAGATCAACTCGAATGGTAAAATATATCCAAACAAAGTCTTTAGAACCATTTGAAATTGTAAAATATACACTATGATTATATGCTTCTTCAAAATTGCTGTGAACCACAAAACCTTTTATTACTCTGGCAGATATCCATACATCGCAGTCGTTTTGAATTTCAGTCAGTCATGGGCGTTATACTGTTTAGTTCAGTTTTACACTGCTACTAAAGAAGAATTGCATCACATTCAACCTCTGGCCAAATTTTTGACATTCAAGTCAATTGTATTTTTGACATGGTGGCAAGGTGTTGCAATAGCTCTACTGTATGCCCTTGGCTTGTTCAAAAGTCCGATTGCCCAAGCCTTGCAGTTTAAGTCAGCTCTTCAGGACTTCATTATCTGTATAGAGGTAGCGCCTTGTCCCACATCGTTCTTTACGTGCTTATATAGCTAGACTTTTATTTTGAGCATCTCTTTGCATATTCTTTGGTGCAAATATTTGGTTTATTAATAGTTTTCTTATTTTGAAATTATTTTATTTATGCATGGAGGAATCTTCACTTATGGTTGGTATGCTTGATGTGTTTGTCCAGCACAGATGGGCATTGCTTCCATCGTCCACTTGTATGTATTCCCTGCAAAACCTTATAAGCTCATGGGAGAGCGGATTACCGGTAATGTTGCAGTTTTAGGAGACTATGCTTCTGTGGATTGCCCTTTGGACCCTGACGAGGTGAGGGACAGTGAGCGACCCACCAAACTACGGCTTCCCAAGCCTGATACTGAAGTCACAAGTAGGATGAATATCAAAGACAGTGTCCGGGATGTATTTGTCGGAGGTGGTGGTTATGTAAGTTTCACCCCTCTATAAATATACATTCAGCAGTTCATTTACATTGGAGTCGTTAAGTAGCTGACCTGTGTATCATTAATTGCATATTCAGATTGTGAACGATGTGAAGTTCACAGTGAGCCAAGCGGTAGTTCCAATGGAGAAAGGTATCAACAAATTCAATGAGAAGATACAGAAAATATCTCAAAATATCAAGAAAAAGGATAAAAATAAACACACAAAAGACGACAGCTTCATCACCTCGTCATCACCATCTCAGAGATTAATCCAGGGTATTGACGACCCTCTACTAATTGGAAGTATCAGTGACAGCGCAGTCAAACGAGGAAAAAAGCACCGCCACCGGCCTACATATGGTAGTACTGAAAGTGGTGGAGAGAGCAGTAGTGACCAAAGCTACGGTGGGTTCCTAGTCAGGGGAAATAGGTGGGTTACCAAAGATTAGGAAGCCATCCATCCCACCAGTTACTTATTACTGAAGCTATCATCAGTTAAAACTGGAATTTATAAAGGGCTGAATTTGTTGCCATTGCACTCGGCACCTACTTTCTATTCGTCAAGTTACCTGAGGACATGAGGTTGCTGCAATGCAAATCGGCAAAGTCATGTGACTCATGTTTTTGTATCATGTATCGAGTAGAGATAACATCTAAGCTTACCGGTGAACCCTTGCGTATTCTTCCTGTAAGTACCAATGTATGTATCATATTGAATAATCTCCTAGACAAATGGAGTTCCCTTTTGTGACATGAACTACTGAAATCCCCCACAGGGAACCATCCTGTCTTAGTTCTTTGTCGTCAAAGTAGCCTGTTGTAAACAATCGTGGTGTTTTGTAAATAAGTCAAACTCCAAGGACCTTAACCGAAATTAGCATTCTTCAACCGTACTCTTCTGACTTCTCCAGAGCAGAAAGTGTTCTGAATTCGAGCCATCTCTCGTCGTCAAATTCTCAGCTTCGGTTGCGCCAAGGTAAGTAACAACGCTCAAAATCTTAGCTTCTTCTGAATCGAGTTTACATTTTTTCAATTTGAAGTGGGTGTTTGGATGATGAAGTTTACTTTGGATTAAATGTGATTTTTTGAATGTGATTTTGGGCGTTTTTGTTGGAAATTTTGATCATTAGGGTTTAAAAATGCTATTTTGTACCTAATGATATGATATCTGGAGTCTGGACTACATCGTGTTAGAGTTTGCAGATTTTTGCTTTCTATTCATTGATCTACAATTTAGTTATGCTGTTTCTATTTGATTGTTTTATATGTTTTTTGTTTTTTATTGTTGTGAAGTATGTGTCTGATGGTCTTTGTATTTTATGCAGATGATTGAACAGTTGAGCGACTCTGGTGGTGGTGGGGCTGATGTTTACTTGGCATCTGATGAAAAGCAGCTACCAGTCGAAGTGAAGAAACAGGATTTAGAGACTTGCCTAATGAAAACATTATTGCCATAACCAAATCAATATGTTACTCTACCAAAGAAAGGGTGCTTGTCAAAAGGTCATGATAAGTTTTCGGGTAAAGAGAGAACGTCATCTGAGGACAACCCGCAATCAACCCCAGCTCCAAGTGCCATTAACGCTAATGGACGTTGGGAAGATATCTTCAGGAGTCAGGACAGCTGGAAATAATTATGATCTTAAGCTTTCAGTCAAAGCCCCATTCTCAAATGAGAAAGTCCAACCTACCACAAAGTAATGCGCAACTTTTCTTTAGAGCCTTCCCAGGGCTCCACTTCTCAGCCTATGAATTTGCAAACTGAGTCTTTATCTCCTGATTCTCTCAAGTCTGGTACCCTTATGCCGTCCTTGGAAAAGCTTGTCTGCTTCCTCAACCTGCTGGAATGTCAGGTCGCACTAGATCAGCTCCTGATAACAAATCTCCTCTTCCCCATCCTGTCGACATATCAAGCAACACCAGGCCATCTGCAGAGAAAGAACTTCAGATGGGATGCCTGGCAACTGTACAACTTTTACTGTAAACAAATCTCTGCTGCAATCTCTTGGAAAGTCCGGTAACACCACGTCATCTGCAGAAAACAACAAGCACTTGCATCATTGGCAAGTCCAGCCATGGATCTCATAGAGAGGCCTGGATCGGCTATCACACGAGGAATACAGAAAAGTATGTCAGTTCGGTTACTTATAGATTAACTTTCAACTCATTCTCTGTTGCTGCGTATAAGCAAAACTAACTACAACTTTTTGTGTTTTATTTTTTATCAGTGCTCAGCAGTCAGCTCCCTTTCATCTGTTGAACTCAGCCGGCTTGCATTTGAGCTCGAAGCAAGATCATTCAACTTACTCTTGAAGAAGGTATTTTCTCAGTTTATGATATTTTTTCTCACACGTAATTTCACTCTTGGAATCTACATTTTTCCACTCTTGGAACAGTTACAGTTAGTTATAGACATGCATTTCTTTGTTTCATTTTCTTGTTTCTACCTCCGAACAAATTAATACAAAGCTCTAATTCATCATAAGTTTTAGGCATTGACTTATATCCTCATTGCTTGTTACATCTAGGGAGATGGTCTGTGTTGAGATGCTGAATGTCATGGGCTGAGTCCAGACCATCCAAATCCTTTATCAGTCTACCAGAGAAGTGAGAAAAAACAGCTTCCTCTCAAATTTGAGTAGTCATTTCGTAAGTACTTACCTTCTCCTCTCGGCAACAATACTAAATTTGCACGTAAAAAGTCTATGCTTTATATGATCACTGTTTATCTATTTTCACCATGAACGGTGATGATGATAGTATGTTCTGTCTATAAAATTACTTGAATAAGAAATACAAAATAGAGGTGGATAAAAGAAAATGGGATAGGGACACATAACTGAAAATAACTGCTAGTAACTGACCCCCACTATACATATCCACCCACACCCCGTTGCTGAAGTTTTTTTCTTTTGGCTGCTCTGAATGACTGATTCCTTCTGTAAGCAACCATAAATGAATTACAACAACACTGATTTTAACTACCCATCATTGTCTCCTTTGCCTCAGCCAACAGAGCAAGTACTGGCACCGACCCCTGACTTTCTGGCTTCTGGACTGACCCAGAAGCAGAGGAAGAAGAGGAGCAAGTTGGTCCCTGTTGTTGACAGCCCAGGCGCCAGTACAAGCAGCGGCGTGCAGAAAAGGAAGTACTCAAAACCAGACCCTGCCGCTCCTAAGATCACTAAACCATGTAGTGAGTGCGGGAAGACGTTTTGGTCATGGAAGGCTTTGTTTGGACACATGAGATGTCACCCTGAGCGCCATTGGCGGGGCATCAACCCTCCAACTAATGTCAGGCCTCTAGAAGTCGAGCCTCTGAGTGTCAGACCTCTGGATATGGCTGTGGCTGTGACTATGCCGGATAGTCTTGAGTCCATCTCTGGAGTTGAAATGTCGGAAGAGGATCATGATGTTGCGGCATGCTTATTGCTGCTGGCAACTGGAGGTCACACTGTTGAGTTTCGAACACCAGAAGTTTTACTTCCTGACACAGAGCATATGCTCAGAGATGCTGCGGATAGTTCCAACAGTAGATTTGAGTGTTCATGTTGCAAGAAGATGTTTAACTCACACCAGGCATTAGGAGGACACAGAGCCAGCCACAAAAATGTTAAGGGCTGTTTCGCCAACACTAGAGCTGAAGGAGACGAAGAAGGCCACAATGCAGGCAGAGAAGGCGAATGTAGCGGCATGGGCTACAGCACCCAAGCAGGGCCATCATCATCCATGTCATTGGTAATAAAACACAGTTGCAGCATATGCGGAAAAGTGTTCTCAACTGGTCAGGCATTAGGTGGGCACATGAGATGCCATTGGGAGAAAAGCGATGATACCCAATTTGTCCCAGTAACCCCACAACCAATAGCCACAACAAGCCGCCATGCATTGGACCTGAACAGGCCCGCCCCTCTCGACCATGATCCTTATTCCTTCAACTCGTCAAGCCTCACATTGGATTTAAGGTTAGGTTTGTGAAAACATAGCCAGACCAACAATGGTCCGAGCTTGTCTTTGTTGTACAATGTAATGTATATTACCACCAGTTGGCCTTGTTTGAATTAGATCAGTGTACATGATGTCTGTCAGTTGCTTTTGCTATAAGCTCTATATAGTACTCCCTCCGTCCCATTATTAATGTCTCATTTCCTTTTTGGGTGTTTCAAAATCATCTTCCCATTTCTAAAACTTACCATAAATGAACATGTTTTCTTTAGTTTTCCACCACATATTTCTTCTCTCTCTTCCTTTTTCACCACTTATTATCTATCAAATCACTTTTTTTCTCTTTCCTTACCACACAACTATCTTTTTTAATTATTTTTTCTTTCATTCCTTAAAAACCGTGCAAAGAACCAAATGGGACATAAATTATGGGACGGAGGGAGTACAAGGATGTATGGGAAAATCTAAGGCAGAATTCAACAGGCCTAATCATCGGATTTTCTGATGACTCTCGATGTGTCGATCTTTATGATATCGATTTTTCTAAATGTATACTCAAATCCCAGCTAACTGTTTGTGTGTTTTAAAACGGTTGAGAGCAAGCTGATTGTCCTTTTGATTTTTATGCTGATTCAGAATCTTTCTAATAGTGATGTTTTGAGAATCTGACAGCGCAGATTCCTTGGCAAGCAAAAACAAATGGGATTCATTTCAGCATTCTCACTTACCCAAAAAAAGGCATATTTCTCAGTCTACTTATTTTTCTCTTATCATAAATTTCTTCCAGTTCTTGGAATGTACCATGCCAATGTAACTCTCCATTCTTCCCTTCCAAATCGTATCAGCAACCAAATACTAACAACCACAAATAATTTCCAAGCTAACGGATCTCTCGCGCACTTAAAAATATTCATATAACTTGTACCAAATATTTACTAGAATCTGAATCTTGGATGACTATTCCATGTGTTCAATCTTGAACCACCTATTATTGCCAACCAGACCACATCCTGAGCAGCATCTGTCTTGCATTTGATTAGTTGCAAACTCTTCACAAGTTTTTTCTTTAACTTTAAAAAAAATGATAGTAACATATATTTAATTAGGGAACACAGGTTGGAGAACATGGGATACATCATACATACCAGCCAGCAGCTTCCCTAAAAACTAGCTCACCAAGATCTGAGGAACTTCATAAAACCCAGATCCAAAGTCTCCTCATTTCCAGATAATGTCAGAAAAAACCAACAACTGCTAAAGCTTATCTTCATAATACTGCTGCTCAACACATCACTGCAACAATATACCAAATGGGTTACCTTTTTTTTAACTACAATTCTACCATCTTGACATCACTCAACACCTCTGATCATAATGTCAATAAGCTGCTGTACACAGATTCATTTCACTTCTACATCACATTTTTAGTTTCAAAATTTTAACTGACTAGTAACGTAAAAATACAAAACTAGAACTTACTGGAGCGCAAAACTCGAAGATCGAAAAATTTAGGAAATTATGAATCAGATTTGGATACGCGGAAAAAAATATTTTTTACGCGATTTCTGGTTTATACTCAATTATGCATTGATCAAGTTGGTGATTTAAAGATTATAGAAAACCATATGGGGCACAGACTCCCTATGAGCTTTGAATCTGGCAAAAATGTTTGGTAATAACGTCATCACTTTATTTTAATTTTTCTTAATTAAGTTGAGGATTAAGCTTGAGCATGCTCATGTTATTAATCTTACGTCACTAATTAAATATTAATCATTTATCATTATCAGCCAATCGAGATCAAATACTTTTATTAATCTTTTAATCTCTAACATTTTATAATCCTTTTGATGTGGATTGCACGTACATTACATCCCATTGATCAAATCCTCCATTTTTTAAGTCAGATTCTAATCTTGTTTACTTTTAATTAAACTTGGTTTAATATTACAGTCCATTATCTGCTGGAATCAATTTCATTATGGTTTGAATGATGTTTGTATTGTAATTAAATCATGCATTAGTGAATAAAATATACACATTTTGCTTTCGTTTTTTTATTTATCGAATATTTAATAATGCTAATGATGCGGATTAGCTATTAAATTAGTAGGGTTTGGATTAGTGGCCAAATCAAAAGCTTACACACATGTGTACATCATTAAGAAGTATTCTAATCTCTATGTTGACTTGGATAATGTGATTAAGGCTTGTGTCCATCCACTATAGGATTATTGTATTATGTTTTGTTAGTGATGTAATTAAAATTTTAATCATGATTTGTGGTTGCATTAATTCTTAGTGTTTCCCCAAATCCAACACATGCCCGATCTGCCGGTTTCACATATATTACCTCAATAAGATCGAGTTTCGATATCTACAAATCGATAAATAAAATATGATCACAATCGAAAAATAACACATTGAAAATTTCTCAATCTCAAAATATAACTTGAAAAATATAAAAAATTGTAACTAAATTAACTGAAGAAATGAGAAACTTTACACAAAAAAGTCTCAATTTTAAAAGTAAAGAAAAAGGACATTAGGGTGAAGCATAGTATATTGCTAATCCCATGATTAAGAAAGATAAGTACTTGATTAACTTTAACACAAAACGCAGAAACTAAAAGATAAAACGACATTAAGAAGTCTCATTAGCATTTGAATCTTTGCATCTTCCACTTTCAGGGTTTCATCTTTCCACTCCAACTTCAACTTGCGCTTTTTGTATTCTTAATATCTCCGAGAAGACTAAAGACCAATCAGTGTCGTGACGTCATACGACCGCGGAAGGGGTGGTGGGTGTGCAAGTAAAAAAGGGGTTTATTAAAGGAGGTATCTTTTTGTTATTAAAATCCGCCATTGATGAGCCTACACTTTCTTCATTAAAGAAGATGAGAGCAAGACATGCCCACTTATTAGTTTCTCTCAAACCCCACAAATTCTGGCTCAGAGAGTTTATGTAAACTGTAAAGGTCATATCTTTCGATCATTTCACACCATATCATACAATCTTCTGGTTGATTTTGGTCTGGTGGATGGTTTTGGAATCTGATTTGATGTTTTGGGTTGCTGCTTCTGCTTCAGATTGATACTGTGAGTCTTAAAAATCCTTTCTTTACTAAGCTGGTAATCTTTGGTTTTGAAATTTGTTAATTGTTTTTAGGGTTTGAATGAGTAGTTGAATGCTTGAATATGTGTCCTGCAATGGCTACCTGGGGCTTTGTTTGAAGATTGGGGCTTTGGTTTTTGTTATAAAAATAGGATATAAACTCTGACTCATGGTTAGGTTTTTTGTGTCAAATTGTTTGTTTATTTATATTGAAATTGTCACAAGTGGTTTTTGGATGCTAAATTAATGGGTGGGAGCATCCAGGAAGTGGGTTGTTTTTATTGCTTATTATTATAAGTATTAAATGCTGTTGTTCTTGTTCTTAAAATACTGCTATTGGCTGACATATACCCTGCAAATTTGCCAACTTTATATTTTCAGATGCTCTTGGTAAAGCCTCTTTAGTTTTGTTATTACTGAGTTTTGTTCTTGGATTTCTGTTTGTTAGTCTTCACTTGTTGATTTGTTGGTGGATTTAGATTTGTAGTAGTTTGTGAAGATTGAGGAGGTTTTGACTATTTTCAGATCGAGTTGATTTGTTGTTGGTGGGTGTGATTTGAAGCTGTGTCGGTGTTAGATTTGATTTGGTCTAAAATGTTATTTGAATTGCAGTTTGAGAGGATTTGTGCTGATGATGTTTCTACTTCAACTCAGGAAGATCGGTTTTAGGAAGTTAAGCCAAGGGAATCCGCCTTGGAAGTTTCTACTGTTCTTCTTCATTTTCATTATTCTTATGTGCTTTGGTTCATGATATTGGCCGCGACTTCTTTGAAAGCTACTTTTTTTTGGGATAAAAGAGAATAATTGCAGCAATGGATGGAAGCACATTCTCACCATTTAACTCTGTGGTGGGAAGTTTTATGAACTCTTCAATGGATTTGGACCTCATCTCTGAGCTCTTCCTTGAAGGTGGTGGGTGGTCAGAGAATAATGCCGCTGATAACTATTTACCAATTACTTCAGCTTCCATGTCAACTGGTGGTAACCAACATTGGCCCTTTCAGAGAGATACCTTTGACCAATTCGTCGACACTGATCTAAAGAACTATCAAGCAGATGAGGACATACCGGGTGGTCATATGAACAGCGTCTCAGCATATTTCCCTTTTCAGAAGCCTATGAAAAGTCTATCAGAAGACTTGAAGCCATTTGAAGCTCTGATGTCGGCAGATCAGTTGAGTTCTCACATTGAGCTCGATGAGAAAAGGTGGACACAGCCAAGCACATATAACAATTCTTTTTTCTCAGTTAAAGAAAGACTGATGCTAGCTATTGCACACTTGACTGAATCTACAAGAACTGCGGATATCCTAGTTCAAATATGGGTCCCTATATATAGAGGAGGGAAGTGTGTGCTCGTGACTACTGATCAGCCATTTTCTCTCAATCACAACAGCCAAAGTCTTGCGTACTATAGACATGTGTCTGAAAAATATCAATTCCCGGCTGAAGAGGGAGACTCAATGGTCGGGATGCCTGGCCGTGTGTTCTTGGGAAAGATGCCTGAGTGGACTCCAGATGTTAGATTTTTTAGAAAAGAAGAGTACCCGCGTGTTTATTATGCTCAGCAGTACAAAGTTCAAGCATCACTTGCCCTTCCAGTGTTCGAACGTGCAACAGGAACTTGCTTAGGTGTTGTGGAGATTGTGATGACAACTCAAAAGATAAACTATCGAAGTGAACTGGAAAGCATCTGCAAAGCTCTTGAGGTTTTTAATTATTGTCATCTCAATATTCCTGCATTTTCAATATATAATGAAAATACTAGCAGTATTTTTTTAACATTGTTATTAATAAAATTTCCTTTTACTCATGAATATATGAGGAAATTGAATCATATTTTGGCGGAACGTTTGGCAACTTATACAGCAAAATATTCTTTTGCAGGCTGTTGATTTTAGAAGTTCCGAAAACCTCCAGCTTCTAGATGTTAAGGTAATTTTTTGGTGAAGATTTATTAGTTGTATCTTTTTGTGTCCAAGGTAGTATGTAATTGGTATTTGATTGCTGTCTCAAACTCATGTTACATGAATTACAGCCTTGCGACGATACATTCAAAGATGCATTGGGTGAGATTCGAGACGTCTTGACATACATTTCCAAATCACACGGGTTGCCATTAGCCCAAACCTGGGCCATCTGCAGCCAAATGGGTAAAAGTGGATGCCAACCCTCAGGCAAAGATTGCGCCGAGTGTATCTCAGCCATTGACTCTGCAAGTTACATTGGTGAAAATAGATTTCTAGGCTTTCACGAAGAATGCTGTGAGCATTATTTGCTTAGAGGCCAAGGAGTTGTTGGGAAAGCTTTTGCAACAAACCAACCAAGTTTTGCATCAGATGTAACTGCCTATTGCAAGACGGAGTATCCACTCTCTCATCATGCTAGATTATATGGACTGTGTGCGGCTGTAGCTGTGCGTGTGCGGAGTATCTATTCCGCGTCAGTTGAGTTTGTCCTGGAGTTTTTCTTACCAGTAAATTGCAAAGATAATGACGAACAAAGGAGGATGTTGACCTCGTTATACAATGGCCTTCAACGATGTTTAAGAACATTTTATATGGTTATCGAGAATGATGTAAAAAAAGAATCAGCGAACATACAAGGGGAAGCTACCAATTTGTTACCCAATTTCCATAGATCTGCAGACTATGAAACCTCTGCAAAAGGTCGCGGCACGATCAGTCATCATGGGTATCTGAAATGGTCGGAGCTCAAAGACATGGTAAAAATGTCTCCATCTTGTTGGATTACAGTAAACAGCAGCCTAAAGAAAAAATTGAAACAGTTGCCTACTGGGATAATGTTAAGGAGGAGGCACATCATGAGCATACAGTCCAAGAATTCGAGATTATTCATGACAACTATGATTATACTAGTATCAACGATTGTGGTGGGGATTCTTCTTCGCTTGGCGAATGCTGGCAGGCTGGAGGTACAAAAGCGAGTGACAAGAGGCGTACCAAGACAGAGAAAACCATAAGCTTACAAGTTCTGAGACAACACTTTGCTGGTAGTCTCAAGGATGCGGCCAAGAGTATTGGAGGTAAAAATATTTCCATACCTCTCATTCTTCTTTTACTCATCATCTAGCAGTAGCTATATACACTTCTGTCTTTGCTTCATTTTAGTGGTATATTAGTCCTATATTTTCTTCGCGATATTCATAGTATGTTTCTTGCGGCTTTTGTTACTAACTATATAGCCTGTATGTGTTTTTGCAGTTTGTCCGACCACATTGAAAAGGATTTGCAGGCAGCATGGTATCACGAGGTGGCCATCCAGGAAGATTAAAAAGGTCAGCCACTCATTGAAGAAGCTCCAGCTAGTGATAGATTCAGTTCAAGGAGCTGACGGCTCAATCCAAATAAGCTCCTTTTATTCAAACTTCCCAGAACTGAGTTCTTCAACTTTTTCTGGAGCGAACCAGTTGTCATCGCCAAAGCTGGGTAGTCAAGGACAGTCAACTATCTGTAAAGATGGTGGCTTAGGCTACCCGAAAAACAAAAATGACAGTAGTGGTCAGTTGGATCCTAAATTAGACGCTGGCTTGATTAGCTCCGGAGACAATACTTCAACGTCTCCATCCTCTTCATGCAGTCAGAATTCTGATTCTAGCTTGTGCTTCTCCACTGGAGCTAAAAAGCATCCCACCGTGATAAACCCCATATGCGGAAAAAACAACATCTATTCAGAAAATCCCAACGGCATCCTTGTTGGCAGCGACATAGGTATGCACTCGTCGAATCACAAGGAAACCAAATATCTAGAAAGGTCTCAAAGCCATAAAAGTCATTCGACCCCTGACATTATACTTCCCTTGCCAAAAAGCCATGATCCTTCTGTTGGACTTGGGACAAGGAGTGCAAGTGTTTTCCGAGTAAAAGCAACTTTTGGTGAAGAAAAGGTTCGTTTCAGTTTACAACAGCACTGGGTACTTGAAGATTTACAGCATGAAATATGTCGGCGTTTTGGTATAGATGATCTCGGTGATATCCAAATAAAATACCTGGATGATGATACAGAATGGGTTCTTTTGACATGCACTGCTGACCTTGAGGAATGCATAGATGTTCATCTATCATCTCAATGCCAAACAATAAAGCTTTCCGTAAATAAAGCTTGTCACCCTCATTTGCGTAGCTCACTTGGTAGCGCTGGTGGATCTTCAACAGCCCTAATGCCAAACCCGACAGATTCATTCTTAAAAATGTTTAACATTGTTCGAGATGGCTTGACATGAGATCCAAATGAATGCTGGAAAATATGGTTCCTGGGTATCTACTGAAAGAAGCTTGTCATTTTTACTTTCAGGCTGCCTTTTTGAACTTTCTTGTCCTTTGTTTCCTTGTACATCTTCATTCACATGGAATGAGATAATTAGTTTGATATCTGTAATCTGAATGTAACCAACTGATCAGACTTTTTTCTTGTTTATCTGGAGTCACAGATCAGACCGAATAATGTACATATTTTCTATAGATATGTGTTTTGCATCAGAAGCTCAATCATATAACACACTTAGCAAAAGATAAAAATGAAACCTTTTTATACCAAATGGTGTCTTTCAGCCCCATTATGATTCTGGGTATGCTGGATTTGAGTTATTCAATTGATTCTGTGCAGCTTATTTGTGAAAGATTTCAACTTTTTTGACATCAGTTTGTATGCATGCATGTATTCATGAAATGGACGTTTAGTAGTTTTATACATCTTTGGAAATCACTCGCTTGGTACCCTTTTACAAGAAACAATGCTATAAGCAAAATAGATACATGAGGAGAACAACAGTCAGTTGCCTTTGGCAGCCTTTGCTTGCTTGGATCCTAAGGAAAAGAACTCAGTAATGACTTCCAAAGGCATGCCTTTAGTTTCTGGCACCTTCATATAACAACAACCATGAAATGCAGCAAACCACTGCGTATAAAGAGAAGACGCCGGCTAGTCCAATGTTGTTGAGCAGGACTGGGAGCGAGTATGTGACTATAATGTCGCAAGTCCAAAATGTAACAGCACAATGGCAATGCAGATTCCACGGACGCGAGTGGGGAATATTTCTGCGCAGAGGATGTTGGGGATTGGACCAAAGCCCATGACGAAGGTGCAGAAGTAGACTATGACACTGATGGTGGAGATGATTGCGTTGATCATTTGCCCCAAGTCGATGAAGCTTGCAAGGACTAAGATGACGAGGGAGACAATCAGGATGGGGATTGTGTTCAGTAGTAAGCTCCTGCAATCCATAAATGTTCCAAATGTTTATAAATTCACTACAATTCAAGATCGTAATTGAGAAAAGGTCAAGACTTTCACCTTCTGCCGGAGAGATCCATGAGCCTCATTGCGACAGTTATGCAAGGAAGCATCAGTAAGGTGGTGAGAGTACTGATGAGCAGAGATGCAGATGCTGAACTGATTCCAAGGTTGGCCAAAAGAACACCAACTCCAGCTTGTTGAAGGATCTGAGGCGTGTAGTACAGGACGCCATTGATACCAGCAAACTGCGGAAACAAACACAAGCAAGTAGGGTAAGCTAGGTACTATAATGTAATCTTGATGCCAATGTTCTTAGGATGTAATCGGGTTTACCTGTTGAAGAATTTGGATTCCAATACCAACAATCAATGCGTGCTTAACCCCAGGCTCGAAAAGATCTTTCCAGCTTGGTCCTTTAGGTACGGCTTGGGAAGGATGGAGCATAGATGGCCCGACAGGATGCTGATCCAAGAGAGCCTTGGACCACAAAGCTGGTTGACTGACCAATGCAGCTGCCTGTATGTACTCACCATTTTCAGGAATATCACCACGGATAGACAGCATTGAGCCTCGTCTCGATCCAGCAGCTACACCTTCCTGATGCAGATAAATCCTCTTATACCCTTCTTCCTTTTTGCCATCAGGACCTTCCTTCTCGGTTAGCTTCCATGCCAACTGCCATCCGCCGCCTATATCAGCAGTCTCACCATCCCCTTGCAAGATACTACTGCCTCTAACACCCAACCCACTGCCATGAGGAGGTTTGCCCTTGCCCATGTCCTTGTCCATGCTTGTTGTCTGCCGTGAGATCAGTGGACTACGTAGATTGTCATCAGATTCATTACCACTGCTGTCAGACCCATCTCCGTTTCCTTCCTGGTGAAGACTCTCCTCATCCCATTCTTCCTCATGCTTAGGCTGTTGCCCGGCCATGCTGAACATGCTGCCAAAGTTAGGGAAAAGCGCGCTGCGCGTACTTCCTGACTCGGGTAGATTCTCATGTACACTACCGAAGAGGGTCACAAGTGGATCCATAAGCAAACTACCACGGTTAGCTATGCTACCTTGCCGCGATGCTAGCCCAAGCATGCTTTGCCCATTGACAGGCTTGGCCACCCAAGATTTACCAGCCTCCGGTCCATAAAGCTTGATTTGATCTCTTTCCGCCATAGCATCATGCTCGTCTCCTCCCTCATCCGCAGGCACAATGATGTACTCCTCTATGGATGTTTCTCCTCCAACTCCAAGACCTTCACACAGCAGTGCCATTTCGCCTGTTCAAAGACAAGTATGAGTACCACTGTCATCATTAGCCTTCACACAGTCTGAAAGATAAGAAACTGACCTAAAACATCCTCCTTGCCACGCAGCCTCTGCAATACAAGCTTAGCCTCCTGCATCCGTCCTTTACTCACAAGCCATCGAGGAGACTCAGGCAGGAACAACACCATCAACACAAAGTAAACCAACGAAGGTACAGAAAGTACTCCAAGCATCAACCTCCAGCTAGGATTATTCATCAATGACATGCTAAACACCATACAGTAAGACAGAAACATCCCACCTGACCCCATGAACTGAGGCAATGTGTTGAGCAAGCCTCTGATCTCAGGCGGGGCAGTCTCAGATATATAAACTGGAACCAACGTTACAGCCAAACCGATCCCAAAACCATCGAGCAGCCTTGCCAAAAGGAGCATGTAAACACTGGGAGCCCAAAGCATGACTAATCCACTAATGAAGTAAAGAATGGATGAGAGGATCAGCATTGGGCGACGGCCAACCAAGTCCGAGATTCCACCTGAGCAGAATGTGATCATAGTAGCTCCAATTAGAGACATGGCCACAATGAGTCCCTCCATTGTTGGTTGAGTCTCTAGTTGAAACTCCTTTTTAATGTACAAAAGAGCACCTATCGATCAAATCAAACAAGTTAAAAATCAAAACTTTGAAACATGTTAAGTTACTAGATGATTAGTAAGTGACCTGCAATGGAGGCATTATCCAATCCTTGAATCATGTTGCCAACAGCAGCAGCAACTGCTACAAACACAGCTCCACTCATCTTGGCCTGCCCAAGTCACAATTAAGCAATCAACTTGAGATCCTCAAAGCCCAAACAATACTTACAGATTCAAAGCAAGAAGAAGATCACAATCATCAAATAAAGAACAATTACAAAGCTACAACTATAGAGAAGGAATCAAAAAATGGTGCCCAAATCATAGACAACTGAAGTAAGAGCACAAAAGCACATACCAATCTTTAACCCCCACCTCACAAAATCAGTGGCTTTGATGGTTTCTGGCAAATGAGTCAGTCTAAAACAAAAGGGGGTGAAGAAACTAAGAAGAAATGCAGAAAGGAGGTATCTTTACTGTTGCTTAAATACCTGAACTTTTTAAGAAGGATAGTGCTGAAGATGTTTGGAGGCACGTTTCCCCACTTTGATTTAAAAACTGCAACAATTCTAGGCATCAACTTCAAACCCACCCTTGGATTAATGATCAGACTCCAGAGGCCAAAGAGGTGAAATGCTCAAAAACAACAAGATAAGGGTGGCCTTTGCCGTCTTGTTGATGTGAGACCTTGCTCCGTATAGACCAGCCCACGTCAGCATCATCTTCTTCAGTTACAATCAAGAAAAGAAACCTCTCTTTTTACAAATCTTTCACTGGTCCAATGCAAGATTATTCCACAAGGTGGTGTCTTTCGATCTCCATCAATCATCATCAGTTCGGATGCCTAGTGTAGAGCTGTGCATGATTCATATTATATGAAGTTATGTGCAATAATGCAGAAGTCCAAACACAGTAATGAAGTTTGTTTTTGGCTTAGATCTGTCTGTCCACACATTTTTAGTATTAAAAAATTAATACCTGATCTCACTGCGGCCGTCGAATCTTTCCACTTCATGACAAATCCCACTTCCCTTCTCAATAACAAATTTCAAAGATTGCATCTTTACATCTTCGAGCTCATCTTTGGCATTACCCACATGACAACAATTTGGGGATTGGGACTGATGAGTTAGTGCCTGGAGTTGTAATTTGATCCTTCTTGGAGATGTCAAGTGGCTGTAAAATGGATTTTTTCCGGACCCAAAATCTGGGAAGAAGGTGCAACTAACATGGTGACAGTGACATCGGCTGTTCCTGGGCCAAATCGAAAACCCTGGGCTTATTCAGGCCTGTCGTTATTAATTTCACATTCTTGAAATTGAAAAGTTAGAAAAAGAAGAAGAAAAGCTTCCATCTTTAATTGCAATTTGGGAATCAGATCCCTTGAAAATTGAAATCGACTGTCACATTTTTAGGTTTGAATGACACAAATTGTGTTGGTGTTTTGTGAGCCTTGTATTCGCTCATTTGCGAACGCGGACGTGTTTGAGGCAGTAACACATATTAGCCTACAAAATCAACCATGACCCACTAACACACACGTCAGAAATTTCATTGAAAACGCGAAAAAGAGCGATCTTTGATCGACAGAGGGTTGGAGACGAGGAAGGGTAGTGAAAAGGTGGAAGCTTTTGGAGGATGGGCGCTGAGGAGTTGATGGGAATTGACGAGGAGATAAGGAAAAGGAAAGCAGGTAGAAGAGTTGATGGGAGACTGTGTGAGGAGTTCTCGGCTGGATACTATGGAATTTGTACCGTTGGTGGAATGCTTAGTGCTGGATTTTCTCATCTTGCAATCACGCCATTGGATGTTCTTAAAGTTAATATGCAGGTTAGGGTTTTCACACTTCATTTTACTGGAGTTGCATTGTTGTTTTCAGGTCAAAGTTTGATTTTGCATTGTTTTTGTTTGAATTTAGGGTTTGTTTTAATCCTTACTTTATAAACATATGCAGATGCTTGATATTTTTTAGTATTTTGTTTTCTGTTTACTCTTAGACTGCTCGTTTTATGTGATTTCCGAAAGTTTAATTTTTGACATGTTTATGTAATTTTCCGCTTGAGTTACTATACTGTTGAATGTTGCTCATTCAGGTGAACCCAATGAAATATCATGGTATCTCTTCAGGCTTGAGTACCTTATGGAAAGAGCAAGGCCCTTCCTCACTATGGAGGGGCTGGTCTGGCAAGTTCTTTGGCTATGGTGTTCAAGGGGGCTGTAAATTTGGTCTGTACGAGTATTTTAAGAAGTTTTACTCGAGCTTACTAGTTGATTACAACAAGAGTGTCCTGTTCTTTGTTAGTAGTGCATCTGCACAAGTTTTTGCTGATATCGCTCTGTGTCCATTTGAGGCTGTTAAAGTGCGTGTTCAAGCAAAGCCTTGTTTTGCTAGAGGCTTGACTGATGGGTTTCCGAAGTTGTATGCAGCTGAAGGTGTAAAAGGGTACATTTGATAACTCGTTTTAAATTAAGTATTTATACATTTCGTTTACTTTTACTAATGAATTAGTGAGAACAATTTTTACTCGTGCAGCTTTTACAAGGGATTACTGCCACTCTGGGGTCGTAATCTTCCATGTAATTTTTCTACTTCAAAAACTTGTGTTTTTTGTTTCTGTTTAACACTTTAACTTCCTATTGCTGATATGTTTGTTAGCTGATTGTATTTCGTGATGCTAATATCTTTACTTTCTCTTGTATGTTGCTTTGACATTAGCCTAATAAAGTTCATTTTTTCACTTTTCAGTCTCCATGGTGATGTTCACAACATTTGAGCATTGTGCTGACCTGGCATACCGTGACCTAATCGGCAAAAGAAAGGAAGACTGCACAAAAAGCCAGCAGCTTGCTGTTACATGCTTGGCTGGCTACGTAGCAGGAGCTTGTGGCACTATAGTGTCCAACCCTGCTGATAATGTGGTTTCTGCTCTTTACAACAAGAAAGCTGGCTCTATCCTTCAAGTACGAGTTCTCTAACTTTCGCCTCATTTCAGTCAGATTACCTAGTAACTATTGTAATATATATTTTCCTGCAGGCTGTGAGGAATATAGGATTTGCTAAGCTATTTACCAGAAGTCTTCCTGTGCGGATCATTCTTGTCGGACCTGTTATAACTTCACAGTGGTTTTTATACGATTCCATCAAATTACTTTGTGGCTTGTAAGTTAGAATTCTCTATTCACTTCTCTTGGTGAATATTTGTTACTGACCAACTACGATTGTGTTACTCATCTTAGTGACGTTTAAAATTATTTCAGGCCTGCTAGTGGAGGAGTTGTGCCGCAAGTAGAAGAAGCATCTGCCTAACTTAATCTATCCTTCAACGACTAAACAAAAATGAGATCATCACATCCTGCTGAGTCCAACAATGCCGACAAGTTAGACTGTCACTGGATAGATGAGACCTTCCAGTTTTTGGTGGACACCATGTTCCTGACCTGCTGATTTGTACATGAGCAAGAAAGATTATCCTCGTATAGAATGCTGCATCATCGACCCATAAGGAATAAAATATCTGATCCAACGAAGTCCAAGATGTTGAATCCGGATAAGACGCTGACAATTACCTAGCAAGGGTGCTGTCACTGCTATTTTTTCATGCTTCATCGAATCTTCATGAAGAACTTCACTTATCTTCACACACGGAAATGTGTATGCTAGGTAGATATTCTTATGTGGATAATGCCATGGAAAACACAGTATTCTGGAAGTCAGGTGAACATGTCTTGCACACTGAGCATAACTTTGTATTGAAAGTTTCTACGAAAGATGTATTTTGTGAATAATTAGATTCGATTTGAATATGTGATTTTAATACTGTACTGGGGATGAAGAAGATGACAATGTCTACTATAACTCGAACCTTATCCAATTCCATGGAGCTGGAGTGGACCAAGCTTTGAAATAGCCGACACCCATTTCATTAATTATCCAGAAAAGCAATACCCATTTGCCGTTTACCTCATTCAGTGTCCCCAATATGAGAAATCATCACCAAAGCTACAATCTTTCCCATTCCCCCAATTTTCAAACCCTAAAAAAGAAGCTCCTTTTTCCAGATGAGCAACAAAGCTCAAACAGTAACAGTCCATCAAATTGTAACTAAAAGTCAAACAATGAAATAACTGATGAGATTTATTGATGAAAGTAATCATTTGACAGAACATTGCCACCAAAAGAACACTCACACTCTCTCTCATGAAGCCTGTCGTTTTCTTTCACTCTTTGATATTTAATTAATTAAAACAAAGAAAGCTATGCAATTATGCAAAGGTAAAGGTAACAGCTCCATTTTGATTCCATAAAGTTTGATTTTTCCAACTTTTCAAGAGAGCTCAACTTTGTTGAATCTTCCAATCCTTCATCTCAATTGCAGCTTCCAACTGGTGAGACTTCTTTGCCTGCTGCTGATTCTTCACTTAGTTGGTTTTTGAGTTTTTATTGTAGCCGCCGTTGTTTTGTTTTCTTCCTATGTTTTTTGAGTGGTTGAGATTTTGTGTTGTTGACTTGTTGATGATGCTTAAGTTTCAAAGTTTGTGAATTTCACAAGATTTCTAATTTTTTGTTGACCTTGGATCTTTGCTTTACTAGGGTTTGTTAGTTCTGAAATGATTTATAGGGTTTGAATCTGGTGGGTGTTGTTGATTCTTGTTTCGATGTGTAAACATATGAGTTTTCTTTGATGTTGGGTGTGGTAGGAATGGTGAAAAGGTATAATTTTGTAGCTGTTTGATGGGAAACACATGTCGCGGATCTTTCAAAGCTGAGTACTACCAAAGCTTTGATAAGCCAGAAGATCATTCGAGCGAGAATTCCCCCTCAGCGGTCAACACTCAGGAAGTAATTGCAGAAGAGTTTGGTAAACAAGTGGTTAAAAAGGAAGTGGACGAGGCTGAGGAGGGAGAGAAGAGAGTACAAGTCATAGTAGCAAAGAAACAAAGAAGTATGAGGCGAGGGGATAACCAAGCTTCTTATGTGCTCGGTCATAAGACAGAAAACGTGCGTGATCTGTATATTCTTGGACATAAACTGGGACAAGGTCAGTTTGGGATTACTTATTTGTGCACGGAGATAGCTACAGGGATTCAGTATGCGTGTAAATCAATCTCAAAGAGGAAGTTGATTTCGATTGAAGATGTGGAGGATGTAAGGAGGGAGATACAAATAATGCATCATTTAGCTGGACATAAGAACATTGTGACTATTAAAGGTGCTTATGAGGATACAGTTTCTGTTCATATAGTGATGGAACTTTGTGCCGGTGGAGAGCTATTTGATCGGATCATTCAAAGGGGACACTACAGTGAGCGAAAGGCGGCTGACTTGACTAAAATTATTGTTGGTGTTGTTGAGGCATGTCACTCACTTGGTGTGATGCATAGAGATTTGAAGCCTGAGAACTTTTTGTTGGTGAATAAGGACGACGATTTCTCTTTGAAGGCCATTGATTTTGGGCTCTCTGTATTCTTCAAACCAGGTATCGTGAAGCTTGATTTTAACATAGCCTTTACTTTTATTTCTGATATTTATTACCTTTTCCATCTTCAATTTGACAAAAGGTTTTCTATTTGTGAATAGTTAATTGCTTGAAGCTGAGAGCATTATTTGTTAACTAACCTCTGATTTGGATTAGGTCAAGTATTAAGCGATGTGGTGGGGAGTCCATATTATGTGGCTCCTGAAGTTCTTTTGAAGAAGTATGGGCCAGAAGCCGATGTGTGGACTGCAGGGGTCATTCTGTACATACTGCTGAGTGGTGTGCCTCCCTTTTGGGCAGGTATAGTCTGACAAAAGTGCCGGAATAACTATTTTACTTGAGGCACATTTTGTCTTCTAACTTCTAACGAATTTTGTTATCATTGGGTTCAGAAACACAGCAAGGAATATTTGATGCAGTGTTGAAAGGCTACATTGATTTTGATTCAGATCCGTGGCCTATTATATCTGATAGTGCAAAGGATCTCATTAAGAAAATGTTATGTATGAAACCTGAGGAGCGCTTGACTGCTCATGAAGTTTTGTGTATGAAGCTTTCTACAGCTACCTTTAGTTTTTGCAAATATTTTTACTTGCCTTCTTCATACGTCAAGAACCCCTTGAGTTGCTGGGTTCACCTGTCTCATTATATTAATCGGATGTTAGGTCACCCTTGGATTTGTGAGAATGGAGTTGCTCCTGACAGAGCGCTGGACCCAGCTGTGCTTTCTCGTCTCAAACAGTTTTCTGCAATGAATAAGTTAAAGAAGATGGCTTTGCGGGTATGTTATAGTCTATTTTTAAGTTTTTTCATTAATTTTTTTTGTGATTGTAATAATTTTAGTAAAACTGAGTTTGCATCCACGGCAGGTTATTGCTGAGAGATTATCTGAAGAAGAGATAGCTGGTTTGAAGGAGATGTTTCAAGCTATGGATACTGATAACAGTGGTGCAATAACATTTGATGAGCTCAAGGCTGGCTTGAGAAAATATGGATCAACTATGCAAGACACGGAGATTCGCGATCTCATGGATGCAGTATGTCAATATTGTCTTGCCATTTAGTTTTTCTTAATCTGTACTAAATGAGAACTAATTTTAATTATATTCAGGCGGATGTAGATAATAGTGGAACAATCGACTATGGTGAGTTTATAACAGCGACTGTCCATCTCAACAAACTAGAACGAGAGGAGCATCTTGTTGCCGCTTTTCAGTACTTTGACAAAGATAGTAGTGGCTACATCACTGTTGATGAGCTCCAGCAAGCTTGTGCAGAACATAACATGACAGACGTGTACCTTGAAGATATCATCAAGGAAGTTGATCAAGATAATGTAAGCCACGCCCATGCCCATCCATACCATTCCGGTCATTCTAATTTCACTATGACATTAAGACAATTTTTAACCAAAACTCATTTTTCAGGATGGAAGGATCGACTATGGTGAATTTGTGGCTATGATGCAGAAGGGAAATGCAGGAGTTGGAAGGCGAACCATGCGGAACAGTGTGAACATGAGCATGAGAGATGCTGAAGGTGCTTGGACCTGAAAATCCTGCACTGGAAAAGGTTAATCTTGTTCCATCACTATCTGGCGATATCTTTATTCTTTATACTTTAATATCCTAGTTTGACGACAGGATGTGCATACAGATCTCTAGAGCCAGCCTCGATGAGGGAGTTAGCACTAAATTGCTGTGGGAGAAGATTGCACACCATTTGTAAAGCTTGGAGTTATGTTGGAGTATGAGTTGCGAGTATTGGAGAAACATTGTATCAAGACAATTGAACTAGTGTAATCTTGAAAGCTTCACTTTGTTTGATTGGTTATAAAATTTGTTTGTGTCATAACTTTGTTAGGAACACTGTACTATAAAGTATGGCTTCAGATCAACAGGGATTTCACAAAAATGTCAGCTTCATTTTGCATTGTTTGTTTTACAACTACAAAGAATGAACACATTAAGGTAAGGTTCTGTGGCGGCGGCGCCGATGCGTTGGAGGTGCTGGGAGGCTGCTAGGGTTTGTTGTTGGGCCTGTTTCTAAAATGGGCCTGCAGGGACTGGTTGGATGGGCTGGGTATGTGCTGGATTGAACCTTCACCTTCATGCTTGCTCCTCAAAGTGTGCTCTTTTCTCCATCAGCTGAGTGTTGCTGTTTTTAGTTCTCTTGAGATGAGCTTGATACCATGTTGCCCTCTCGGTGGTTGGTGCCTTTTAGGCCTGTGCTTTAATTAGTTCTTTATGTACTTGATATGAACAATCGATGTGTAATCTCGATGTATCTTGTACAAATTGTAATTCCACCATCAAAAAAAGGTAAGGTTCTGTGGTTTCTATACAGACATAAATATGAGCATACAGAAAAGCATGCTTGCGTTTTGGGTTTACAAATAACCTAGCTTGATAAATAACAATAAGAGCAACTAAGAATGTATCAATTTGCATAGGATGACTTTGGAGCATTGAACAAATCATTGCGTTCTTCATTATGCTGCATTCATGCTTCAGACAGCACAGTTTCCCTGGCAAGTACAATCTTTCTTTGCAGCCTTCATGCCTCAAATGCCAGAGTTTCTGTGGCAAGTGAAATCTCCTGCAAAGGAAATGAAATTTTCTAAGCTTAGAATGGTTACAATACTGACTGCGTGCTTAGGAAAAATCAACATATACTGGTCTTGGACACCAGTTCACTTGACAGGTAACAACTAAGACAAACTATTAATTACAAGTGCTTGAAAGGCAGATCATGAACAGCCTTTATCTATGCGTGTGGATTGGGATAAGATTCAGTTAATTGAAGATAGTGATTGATGAGTTAGTTGCCCCATATGTCGGCAGGATAATAACCCAACAATATTGTGTATGATGATAGTCACTGAAAGTAAATCAAGCAAACACTAAGACTCATAAAAATTCTAACTTACCTTCAATTTTGAATCACTATTGAATATACATCTTGATGTGACTGCCCGTCCCTGGTTTAGCAGCCACCCCACTTCACAGCAAGTGCCCCCATCATCTGCCTCTTTTAAGGAACACCACAGCTGTCTTGGCAGCAAGATGAGATTCTTTTCATCCCTGACAATTTCATATTGGCTTTCACCAGCAAGTCCTCGAATGTACTTCTGCGATATAATCAGAGAAATCCAAGGAACAAAAGAAAATCAGATGCGCGCCAGCAACCAATGTCATATAACATCATTTAACCACATGCAGCTAGTTGAATAAACATAGAGACACATAGAAAGCCATTATAGTGAATAGTTACTTATGAGTTAAGCTCATTTAACCAAAATTCTAGGCAACAAAAATCACATTAATTGACAAAAGATTTAAACTCATATTGTTGGTGCCTGTTCACATATTTTACTCACATTGCCCGGACTCTGAAAGTTAGCAATAGCATTTGAACTCTTCCAAACTCCATTAACAAGGGAACCTTTCAGTGCCTCAGATGCAGCAAAGGATGAATCACGGATAGAACATCCACCTAATTGATCACCATTCCTGAATGGGCCATACCACTGCTCGCAGAACACCTTAATATTTTTCAAAACTAACTTCAAACCATCAACAGAAACAACCTGAAATACTCTCACCCGCACCTCCTTATTCCTAGGATCAACCAAACAATGCTCCAACTCAATCACCTCACACACACCTTTCTTCTCCTCTTTCCACACAGCAACATAACTACCCGACCCCTGGAACCCAAATGCCTCAACTCCATTGCTCTCCCCTCCCACATTCCTCTCATCAATGGTATACCTAGTGGCCGCATCAGCCTCACATCCAACCGTCGGAAGCAACCTAATCAACTTATAAAACATATTCACATCCCCTTCAACTTGCTTAGCAAGAGTTGGACACTGAGTCTGCCAATCAAACACCTTCACTTCCCACTCTTTGTAAGCCTCCGGTACTACATATTCAGGTAGCTCTAGTGGCTTCCCGTCTATAGTAAAATCAGCTCCGTATCCGTCCCACTCTCCCGACACCTTCTCAGCAAACTCCAGCCATCCTTCATCTTCATATATCAAAATACACAAAACCACATCAACAAAATTCAGAAATTCAGATAAGACTGGAATCGATGGAAAGCGAGCTTACGAGCTGGTGTCGTGGCGACATCGGCGTTGAATTGAAGATCGGCGGCGGCTTTAACGACGGAAGATGAAGTGGTGGTGGACATCGACGATATGCGGCGGAATCTGGAGTAACTTGATAGTTGAAAGGCGCACGAATTGGTGCGAAATCGGGAGGCGGTTAACGGAAGAGAAGGAGAGTTTGCAGGCGCGTGGGATGACGCGTTGAAGATGAGATGACGTGCCATTGTAGGCTTCAACTTCTCCGCTAAATTTGAAGATGGAATAAGTCTAGTGGACTCGAGTTGAGAAGAAACGATCATCCACTTGCAAGCTTATTGGGCCGACACTTGGCCCAATAAATTTAGTTTCTTGGGCTTCTTTTTATTTTATACTGCCTCCTTCTGTCCCATAATGTTTGTCCACTTTCCTTTTTGAGTATCCCTTAATGTTTGTACACTTTTATTTATTCACAACCACATGTTTTATCTTTTCTATCAAACTCTTTTAAATCTTTCATTCTCAAACACACATTTTATACTCATTACCACCTTAAATACCGTGAAATATATACTTTTGGACAAACTTAAGAGGACGGAGGAAGTATCTTTCATGAACATTAAAATTACTAATAAAGTTTAACATAAAAAAAAATTACTAATAAAGTTACGGACCAACCAATAGAATGATTGAAAAAAATTCCAACAAAAACTAAAACTTTATTGGACAAGATGTCAGCTCAATCTGTAACTCGGTATATGGTAACCCGGCAACAGAACTGATCCGTAAGAAAGCACGCATAATGATGCCCGAAAAAGATTCATGAACATTAGAGCGAGAGCTGTGTTTATCTTCTTGCTAGTCTGACATTTGATAATTGATTAATCCGCGAAAACTTGGATGTATAAGAATATTAGGAAGAAACTTCACTGTATTTGAAAACACAGTCATATAGTCGTCCTCCTAGGAACTGTGCGACCTCAGGATGCTTCACCTGTAATGAAAAATATTAAAGTGAGAATATGTGGAGATGAGTACAGAAAATTCAATGAGATAAAGTGGGAAAAGTTAGGTCATCACCATTGCAATTTTGAGTGAATCACATTTGAACTGAGCATACAGGTTTGTTTCAATTCCACGACCCTGTGGAGTAATTCATGAATATTAACATGGATTATTTAAAAAAATATATGGATATATCATTAGAAGAGATTATAGATGGACATGAAAAAGCACTTATACTAGTCAGGCTTACCATGCCTTCCATAATAACTAGATCAGCGTCCTCTGACACGTATGCCAGCTCTTGTGATACTCTTGTAAGATCAATGACCTGCAACACAAAAAAATAATTTTAAATTGAGGTACTTGCGCATTTCTCTTCACACTTAGTGTTTCAGAAATGAATTTTTTTACCGGAAGATCATTTCCAGAGTTCACAATCAGAAGATTGGAAGTATCGACACCCATAAGTTGACCTTTGTCGTCCTTCAACTGTCAAAAAAACTTTTTAACGTCAGAGAATATGAGGAATTTTTCACTGTTGAATAAAATCCTACGTTTGCTACCTTTGAAATGATCTCAACCAGCTCAGCGTAAGTCACGTCATTGATGGAAGGCAGGTCATTGGCAGCCAACACAACCTTCATAGTGAAAATTGAAATAGGAGAGGTACGCCATCAAATAACATTTAATGTGCGTGGGTCAACTACAAACATGTATTTTCATTCAAATTCTTACCTGCGTACCGCGCTTGAGAAGCTCCCTAGCAAATGGCAATATGCCTAAAATGATATCTGCACCAGAATTATCCACAAAAATAACAGCCTGCATCGTGAAGATAAAACTCAGTCAGCATTAACGACAAGGAAACATGGAAAAAAGTAGAATACCAAATTTTCTAAAAAACTAGCAGCACAGTTAAAATACGTAATAATAAGAGCAAATGAGGAAGGTTGAGAGTTCACCTTTTTCCAGGATTTCTTGGTCCATCGGAGTTTGAAAGCTTCCAAGTCATCAATCACCCAGGGACGGGGAAGAATATTTTGACAGCTTGCCAGAAAGGACATCCCATTCTCCGAGAAAACTTCAGCAAGCTGTAAGATATTAATATTAAAAAATAAGTATCCAAGACATACAATTGATATAAGTGCAAATGGGGCTGAAGACTGCAAATTTGATCACAATAAAGACATCTGGTGTATTACAGGGAAGTATGATTTACACATCAATAACAAGACTGATGTCTGCAAAAGTTCGGAAAGCATCCAATATAAAATTAAGCTATTTACGACCTTTGCAGAGCCAAGATCAAATATGTTTCCAGCAAAAATTCCTCTGACAAGGTTCTCCAAGCGCTGGACATTATCCTCAATATCATCATTCAAACGGACAACATCTGGGAAGAGAGATATGGCCTTGGCATTCTCTTCATCCTAGCCCATTCAATGAATACACGTCACATTTATAGGAATAAAACTACAAAACAGTTTCATTTGCAACCAATCCCCAATTATCTATATTTTAAAGTTTCCCAACTAAGTTCTCATCCACACTTATAGAATCTGCGGCATGCGCCGAGAAAAAAATGATGTAACTAGTAAATGTAAATCCATTAGTTACCTTGACTTTCTTGAATATGTCCCTAAATCCCAGTTCCCTCAATATCTGTTCCCTTATCCTGCAAAGGAGCTGCCAAAACGACCATATATCAACATACAACCAAACCACTTTGCTTAGTGTTAAACTTTAGCAACCTCAAAAATATGATTACAATTTTTTTAATTTATCATAATTTTCCTTACGATGCAATCAGGCGGCCCATTGTGACTTTCAGGATCTTTCTTGAAGTCCTCCAGTATTTCAGTATATCTAAAGAAGTAAAAGCAATGAATCAGATACTGTCCAAACAATCCACGCCAATTTATAACAAATAAAACACCTTTGCGCAAACTTTTCTGCTCTAACGCTAGCATCAGGAACTGTCGGATCACTTTCTGCTCGTTTCCTGCAAGCCAAAAAAACCGATTTCGTTAATCAAAGTATCAAACAATTATCACATACAGTATATCATCTAAGAGGCTATGCATTCAGAAATTAGCTGAAACTACATGCCATCAGAAAAAACCAAATTTTTAAATAAAAACCTCAAAAACATAACAAAATTTCTGATAGGGACATGTCAAGAATACAACTAAAGCAGGCAAGCAATGATACTGGCCAGTCAACTTTTGGAAATAAAGATGCCGATTACTGAATACTTCAAGTTACAAATCATATGGTGCGGGAAGTAGGAAAAACCTATGATTTTAGCTATTAAAACCTAATGCTTCCATGATCACTGATAACAGAAATGAGAAGTAATTACCCAAAATCAAATTACAGCAACTAAGATCATAGAGATACAAATATGATCAACATACTTGAAAGATGGAACCGAGTTTAGAAACAAATTGATCCACTCAATCTCAGTAGGTGTAGCCTTCTTAGGGTTATCAGATGGGAATCTGTAAGGGATTGTACATGCCCGGTAATTAGTCTCAATAGGAGTAATCAATAGCGGAAACGGCACCAACTCCGACGAGCTCTCCATCGTCAATCCGATCTCGTTGATGCGCAAAGGTCGGAGATTTCGATGTGTGATTTGAATGCGACAAGGGGGTACGCGGAAAAATCGAAAAAGGAGTGATCTTTGTTTAGATCGGTGATGGTGAAGTGGAGATTTACAGCCAGGTGCAGATTTTTTAACGTAGTTTGCTGCTTATGGGACAAGCAATATGATGTGTTTATTCGTAGGGAAAGAAGTGCTAAGGCGTCAGCTTTTTTGGATGACGAATATGCCCTTGACAAGGTGTAAAGATTAGAAATTTGAGATTATGTGAAATTGGCTCCTGACATTTCATTATGAGTATCAAATTGAAAAATATGCTAAACAAATTTGTAATTTACAGACCAATTTGTAAGCTGATAGGAGAGTTTGTTGTTGGAGGTGATCGATCTGATTTGTGGTATGTACAATTAAGCTTCAGGTGGACTGGTGATGGCTGGATGGTGGATCACTTCTTGGCCTTGGCAAACCTGAGGCATCTGTATTTCTCGCCGCTGACCGTGATTTCTAAAGCACCATCTTGATTGTCTTGATTGGATGCAGTGCCCATTAGGACGCTTTTCTCTTTCTCGAGGTTTTCTTTCTCCATTTTCAGCCTTGCTTCTTGTCGAGCTATTTCTGCCTGAAATATGAAAAATGGACTAATTAGAGAGCTGCACAATATACATGCTGAAGTTGATATGGATTTAGCCAAGCAAGTTATCACATTTAGATATTCTTTTCAGCAAGGAGGAAATATGGATAACAAGACCTTAAAAGTAATCAGAAATGGAAGCGACAACTACAATCACAAATGCACAAGCTCACTTCTCAAACACACCAGAATCAATAAAAAAAGGTAATGTGACAGAGACGGACAGTTTCTTCCATAATTTTCCAGCAATGAAGCCCGCGTGCCACAAACAAGAGCAAGACTGACAAAGTCTCAACACTATGCCTGGCTAATATATACCATAGGAACACACAAATATATTAAAGAGTTCTATAACCTCCATCATACCTACACTCCTGGGGGGCAAAAACATCCAATGATAAAAGAGGAAAAAACTACATGTAAGTACCACAAATTAAACATATGCAAACGCCTCTCACTCTCACCGTGAACCCTCCTTATCCAGAGAACACTTGAAAAGAAACTAAATGAATACCTACCGGCCACAGTGCCCAAGCACCTAGCCAAAGATGGAAACCCAACATGCATTATGCACAACTTTTCAATTCTATCGGTTACTGTAAAATATATATCGACTCATTTCAGAGATCCCTTTCTACATGACACTCAACAAATTCTCCATTGCAACTAAAAACTTCAGTTCAATTTCAAGGAGCCAAAGCTAAGCTCACCTCAAGACTCTCACTTTAAGCATATCAAGTTCACCAAACTCACTCCAATTCAAAACTACAACAAAAGCCCTAACCTTCTGCAAATTCACAGAGACAGGTTCAGACCTCAAAATCTCAAAACCCTAATCAATCATCAATAAACTGTAACCTAAAATCAAATCAAAATCAAAACTTGACCTCCCGACGAGAAAGCTCAGCTTTCCAAGCAGCTTCCCTCTCGGCCACTTCCCTCTCCCTCTCCTCAATATAACTCTGCATCTCCCTCTCCTTCATAATCCTATCTTGTATATCTGCATCCAACGCCTCCTTCAACTCCTGGACAAACCTGTCCACCACCGCCTTTATCCTCAACGACATCTTCACCTCCCAAATCACACCTCAATCCAATCTTCCAACTACAAACCCTAATTTCAGACTCCACCCCGCCACGTCAGCTTCCATCTGATGACGTGTCACAAGTCAATTCGACGCATATGGTCAAAACCGCAGTCTGAAATCTGAACAGCTACCAAACGACAGCGTTTCATAACGCCACTCCACTACGTGTATCATTCATATTTACTGAAAATTATTTAATTTAAATAAAAAATAATTCTCTCTTCTTCCCCCGCTAGAAAATCGCATCACCGCAAATCGATCTTCGAGAGAGTTATGGCAAGCCTCACGACCATCAGCACCTCCGTCAACACTCGATTCCTTATTCCCAAATTGTTCACATTTTCGCGGTGGGACCACCTCATCGGTCACGGAGATGAATCTTACAATAATTTGATGTCCTTTGTTAGAAATGTGATTTCTCTTTGGGGCATTTCGTCGAACAGATGGCGTCCATGAACACAACTCCGTCCAAGAAGGGAATTCGGAGCCCTAGAGAGTCATCAGGAGGTAGGCCGTCTACAGGACAGACTGTGAAGTTCGCTAGAAGGACTTCGAGTGGTAGATACGTGAGTTTGTCGCGTGAGGATTTGGACATGTCGGCTGATATGTCTGGTGATTTTAGTAATTATACTGTACATATTCCACCTACGCCTGACAACCAGCCGATGGATGAGAGTATGGCAGTGAAGGCTGAGGAGCAGTATGTGTCGAATTCTTTGTTTACTGGAGGTTTTAATAGTGCAACGCGTGCACATTTGATGGATAAGGTGATGGACTCTGAGGTGAATCATCCGCAGATGGCTGGTGCAAAGGGGTCTGCTTGTGCCATGCCTGGGTGTGACGGTAAGGTGATGAAGGATGAGCGTGGAAAGGATATCACCCCTTGTCAATGCAGGTATATTTGGAGAATTCATTTGTAACATATTCTGTATGTAATCAGCGAGTTTTTGTACTGCGCGCGTTGATTACTGACAATGTGACTAGCATTGCATGCAAAATTGTGAATGAGCAGGTTCAAGATATGTAGAGACTGCTTTCTTGACGCTCAGAAGGAGACAGGGACTTGTCCAGGCTGCAAAGAGCCGTACAAGGTGGGAGAATATGATGAGGATGCCCAGAGTTATAACCCGGGCGGCATACCTCCTGGGGCTCGAAGGCCATGTCGATTAGGAGGAGAAACGATGAAAGTGGTGAATTTGAGAGTGGCAAGTATTCATATGGGTCGAAGGATAGCTATGACAATGTTGTATGGTCTGAAGGTGAAATGTATGGGGATAGCAAGGATGGGGATGATGACGAGGAGTTGATGGGTGGTGATAGACCTTGGAAGCCTTTGAGTTACAAGTTACCCATTAAGCCATCTCTAATCATTCCTTACAGGTAAGTAATCATATGTCGTCTTCGAGGAATTTTTACTTGAGGATAATTTGCTTAATTTTAAGTGATATTTGCCTGGCAGAATACTTATTGTCGTCAGGCTAATTGTGTTGGGCTTTTTCCTGACGTGGAGAGTGCAACATCCAAACGAAGATGCTCTTTGGTTGTGGCTTATGTCCGTGGTATGTGAGTTATGGTTTGGCTTTTCTTGGATCCTTGATCAGATACCGAAGATTACACCCGTCAACCGTGCAACAGACCTCCAGGCTCTTGCTGAGAAGTTTGATTTGCCATCCCCTTCCAATCCTTCAGGTCACTCTGATCTTCCTGGAATTGACCTCTTTGTTTCAACAGCTGACCCCGAGAAGGAGCCTCCTCTTGTGACTGCAAATACCATCCTTTCTATATTGGCCGTTGATTACCCGGTTGAGAAAGTAGCATGTTACATATCTGATGATGGAGGTGCATTACTTACTTTTGAGGCTATGGCTGAGGCTGCCGGTTTTGCAGACTTATGGGTTCCCTTTTGTAAAAAGCATGACATTGAACCGAGAAATCCAGATAGCTATTTCAGTCTGAAAGGAGATCCGACCAAGAACAAGAGAAGATCTGATTTTGTCAAGGACAGGAGGAAAGTGAAGAGGGAGTATGATGAGTTCAAAGTGAGGATCAATGGTCTTCCAGATTCAATACGAAGGAGATCAGAGGCTTTTAACGCACGAGAAGAGATGAAAATGTATAAGCATATGAAGGAGGTCGGAGGAGACATGTCGGAGCCAATTAAGGTCCAAAAAGCAACATGGATGGCTGATGGGACTCATTGGCCGGGTACTTGGGCAACTCCAAGTTCTGATCATGCCAAAGGTGATCACGCCGGAATTCTTCAGGTTGTAACTCTGCGTCCACTCATTTTCGTGTTCTGGGTTAATTGTATAATTTTGGATTGTTAATCATACTCTTGAGTCAAATCACAGGTAATGCTGAAACCACCTAGTCCGGATCCCTTATTTGGGTCAGAAGACAGTATGTTGGATTGCAGCGATGTGGATATACGCCTTCCTATGTTTGTTTACATGTCCCGTGAAAAACGACCGGGCTATGATCATAATAAGAAAGCAGGTGCTATGAATGCATTGGTGCGGACGTCTGCTATTTTGTCGAATGGTCCTTTCATCTTGAACTTGGACTGTGATCATTACATTTACAATTGCAAAGCAATAAGAGAAGGAATGTGTTTTATGATGGACAAGGATGGGGAAGACATTTGCTATATTCAGTTCCCTCAAAGGTTTGAGGGCATTGACCCATCTGACCGTTATGCCAATCACAATACTGTATTTTTCGATGGAAATATGAGAGCTTTAGATGGTCTGCAGGTATGTACGCGTAGTGTTATATCTGTGTTTCATAAGGGTGTTGTTAGAAGATAATATATTAGCTCTTCACTGGTGAATGCAGGGGCCGGTATATGTGGGGACAGGATGCATGTTCAGGCGGTTTGCACTGTATGGATTCGATCCTCCACAGCCGGAAAGGATCAGTTCAGGGTCTGTTACTGAATCACCAGCCTCAAATCCTACAGATTTTGACCCTGATCTGGATTTGAACCTTTTACCAAAGAGATTTGGGAACTCAACAATGCTGTCAGATTCTATACTTGTAGCTGAATTTCAAGGCCGACCGCTTGCAGATCACCCTTCAATTAAATACGGACGTCCTCCAGGGGTTCTTAGGATCCCCCGTGATCCACTTGATGCGACTACTGTGGCTGAATCTGTATCTGTTATTTCATGCTGGTATGCAGAATTTATTTGTACCAGTTGACATTAGGCTTAACGCATTTATCAAAGCCATAATGGATTAACTTTTTATCTTACAGGTATGAGGACAAAACAGAGTGGGGCAACCGGGTTGGTTGGATTTACGGATCAGTGACTGAAGATGTGGTCACTGGATACAGAATGCACAACCGTGGGTGGCGCTCAATCTACTGCATCACAAAGAGGGATTCCTTCCGTGGGTCAGCTCCTATCAATTTGACCGATCGTCTACATCAAGTGCTCAGATGGGCAACAGGATCGGTTGAGATCTTCTTCTCCCGAAATAATGCATTCCTTGCTTCTGGGCGTCTCAACTTCCTTCAGCGCCTGGCATACTTAAATGTTGGAATATACCCATTCACATCCCTCTTCCTCATTGTTTACTGCTTTCTCCCAGCCTTATCCCTCTTTTCAGACGAGTTCATAGTCCAGAATGTCAATGTCACTTTCCTCGTGTACCTGCTCACCATCACCATATGCCTAATCTCTTTGGCAGTTCTGGAAGTTAGATGGTCCGGAGTAGGACTAGAAGACTGGTGGAGGAATGAACAATTCTGGCTCATCTCTGGAACAAGTGCTCATTTGGCGGCCGTAGTTCAGGGTCTTCTCAAAGTAATTGCAGGAATTGAAATCTCCTTCACTCTGACCTCAAAGTCTGCTGGGGAAGATGTAGATGATATATATGCAGACTTGTATCTTGTCAAGTGGACATCTCTAATGATCCCTCCAATAGTAATAGCCATGACAAATATAATTGCAATTGCTGTGGCTTTTAGCAGAACTATCTACAATCCAGTTCCACAGTGGAGCAAATTTATCGGCGGGGCATTCTTCAGTTTCTGGGTATTGGCACACCAGTATCCATTTGCCAAGGGTCTTATGGGTAGAAGAAGGAAGACACCCACTATTGTGTTTGTCTGGTCAGGATTGATCACCATTACACTGTCCTTGCTATGGATTGCCATTAATCCTCCAACAGTATCACCTGAAGCAGCAGCTGCTGGGACTGGAGGTTTCACATTCCCATAATAACGGAAGACTTCCTCGCAGTTGGGAATCTCAGGTTCCATTAGACTATATAGCTTCAATTACTTCCAGTTACAGCATTAGGACACATTGCTTTCAGGAAGCCTTGCAAGGTACTTAGCCATTTTTGTTTGTGTAATCTTACAATTTATGAGCATTAATGTGAATTTCTTCAGTTTCTCTCTTCATTTTCATCTCTCCTTATCCTTCCTCTTATATAAGATACAAAGAAATACTTGCATATGAAAATTAAAGAAGAGCTTGGGATGAGGAGAAATAGTGAAACTCCTAATCCTGAAGTTATTTTATTAAGAGCAGGGAATACTATTATTGTTTTTAAACTAGGACAGGAGGCCTTGGCCAGGAAGCAATGCTCTTGAAGAGAATAAAGTTGGTCGAAAAGCAATCATCGTAAGGTATTATTCTGACTTATTCTTTCCAACGAACTTGGCTGGTTGTTTACTTGTGCCTGTGGTGCAGTATATTAATTTGCTTGCAGTGCCCATATGATGATTGTCATCTTGTTGACGACATGGAATGAGCATCTTTGGACCATGAGTTAGGCCACACCTCCTGTGCGTGGACTGAGTTATCATCTGTAACTGCTAGTAAAAAAAGAGATGGATCAGACAGAATAATACCCTGAAAGTAGATGAAATATGGATTCAGCTGTGAAGATTAGTATTTTGGAAACAGTGGATGAGAGTTGAGTTACCTGTCAACCTGATGCACCAATTATTTTGCCAAGTAGCAGCAGTTCAGTGAACACTGCAGAAGTGGTAGAAGGACTAGTGTTGATATCCCGTTACCCCATGGAATACGATTCTGGAAAAGTCTTTCATAATTGTTCGTCTTTTCGAGCAAGTTAAGCAAAGTATCTTAAGCTCAGGGAATAAAGATGCACTGAAAGACCATATAAACCCCTTTTGCCATTTCCAGAAGCAGCATAGACAATTCAGCAGAAGAAAGTAATAGTTAGAGCAAATGAAGTTTGACAGAGAGATCTACCATCAGATCCATCCTAAGCATAAACTGAGGCTTCAGTACACAGAGACACCATTCAACTGCGATGGCTGCAAGGAAGCTGGGATAGGTCTGAAGTACGAGTGCATGGAATGTGATTTTGACTTGCACAAAATATGCGCAATGGCAAGCCCCACCGTGTATCACCCGTTCTACCCAAAGTGTGAGTTTCAGTTCTTTTATAAACCTCCTGGAAATGAAAGGAGGCTATGCGATGGATGCAGAAAGGATGTCAAGGGATTTATGTACCACTGTAAAAAATGTGGATTTGATCTCCATCCTTGTTGCGCTAACTTACCAACAGTCCTTGACGATGGGGAACACGATCTATATCTGTCACTTAAGCTGACAAGCCCATGTCACAAATGCGGGCGAAAAGGGTCTGGCTGGGCTTACACAAGTGACTGCAAAACATATAATCTTCACGTAGCTTGTGTCAAGGAACTGCTAGTGGAAAGCTGGCTAGTCATGTACCTAAACATAGACAAGAACAAAATGAGGGAGTTACAAACCAGGCTTCCTAGCCTAAAGGGTACTCTGAAGAGCCACCACAAGGTGCACAAACATGGAAAAGTCATGAAGTGCTGTCAGATGGCTGGAGGAGCCATCAAAATAATAGTCTCGGCCATCCTTGGAGACCCTTCTGCAATCATCGGAGCGGCGATTGGTAGTTTCATTTCTAAGTAACTGTACTTCTGCTGATTAGGGACATGTATAACTTGTTGGCAGGAATTTACAAACCTGCAAACTAAACATTGTCTGTTTGTCTTGTCTCCTGCTTCGGAAAATGTCAAATTTGAACTCAATTTTATTTAGATTACTGCACCAATCAATTTGTTGGCTGAGAAAAAATGCACATGAATCCTCTGCCATGATAAATCAAGATATGTTGTTTCAATCATTTTTGGTTCCTATAAAACACTGGATAAACACAGGGAGAGACAAGACCCAAGAGTTTCAGGGTGTCCCGGAAAATTTGTATATGGAAAAAATGTAGAAAGCGATGTCTATTGTACTGCGTACTGCTGCAAATTCTTAGTTCTCTTCTTATTCTTTAACTTTCTGAATGCGCATGACTCAATCTGCCTAATTCTCTCCCTGCTGACATTCAGTAACTCGCCAATTTCTTGCAATGTCTTCATCCTTCCATCCTCGAGTCCAAATCGCCATCTAACAACTTGCTTTTCTCGTGGGTTAAGAGTATCAAGTACCTTGTTGAGGTCTTCTCTCATCATTTGCTTCATTAGCAAATCATCTGAGGTTTCTGCCTCAGGGTCTGATATCACTTCCTGTAATGAGTCAAATGAATGGGTCACTGATACCTCCAGCAAAAATATTTATTGTGACGTGTGCATCAAAAATTATATTTTCAAGAAATAAATAAAAACAGGAATTGTTTGTCTAAACAAAGAAGCCAAAGACAGGAGCTCGGATGACAAAATAAGAGGGCATGATATGAGAAACAGAAAATACCGATGGTTTCATGTCCATATTAATCCCCATCTTCTGATCAAGTGATCTCGGAGGTTTTGGGGCTTGAAGCACCGATGTCAGCCTCTTCATCGACAGCCCCGTGGCTTCTGCTATCTCTTCATTTGTGGGAACTCGCCCCTTCTCCGTTTGCAACTGCTTTCTTGCCTCCTTTACTCTGTAAGTTGCCTCCACCATGTGAAACTGCCCAAAAAATAAAATTCAAAGTACAATCAAAAAGTGAAGTAGATCTACTGTACGAGTTGCTTAGATTACAATCAATTCTTACCCTCAAATCACAGAGAATTTTTGAATGAAAAGTAAGAGTGATAAGCTTGACATACCGGCAGCCGAATCATTCGAGACTGCTCTGATAGAGACTTCCGAACAGCTTGTTTAATCCACCAATGAGCATATGTAGAGAACTTAAACCCTTTTGAGGCATCGAACTTCTCTGCACCTCTCACAAGGCCTCGACATCCTTCCTAAAATGAACGCAAAGTTTATTCATCACCAGATTCAAAGACAGCAGGTTATTTCAAAACCCACTTAAAAAATTCAATACTCTATACCAACAAATATTTGGACCTGAACGAGATCTTGGAGATTCATCCCAACTCCTTGATAATTCTTCGCAATCGATATAACAAGACGAATATTGCTTTTAATCATCTTATCTTTGCAAAGGGTGCCATAGTTTACACGTTCCCTCAGCGTCTTGTGGTCTACACCTGCTGCAGCTGCCCACTGTGTAAGGGTGGGTTTCATTCCGCATCTTTTTGTAAGTTCGTTTTGGATCCTCTCTAATTTTAAAAGGTCCTGAAGGAGATACAGTAAAAAATTAGAGATGGATTTCAGAGCGTATTGATCCGGATGAGTTAATTCTGTATGTAACCTGTATTCCTGCTGAAAGTTCCAATTCCTCAGACGCGGTAAGAAGTCTTGATGTACTAGTTGTACCACGTAAATAGCGCAGTGGATCATTGTAATCCACCTCTTGGGCAGATGGCCGCTTTTTCTTACTTGCGGAACCGGATTTAACAGAAAAGACACTAGCAGATGCTTTCTCTGCTGCTTTAGCTCTCTTTGCCTTTCTTTCGGTTTGACGCTTTGATCTCACAGCTACACTTGCTGAAAGTTGCATCTGCAACAGTTCAAGCTCTTCCTTTGACGGTTCTAGGTGATCAGCTTCCTCAAAATCAATACTGGACTCATCGTCATCCGTCAGTTGAGGCTCTTCTGATAAAATATCCTTCAATAAACTTTCTCGCTCTATTTGGATCAGCTGAGCCCTCGTGAGATGTATATTGTCTGATTCAGATAAGGAATTTGATTGGCTGTTTTCAGAAGTCATTGAATTGTTGACTCCTGCCATCAAAGATGCAGCTTTAGCAACTGCTAGCGCTGCTTTTGCTAGTGCAACAGCTTCAGCAGCTGCAACTGTTACGTCAGCATCATGAGTTTGCAAAAAGCCATTGGAATTTACTATTTGATCAGATTTTTCCTGCGCTGATAAAACTGGAAAAGTTAAAACATTTTCACCTCAGTCACCGATACATGTATAATGATTGCAGCTTCAATTGAGAAAGACTAACCTCGATCGGCGCACCAGTTCCCCCATTGTAGCTCCAGGGTCTATCGACAACAGACGAAGTTGAACGATCCTTAAAAGAAGGGAATCTTAAGTTCTCCGCATTCAAGACAGTAGCTGTTGGAGAGGTTGTAGATAACACACATTGCGCTCGTACAGTCACTCTACCTTTTGTTACAGAGACTGCATATAAGAAATAGCAATGAGATGCATACTAAACTTGAAACCATAGTCTCCGAAACACGAGTAACACTTACACTATCACACAACTAAATCACATATTTTTACATTCCGCAACACAGATTTTATACATGCATCAATTAAAAGACTACCTTTGAAGTCTGAGGGGATTGACTAAACTACTCTATATATGAGCTGATAAGATAAAAAAAGAAGTTTTAAGTCATCGGCCAATCTTTGGACACTTGCATATGCTCACTACACTCCCTAATCATTACCCGAAAAAACCTGACCTTCATTTCCAAAATCACAACTCACATTACAAACAAAAGGCTACAATCACACAATGCAGTTTGAACCACAAACAACAACAAAATTGAGCAACAAAAAATTAACTTTTAAAAAGAGAACAAAACTATGAACTTACATAAATGGGCAGCCAAAATCTGATGCTGAGGTCTAAAAGGAAAGCAGTACAAATCCAGCGAACACTTGAACTGTGGCAGCAGACAAGACATGTCCACCAAAACCCTAAAACCCTAATCCAAAATTCAGCAGATGGGGTTTTCAAAAGACGAAATCTTGAACCCAATTACATATACTTCACTCACACATTGACTAAGTCAACGCTTCCGAATTCAACGATAAATGAGCGGATTGACTCATCGGCTAGGCGAGTCCATGGCTGAGTGGAGTCGCGGAGCTATTGCAGAATGTTCGAATGAATCGTATGTCGATGGATAAGGAGATAAGGAGAAAGAGACAACGACAAGACTCTCAAAACCAACTCCGAGAGAGTCAAAGATAACCAAACACAAAGACGTCAAACTCTAAGGACTAAAATATAATACACTGTAAAAGTAGGACTTGAATGTAATTTATTAAAATATGGAGCGAAGGGTTTTTTGGAAAATTGGTTAACTTGCATTTCGAGGTTAGGGTTTTGAATGAGTTTGAGATGATAATAAATTTGATTAAATTTTTTTTGAAATGGATTAATGCAAAGTGTACGCTGATAAAAATGTGCATGAAAAATTAACTTTTTAAAGATTTTTATATATTTAATGAGACGAGAGAGTCATTTATTAACAAAGCAAACAATCGAAAATTCTTGTGCATTAATAAAATATTTAATCTCAAAACACTTCACGATGTTTCCTCATCATATAAAATATGAAGACTCATGTTGAGTTCTTTGTACCAAAAATCAATGGCCATCTTCAGAATTCCATCTTTGGTGCTACTTTTCTCATGCATTGTCTATTCCATTGTGTTGCATAAATCCAATGGTTTCGGCACCAAACTCTACCACCGTGACTTCTCTGGATCACCACTCTATGATCCAACTTTGTCTCTACCGGAGCGTGTAAGCAGAGCGGTGGACCGCTCCATCGCTTATCATACACGCTCTTCGTCCATAACGCCAAATTCTCCAAAAGCTTTGGTGAAATACAATGACCTAAGTTATATGATGAAGATATCTCTTGGCACACCACCAGTTGAGTACTTTCTTTTAATAGATACTACGTCCGATCTGACTTGGATCGAATGTGCACCTTGTGAAAATTGCTTGGCCAAAAATGCTACCATTTTTGATCATACCAAGTCGTCAAGCTATTCAAAAGCAATATGTTATGATGAAAATTATGTTTGTCCGTACAATATAGGAAAATGTGTGAACAACCTGTGCACCTTTAGTTATACAGATAGCTATGGTACCAAAACATCCGGAGATTTATCTTTGGATGTATTCGCTTTAAACTCAACTACAGGTCCACCAGTAGTCCGATCAAATTACGTATTCGGTTGCGGATATGATAATGAGGGTATTCTACCCCCCGAAGCGTCCGGTATCATTGGATTGGAAGACATATATCCGAATCATTCTTAAATCAATTTATAGATGAAACTCAAGGCAAATTCTCTTATTGTTTGACATCAAGTTTATCAGGAGGCAAAGGAGAAAGCAGTATTTATTTCGGCGAAAGTGCCATTCTAAATTCTACTGGAGTTGTTACCACACCTTTACACCAATATACTGATGACAGTGGTAGTGGTTTATATGTAGATTTAGAAGCTATAACTATTGCCGGTGAGAGAATAGATTTTGGAACAAAATACAGTCCAAGTGCAAAAGTGATGATCAACTCAGGTACAATATTGTCCAAATTCCCATCCAGTTTTTACAACCAAGTTGTAGAAACTCTCATTCGACACATAAACGCGCTTTACGTCCAAGATCCTTCAGGGAGACTAGCATTGTGTTATAATGAGGAATTTGGTTTGAATATTCCTGATGTAATTGCAACCTTTACTGGTGGAGCTAACATTTATTTAGATCGTGATAATTTATTTGTAAGGACAGCTGAAGGTGTTATGTGCTTGGCTATGGTTAAGAATGAAGATGTAACTTCATATTCAGGTGTATGGGGGACTGCTGCTCAGACAAATTTCTTTATAGGGTTTGATGTCAAAAATTACTTAGGAACATTGTCATTCTTACCAACGTTGGATTGTAGAAGGGATGATTAGAAAATATTATAGATTGCCTGAGTTTGTTACATTTCAAAAATTATGAAATAATATGTTGGATTTTTCAGTGGCAGATGTTAGTAAACTTATTTGATCAGGGAATTTGTTGAAATATTTTCATATTTATATGAATATTCAGAATATCTTTTGTTATGGTAACCATTTTAAATATTTGAAAAGTGATAAATGTAATTCTACTCATAGAATAATGAAATCAAAATCTATTTATGAGTTAATGAATTCGATAGCATTATAAAAAATCAATGATTTAATTAAATCATTTATTGAGAATGTTAAACAATTTATATGTGTAGACTAAAGTCATTTATTGAAAAAGTAAACAATCAGAATTTTTGTGAAGTTGCGAGGTAATACGAAAATTAATTTAAAAACAATTCACGATGTTTTATATATCAATTCTAAGCATAATAAAAAATGAAGACTCATGTTGTGTGCTTTGTACCAAAAATCAGTGGCCATCTTCAGCACCAAACTCTACCACCGTGACTTTCCTGGATCACCTCTCTATGAGCCAACTTTGTCTCCTCTACTCTAATGGAGCGTATAAGTAGAGTGGAGTGGTCGACCGCTCCATCGCTTACCAGTTACCACAAACATTCAAAAAGTAGAAATACATAATGTGTGGTTAAAAATGAAGTATTTAATAGATAGTATAAAAGTAAAATATTTGATCGATAATGATTGAAAATGAATAAACATTAACACGACATTCAAAAAATTAACAAATATTTAAGGACAGGAAAATAGAAAACACACGACATTCCCTTTGCCATAGAGAGAATGTTTTATCCAATTGAAAACACACGTTCTATGATTATAAATCAATTTTCTTTGCACATTTCTTATAGCATTTCCATTAGCAACTTCCACAGAAAATTCTTGAATTTTCCATTACATGGCTCATTACTAGAGAACAGATGAACAAAATAATGCATTTCCTGGTTGTACTAAAAAATAATGCATTTCCTCGCCATTACAATTTCAGCAAGTCCAAACATTGACATTTGTATTGAATCAAAAATTCAGCAACACTCATATATTATACACAAACATGTGGCAGAGAATATACAATCAATTAATCAATGCTTAATAATTTCTACAGGGACTTTGTTTACTAGTGGCCTAGTGCTGAAAGGTTTAACAGGAGGCTTTGCCAGTTGTAATAGACTAATCAAATGAAAGTCTGAATATATGATTGCTCGCACATGCACAAACGTGTGTGAGTGACATTATCAATCACCTAAGACTGGGCTAAATTTAGCTATATCTCACAATTATCTAACCAAATCTTAATATTTTTATATCATATTCACATAAATATTAACAATATTGATTAAAAAGGACTCAGAAGAGAGAGTGCACAACACATGGGAAGAAAGCATCTAGTAGAAAGAGAATAATAAACTGAGACTGGAGTGTATTAAAATGACGACAAAGATACCAATTTCCCATACGAAATTAAGGAGAAGAGGATAGCTGCAAATATGATGCAACCTCGTGTTCATAACAAATCAGACAAACGCATACATAAACTCAGCAAGGCTGGCCTTTGCCATACACTAAATACAATTGATGTGGTTAGTTGTTGTCCGTTGTCTTTCTAATTTGATTGACCACCCCACATGCACTTGAAACCTAATTATCCAATTATATCTCACTACATAAACTTCTCTATATAATGCCCTATGAAAGAAAAAGAAGAGATATAAATATAAAAAAGGAAAGAGGTTTATAAAGAAATTATTAAAGAATACATACAGATCTATACTGTTGTTACCATAATTTTTTACTTTCCACCAATTTAACACTTAAACATAGCTAATAGCACTATCAGGAATGACTTCATCACACACTAGCTACCACTTTCTCTCTTAGACCTAATCTTTTTATATAGCTAATGGAGTTCTAGGGCTTTGAACTTGTCATTGGGTAAGTTATAATATACACAATCAATTTTATATAAAAACAAAATAGCTTAATCTATCTTTATTTACCTATTCTCTATAGTATAATGTTTCTCTCTCTCAAACACATCTCATTTCTAAAATGTCTGGTCTTCACTTGGGTACCAATTCTAGTTCTCACCATTACCTCAACCAACACTCCGGCCACCACCACCAGTTTCTCCACCAACAAAGGCCTTCACTGAACTCCGAGAATGACTTTGGCCAGTCTCACATATTCACAACGTCCACACCCCCACCAAACAACCAGCATCAAGCAGGGTTTGATTTAGTGGTGAGATCAGGAGATGAGTCAGCTGGACATGAGGATGGAAACACAAGCAACTCAGGGTCAGGGTCTGGACCAACTCGACGCCCACGAGGCCGACCTGCTGGATCCAAGAACAAGCCAAAACCTCCTGTAATTATCTCCAAGGAAAGTGCCAACACACTTAGGGCTCATCTTCTTGAGGTTGCCTCAGGCTGTGATGTGTTTGATTCAATTGCTAAATATGCAGCAAAGCGACAGAAGGGAATCTGCGTGTTGTCAGGGAGTGGAACTGTAACGGATCTGACCCTCCGCCAGCCTCCAACATCTGGCGGAGCTGGACCTGTAGCAGTGTTACAAGGCCGGTTTGAGATCTTATCACTATCAGGATCGTTTCTTCCTCCACCAGCTCCACCAAGCGCCACTAGCCTGACTGTCTATCTAAACGGTGGACAGGGCCAAGTGGTGGGTGGAAATATTGCAGGGTCTCTTATTGCAGCTGGTCCAGTCATGGTGATGGCTGCTTCATTTAGCAACGTAGCTTACGAGCGTCTGCCGTTGGATCAGGATCAGCAAGATCAGCAAGTAGCTGAGCATATGATGCAGCAGTCTGGTAACGGAGGACAACATCAGGGTCTAGCTTTTCTTAACTTGCCTCATATATAACAACTCAGGTCATGCAATGGATGGATGGTCAACTGGAACCTAATAACCAAGGCTAGATCTCTCTCTCTCACACATCCAGATCATTGTTATTTGTCTCACAGGGTGAGATGCAATATCCAGAGTTAACTGCTAGTCATGAACATGGTTCGACTCATTTGAATCATCTTCGATCAATCTTCAGGCTTTTCTCTAATTTGTTGTGTATTCAGCGACTGGTCTCATTAACACATCTCTCTTTTTTGATAAAGGTTTAGAGTTATTCATTGCCTGATTGATCAAGTTTGCCTGACTTAACAGATATCATTTATACAAGTGTAATCCTAGCCAGGGTTCTAAAGCTTTTCTGAATTAATAAATTTTAGAGCAATTATGTTTAACTTTAGATAACTCATAATTAATATACAGTAATATGTTGGATGACAATCAGTCTATTAATGTTAATACGCATGTGACTTCTCATCACCGACTGTTTAAGGGAAAACGTAGTACCAGAAATCAAGCCTTGAATAAGTCCCATTTTAATATCTTCTATAACGCTGCACATAAAGATATTTGCTTCAACTTTTGTTATTAATTTGATCCTCCTGACCACCTCAACAACATCAGTAGCACCAGTAGCTGATGCAGCCTGCCGCATTCTCACCATTGTGCTTTAACTTTCTTTTCTAGCTAGCCTTAACAATCTTGGCATGTACGTTTCAGATTTTGTTACTTATTTTGGAAACTTTCTTTTCTGACAATGATTGTTACACCTCATCAGTATTTCTACATGACTGCAGTCTACATATACACATGCCTTAAAGTCTGTCTTGTTTAGGAAACCTTTCTCTCTGACAATGCTTGTCACAAACTCAACAGCAGCAGTAGCTGTGTAGCACCCTGAGAACTGAAGTAAGACATAAGCACTACTCCCTCCGTCCCATTATGAGTGTCCCATTTCCTTTTTGGATGTCCCAAAATGAACTTCCCATTTCCTAAAATAGAAACTTTTTTACCTATACATTTACACTCTCTTTCATACTTTTTATCCCACTCATTCTCTTTCTTACTTTTTATCTCACATTTTTCAATTTTCTTAAAAACCGTGAAAGTTCTCAAATGGGTCACTCAAATTGGGACGGAGGGAGTAATTACTAGTTAAACCTATCAGATTGTCCGACAAGAATCGACTGGTCCATAAAAACAAAATACGGGCCCAATGAGTCATGCTCCCAAGCCCATTCCAAATACTTGGTTGGTTTGACTTAGTTGACCAAAACAAAACGGCCGGTAGGGTCATGAACCGAACATGTAACAACGAAAGAGCCAACTGTTTACGCTTTTCCTTCCAAACATTTCAACTACCAACTTCCCTCCATTTTAAATTGAATGTCATTCTTTGACTGACATTTAATCTTTGCTTAATCTGTGTGCTCTAGTCTTCATCTTTGTGACACAAGTGTGACATGTTGTTGTGATTTGTACTTGAAAAACTAAATGTATGGGCAGCATTCAACTACGTTGCAAATGGGTTTTTGAAATAACTTTCAAAAAGATAAACACTAGTGGCAATAGTTGCTCCCATGACACTTGATCGATCCTTGACTGCACTTTACCCATTCAAACACCAACCCAAAATGGTACGTACGTAACAAAGTGTTGGACTCAAGTTTGTACAAAGTTGGTGAAGATTGAATGAAGATCAAAAAATGTATTACAATGTTTTCATTTGAATTTTGTTTCGAATCAAGATGAATCACTAGCTCATAATCCCAAGTAATCCTTTAAGTCACTAGGGAAGCAATCAAGCCTTTTCCATGTATTCCCATGCATCTTAAACAGCTTCAAAACCTTATCCCTAGTCGACCCACCACCACCAAAATGCAAGATCACCAAAAGCTTCTTCACCGCCCCGTAAACGACCATCTCCTCCACCACCCTCTCTGTCGGATGAAACCCGCAAACAAGCCACAATATTTTTACACACAGCTTTGTCGCCGTATCTGACACATTCATCATCTTCTTCGACACAACTGCCACTCCTAACCCATGCTCCGCCAAACCTGACCGCCCGTCCGCACATTCACATAACAATTTAACTATATACAACATCCTCTCACACTTTGACCGCGTTGACTCCGGCAAAAGCTCTATCAGCGTGATCATTGCACCTGCCTCTATCGCCTTGACCCGGTTCTTCTTCGACGATGACAAGATCTCTATCAACACGTCTAGTGCATATGAACTAGACTTAGACCACATATCGTCCGATACTAAATCGAGCAATGACTTGAAGAAATCAATGCCTTGATCTTGCACTATAGGCGTCCAGTTAAACCCTGCTTTCGAAATCTTCTTCATTATCGAAATTGTATGATACCTTGATTCCTGACTACCTCTTTGCAACATCATAGCCATTGCTTGAACCGTCTCGGGTTCCGATACCAACTTGAAACACTCATCGTGCCTCACATGAAGATCATCTTCATCATCATTAGGGCAAATAGGTATCAAATTCAACAACCCTAGCCCCTCTTCGCATGCCCGAAACGTCGAAAAATCACCACACCCATCAGGAACCAAAACCTGCTGTACAATCTTCACCACAGCCTCAACACCACCAGCCTTCACAAACTCAAGTTTCACCTCCAACCTTTCATTAACCTGTCCAATAACGTCCTTCAACTTCCTCAACGAACTCACCTTAAACGGCGTCGTTTCCATTCCTTTCAACAACCCAACAATCTCTTCATTCTTCACTTCCCGGACTCGCTCCGATGTGGGATTTACCAACTCACGTTGCTGATCAATCCATGAAGTGATGAGTCGTTTCAAGGTATGGTTAGGCGTGACGTCTGCATTAGAAACATGCTGCATTGTAGCTGGACACGTGGCTTTATTGTACATTGAAAACCACTTCTCAATGCTCCGCCGCTCGTACGTTACACCGGTTGATATTGTCACCGGATCTTTCATTAGCTCCATCGAAATCGGACACCGGAAATCTATCGGAACTTCCTCCATGAATCTCTCTGCTGCAAAAAATTAAATAAATAAAAAATGCGTAACGATCGTTTTGGGATTGATTAGTTGTGAGAAGATGTGACTTTTTATATGTGGATTGATTTGATTTTTGGAGATCGAGGAGAGCGTGTGTTACTTCCAAGAACGTCATTTAATTATTTAAAAAAATAACATAAATTAAATGAAAAATCAAAAGTCAAAGGTTGTTTTTCGGATTAATTAATGTTTAAAAGCTTAGTCGATCATATTTCACAAGCGATCCGTGACAGGCAGTGATTGGTTGAACGAGTTTAAGGAGATGCGACTAAAGGAAATGAAACTTTTGGGGTTAATTTGTAAATATTTTCAAGTTGGTTTGACTTGAGGTTAGGGTGTGGAAATGTGATGTCGATTGATGTCATTTTTGGATTTGAATATTAATGTGAATCAATCGACAGTTTATTACTCCCTCCGTCCCATTATGAGTGTCCCATTTTCTTTTTTGATGTCCCAAAATGATCTTCCCATTTCCTAAAATAGAAACTTTTTTACCTATACATTTACACTCTCTTTCATACTTTTTATCCCACTCATTCTCTTTCTTACTTTTTATCTCACATTTTTCAATTTTCTTAAAAACCGTAAAAGTTTCCAAATGGGTCACTCAAATTGGGACGGAGGGAGTAGTTGACTATGATCAAATTTTAGTTTAAGAAAGAATTGTGAAGGTAACGTATTTGAACAAAAATTGATCAGTTCAATAATTTTTATGTTTAGTTGAGCTAAATTCACATCTATTTTGTAGCAGGAAGAAAAAATTCACCATTTAAATTCATTAAAATCTATCAAAATCACGTCATTTTGAATAAATACTGTGATATAATTTAATTGTTGTTGTAAAACTTAATTTATTACACAATTAAAACGACATTATTTTGATTCGTTGTAAAACTTTTTAAGCTGGAGTCAGAGCTTAATTTGTTATATAAGTGAAGCATTATGTGATACAAAAGATATTATTGCCTCTAATGCAACACCGACCAGCCAACTGACATTATTGACCAACAAGAAGTATTGTTACATATTGCATCAATTTATACATGAGCTGAAACCTCAACAACTGCATATTAGAACAGCCATAAAACAATAAAGAAAACATATCTCATGGAATTATTCAAATCAGATGCATGCGTTGAGATCTCAGCTAACAAGTTGATATTGTCAATACATAAAACAGGCAGCTCCAGCAAGATTGCTGATTGGCAGGATGAACGATAAAACTAAACATATCTCCAGATTCAAAACCAATGAGCTATTCATGTGGCTGGCTGGATGGCTTGCTGTCACAGTTATATGTGAACAAAGTTGCTGGTCAATATTTTAAGCAACATTGTTTAACTTAAGCTTATCACAAAGTCTACAAATCATGTCACCCATGTGTTGCTCAACTTCTTTATACGCTTCACGCTTACCATTTTTATTAATTAAAAATAATTAATCTATAAAAAGTACTAAACATGTTATGGAGTTCATTTTATCCTCACATAACTTCCATTGAATTATTCTTATCAAATTGTTCTAAAAAATAGTAACTAATACAAAGTCAATTTCTATAAATTATTTGGATCGTATTTGACCATTAATTTTCATATCAACTGAAACTCTTATCGACATCAATAGATTATCCAACACTCAAAAAATTATTCTACTTGTTTTTTACATTTCTAGTCTATGTTGCTAATCTTGATTTAGGTAGAGGGTTTACTATTTCATGTATACATATATAGTAACTTTTAAAACACATCTCAAACAGAACAACAACTATGTTTTCAGTGCTGTTTTGATTATTCTAACTTCCAATGCATGTGATTTCTTGTAACATGGTTTTATGCTTGTGATTTGTAGACACAATCACAAATCGAGGATACGAATGAGTAAATAATTTCTTCGTTTGATACACATGCATGTGGAATTCACGCCTTATTATTTACTAAAAACAACGCAACGTAATTTGATAGATGTTGACAACAAATTCATTAGCAACATTTATGGAAAAGGTCAGATGAAAATGAAATTCATTTTTCATGCAAAAAATAAATTACAGTGTTTGATTGCCATTAATTTCTTCTACATTTTCTATTAATTTTTAATTTATATTGATTTAAAATGTTAGCCATCATAAATTTTATAATTTAATGTCCACTTGTATTTATGCAAATAATACAATGCACCAAATGAAGACTGTAGAGTTTGTCTATACATGAAAGCTTTTTATATTATAGTTCACCAAATCCGAACGCACACAACAAGACATAATTAATCATACAATTGATTATCTGAATTATGTGCATATACTAAAATTCATATCAAGTAAAGTCAATAACTCATATTGCAGCCTGCAATATGAGTCATGGATTCGATTCCTGGTGGGTGCTAAAGCAGTGGGACTTTAGCGGGGTGGGTTAAAAAAAAATAGTAAAGTCAATAACTCATATTGCAGGCTATACAGGCCCTGATAAACCCGGCCCAATACAAATGGGCCCATATTTCAAGCCGAACTAAGAAGGCTACTATGCCGTTGGAATTGGAAGCCAGCGACTTCGTCGTTGATCTGTACGGATGCGGCGTTCGTCTCCGGCAGCTGAAAGGGTTATAATCATGGTATGATTATTGTGCATTCGTAGGTTATGAAAAATGCTGATGGAGCCTTCAACTTACTTGAGGTTAAGGGTAGGGTGAGGTGGAGTTGCAGGGAAGCTGTTTGATGAAATGCCTTATAGAAAATTAGAAACTGTTGAGTGTTTTCTTGAAAATTAGATTCTGGCATGAGTAATTGAGTATGCATGTGATACTAGCTTTGCTAAAGACAGAAACTGAAAAACATTTGCAGCTTGTTTCATTTTTATGAGCATATATAAATTTTATTTGAATGGTTGAGTTTGCATTACAGGTAGCGTGAAAGTAGTATGATTGCCGAGGTGCATACACCTATTCAGGTTGCAGCTAACAATTGGTAACTCTAGAGATCATCTTATTCTGTGGAGGGATAGGGGAATTGGGAAATGAGAAGCTTGTTCAAAGTCCAATTCAATCTTTCAGCGGATGGTAGGCATGTGCTGAGAAAAGTCATGTGTTGATATGACTTCACATGTAATTCACTCTTCTGTCTGAGGAATAGCGATGCAATGAGAAATAAATAGATGCCTGTGTATGACTTTACGGTTTAAATCACTCTCTTGACTCTTGCTAAGCAATTGTCCACAGGCCTGCAATGGGGCAAGTACCTTCTAGGACAGTCAGGTTCACCCGGTCCAGCCTGAAATTACCAAGTGACAAGCAGTCAGAGTCTGGAAATGTTGGTCACCAGTACAGATTTCTTAAAGAGATTGTACAAGAAAAGCGGCTTACTGGTAGTAAAGGATAAAGTAATGTAGGAAGATAGAGATCTCAAGTTTCGCTAGGTCATTTCCAGGGCAAGTTCTGCTTCCCGCTCCAAAAGGTAGGAATGAACCAGCTTTTGGTGTGAAACCCTGAAAATGATGTCCACATTTAAGGATACCTTTTCTCCATAAATATTCTAATACCAAGAGCGAAATGTACAATTGTACACTACTTCAGCCTCCTTTTACTTGTCTTAATTCCACATACCTCCCATCTTGATGGATTGAATTCTAATGGGTTTGGATATGTTTCAGGGTCTAGGTGGACACTCCTAAACCAGACCAGCACTTTCCATCCCTTGGGAATGTTATAGCCTGGATGCAAAACATAGCTATCAATGAAGATGTATCAAAGGTGTGCACTGAACTATAGTCAATAAGAACATTCAGATGAAAAAACTTTACCATGCAATTGAACATCCTCTTTGGCTTCTCGGAAGACAACAAATGAGAATGTTATATAACGAAGAGTCTCATCAACCACCTTTATCAGATTACAAATGAAAGGTCAGTGAATGGTTTTTCTTCATCTTGAATTCGGCTGAAGCTGAAACAGTTTAACTTGACTTACTTTTGACAAGAAATCCATTTCTCTTACTTCCTTCAGAGTCAATCCATTTTGTGTTGATGGCCGCTTTTTTACTATCTCCACTTGCTCGGCCTAGGGTGCCCAACAAGGGAAGTGAAGCTGAATGTCAGAATCACAATCATATAGTTTGATGCGCCTTCAAACTGTTGACCATTATAACTGCCGCAGACATTATATGAGACAAGTATTATCAAAGCTACCTTTGCTTTCTGGAGAATCTCTGGATGTTGTTGGAGCAAAATTACTGCCCACATTGTGATATGGCCTGAGGATTCATGACCAGCATTTAGGTACATCACCAATACATCAATAATCTCCTGGTCATTGAGCTTTCTTCCATTTTCATCTTCAACTTCCATCAGCAGATCCATCATGTCTTTCTTGGCAGGGGTTGCTTCCACATTCCTCCTTGTCCTTCGGGCAGTCACTATCGACTGAAATATTTCGACAAGATTCTTCCTTGCCTATGAGTCATAAAAATCCTTGGTCACGGAGAATGAAGAGCCAATAAAATAAAATCAGTGAAGAGAGAATTTCACCTTAAGGGCTTTATGGTACGCAAATCCTGGAATATTGATAGCCATGGCTCGAACTCCATGGTTAAGCACTGTGTACTCCCTCTCCAAAGCCTCCATTGCATGCTCGCTTTCTGAACTCAGGAAAACATACATAATGATTCTGAAGGTGACTTTTCTGAGTTCAGTCAAGAACTCAATCTCACCCATCTTGGACCATCTGTCAAATGCTGTTACAACGTTCTTTTCAATATATTCTAAATACATGGTAAGTGATTCAAAACCATTTACTGGAGCTGCTGTCAATTTTCGTAGACGCTTATGCTCATCATAGGAAATTCCTATGAATGATTTCTCCCCGATCAATTTCAGAGTGGAAATAGGCCATCCTGGTTTAAATGCTTCGTCATCTGTCAAGACTCTCCTGCATGCCTCTGCTGTGGTTACTATGATACTCGGGTTGCCAAACATGAAGGTCTTGTACATCCCCGTTGGTCCAAACCTAAGAATTTCATCAGACAGGCACTCCTCGTTACAATACAGAATATCCTTGAAAAATTCCTCCATGTTCTACATGTAAGTTTTTTTCTTCTGTTCTTTACTTTCATGAACAATGCAATAATGATTATTTTCTGCTCAATTGGCAGTCAAAAATTTCAGTGCGGTATCTGGACAAGGAGGGGGCGAGTAATTTTATAAGTGGAGCCAAATGGATCTACAAACAGAAGATAAAGAGACACCTGCAAGTATGTACATTGTATTTTGGCTATTTGTCGGAATGATTGAAAAATTATTTTTGATAATAATTTCAATCAAAGAATTTTTCTTGTTTATCTCAATCTAAATAGTACATTATTTAAATAATATTGTGTCCCGAATCACCTCTGACCTCTGTTGTCGAGTGATGGTCTTAATATTGTCTTTTAGTTTTATAAAGCAGTTCATCAGCAGCACTAGATACTAATTTAAAACACAAGTGGTTTTCTATGTCAGTCAAATACTACCCAACAAATTTTTGTATTTCTGTCTTCAGAAATTTGAATATGGATCTTTTTTGGGTTGCATAATCAAGTTGGAACATGGTTCCTTTTTTCTTTGCTGTTACTAATTTTAATTAAACGTCATATCCCTTAATGTTTAACATTACATTGAATAGTGTGACGAAGGAACACTACACATACTAAATGACAAGATTTACAAAATTACTTCCGTACCAAGTTAAGGTACATAAAGACATAAACACAGTTAAAGGCACTTTGATTTAACTAAACTAATCTTATGTTCACGTTATTCCAACTTTTTGAATTGATTCAAGTTTTTAATGATCTAAGAAAGACAATTTTATTAGGATGATCGATAAGGTGGATCGAGGTAACTAACCTTGCAACAAAGCTGGAGATGAATGAATCAGGATTTGCTGACTTAAAAGCTCTGAGGAAAGACCACATGTTCCCGACAAATGGCCAGCCTAAATCTCCAGGAGGCAGTTGCCTCCGCTTGTCACCCAACCGGGTTTCATACAACCAGGAATTTACTCTACTCATCACCCATCTCAGACCAATCAACACTGAGCTCAAGTAAACCAAAATCCAAATGGTACTCATCTCCATTTTCTCAATCTCTTGTCAAGGTTTGAAGCTTTTGGTAGTCCTGTTAATGAAATAGTATCTTGGTTTTATTTTTTCTATAGCGCGAGGAGCTTGCACTGACAGCGGCTGGGAGACGTAATGCAGGAGGGAGAAACAGGGAGTATGTATGTGTGAAATGGTTTGGTGAATTTAAATGTATATTTATAGAGGAAGTAAATTATAACAAAAGGTCTTTGTTCAGGATGGGGTTTTTGGGATTACTTGGCTATTAAGAGACTTTGTGGAGAAAGGCTTTGCTGCCGGCCTACACTACACCTTGTCGTTTTCTAGTTTTGTTTTCTCTGCTCCACTAATTTTGATACCTCGTCTTGTTGCATCTTTTGTTTACTTATGACTCTCCAAGTATAGTCTATTTTATCCATGCTAGATGATCCAAATCACAAGAATGATCTCGAATCACTTGAGCAATATTGGTTACTGAATATTTCGGCAATTTTCTCAGGTATCATATCACGTGTATTATCTTCTTTCAGAGAGGTGCATGTTTGGTGACATACGATGCTTATGTTTGAAATCTTATAAATGGTAAACCCACTTGTGAATTTCACTTCAATGCAGGCTGATGTAGTTTAAACAAGAACATCAATAAAAGCTTTGATAAAGAAGTTGTGTGATTAAATATATTCTGGGGCTTTGTCATGTTAAGAATTGGATTAGGACAGTCTTTGTTTTGAATCAATGATACAGCACAACTATGGATACTTTCTGTAGAATAAGCTGAGGGTAGTTGCGTGTTTATCTTGTCCTTACTTGGATTATGTTTCTATTGAACTTTTCATCTTGCCGGCTTGAAATCTGAACTTAGACAAATGCTCGTGTGCAGGTGGTTACAAATTACAGCTGTTGACTGGATTGACAATGGAGACAATCTGAAAACATTTATTTAGTATTGAGAAAAGTTGAAATCTATGTGTTCATCCATCTGATAAGTTCGGGAAAAAAGACAATGCACGCAAAAGCTTACCTGATTATAGAGCACCACCAGTTGTTGAAATGTCATGGTGCTTGTTAAATCAAAGCATGTTGAGACAACTGAGTGATGAATGGGGCATGGATTGCTGTTGTTAATGGGTATCTGAATGTTCACTGAGATATGACTTGGTTGGACTAAAGATCTTAAGGCTGATTTTGGGGATTTAAGTTCAGCAAGTCATTGGAGATATTAAGATAGACTTGAGTGAAAATACACATGTTCCCTAAAGAGAAAACAAGGATATGAGGCTTGTGCCAGTTTGGCAGATTTTGTGGGCTTGGAGATAATGCTATTCAGGAGCATGTGTATGTTTCATTTTCTTGTTTTTATGTGAATTATGGGGCATCATATGTTAGGCGGGCTGATGCACATGTGATAGCTGCCCAATTCGGCCATCCATGTGGTGCCTACTGGAAGTATTCTACACTCTTATTGAGTATCCAAGGTAATTTCATAATCTGTAGATTACTTTTATCCGATGCAGATGTCACGAACGAAGATATACAAGACTGAGATTATTGTACAAGCGTCATGATGGTGAATACTTCAGGTTTGCAAGTTACGATATGCCAAAACACTTATGTACGATGCTGGAGAGAAAATGACCTAAAGGGAAAGACAGATTTGAACTTTGATTCAGATGAGCAAACAACTAGTTCCTCCAATCAGTGTCTTGGAATATAATGACTGGCATGTGACTTGTTTCTAATTGTTTTCGGTTTGCTAATGACATCCAGTTCCTGAGAAGGGGTTTCCAACACGACAGTGCAGCAAGATCATTGATGTCTGAGTTTGCAGGGAAAAGGAAGAGCATATTCAGTTTAATCCTCGAACATGTTTTTCGTATGTCTGGACTTGGGAAACCATTGATGGACAGGTTACAATGTCTTATTAATCACGAGAAACGAACCTTGAAAACCAGTGAGTTCAGAGCAATCGAGTGTTTTCAATTACTAATGGATCAAGGAAAAAGAATATCAAGTTGGGCCGAAGTTCCCTTAATGGGCCGGTTTGACTCACATTTCAACAGGCTTCGAACTTTAACTGGGCCTGTTACTAAGTGGTGGCCCATTTATCCATACGTATGATGAAAAAGACTATCCAGATACTCAAGAGTGGACAAGATAGGCTTCCCTTTCTCCACGTTGGATTTAATGATCATCAGGAGGTCTTCTTAGGTCAAAAAAGGTTGCACCTAAAACTAAAGGCAGCAGAAGCAGCAACTTGATCATTGATGATCAGATTCATCGCACTTTCACAAACATGAGTTTCTGTCTGTATGTTGGATTCCAACGCAGTCAGTATCAAAGTACAAAGACATACAGGCGCCATTCAAGACCAAAGTATTGCAACAATTTATGTGGTCTTGTCATTTTTATACATTAATAAATTAAAGTTGATACGTTGGATTAGTGTGAGCAGTTGTTTACACCTTTCATAAAATACACTAGTAGCAAATCTCACTATCTTATGTTTCTTAAAAAATGGAAATTATGCCATTATTATTCAATCAAGTTGATCGAAATTGTAACTAAAATTGGCAAGAAATGCAGCACTAAATATCAACTTGGTGGTGATAAATAGTGTGTCGGCCAAATGTCATATAGCTTATAATTTATTTCCTAAACAAATATGAATCCTTTTTGAATAATCAAATTTATGAATTAATGGGTTAACTACCGAATGGAAAATGTGATTGAATAAAGCGAAGAAGATTCTTAGCATTAAGCAAGTTGGATACAGCAATAATATGATTTCTTGACGCATTCGTAAGGTTAATCATTTGATGAGTTTTGTAGTTGTTCATACTCAACCTCACCACATTTATGCCTCGATATGTTCATGAAAAACCTTAGTTGCAAACTACACGAAATCAACCAAAAATGACCCAGCAATTCGTTATAATCATTGATTTTCATCTTTAATGATTGCCCTCCGGTAACCCTACTACATCTGCTCCTCAATAATTTGTTGCTACTTGATTTTATAAGACACTAATTGAATCGGCATACACTTTGAAACCCTAATACGAAAACCCTAGCAGCTAGACCAAATAGAGTATTTCACTCCATGCATGCATGAATTAATGGTTATAAATGTCCATCCATTTGTTGGAAATTAAAGTTGTAAAAACAACATTAATTTATCAGGAAAGAATGTTCACGCAATCAAAATTGAGATGTGTAATGGACAGCTTATTAACAGCTTTGTGAATATTAACACAAGTACACATCATCAACGCTCATTCGCAACTGTAATCCATGAAAACAAGTTGTGCATGGTGGCTGAGAGATTAGCTGTTTTCATCTTCTATTGTGACATTGGTTGCTTCCGAAACATCATAGGTTGCTTCTAACACACTTCCTTTTTCCTAATTTTAATGTTTGTAAAGTGGTCTCTCTTGGACTCTACTTGTACTGATATTCCCCACATTTTTGAATCACCTAAACCCCACCATATAGGCATATAGCACACCACCATCAACATTCTAAACCCCCATGCATCATTATTGATCGTTTGTGTGTGCATATATATAGGTGGTTCATCTTTTCTCACCTTGCACACATTCTTTCTTTACATACTATCCCTTCTCTCTTACCTTCTTCACTACCTAAATATTAAACCCTCTTCTGGGTCATCACTCAGTTTTCTTAATCAGTTCTCATCTTCAAGATCGGCATTCTATACATGGCTTGCATCGACTTTTGTAACAACACTCAGGTGGTCTACTGTAGTCAACTATTAGCATAACCTATTTAACCTTGGTGTTCAATATTCACTGTGATAAGTTGCATGAGTATTTCTTTATGATACACAAGTCGATACTAAGACTTGAGTGTTCAATTTGATGTTTGCTTCATTCGAAAACCACCAGCTGTAAAACCCTAAGCCACACACCTGAATGAGCAAATGAGATGCATGCACATGAATCTTAACACTTACAATAACGCAAGGTTAAAAGTGTTAGTGAGCATGTTACCTTTTCACATTTCCGAGTAAACACTTAGCCACATATGTGACTTTAGTCAGTGAAACATTGCTCAAAATGCTTAATAAAATGCAACTTTGCTGATGTTTTTTTGCAATAATATTTCCAGGCAGAGCATGTAAAGATGAAGAGCAGCATGCACTTGGAGGAAGTAGAGTATGTGAAAGATGGGGCTGTTGATAGCCAAGGCCGGCCGGCGATCCGGCAAAGAAGTGGAGCTTGGTTTGCAGGAGCTATCATATTGGGTAAGCAATGTAGAAAATTTCATTTCATTTCATTTGAAGTTATGTTCTGTTTTGTATTTTGAGTATTGACATTTTAACTTGCAGTGAATCAAGGGCTGGCTACACTGGCCTTTTTCGGAGTTGGGGTGAACTTGGTTTTATTCCTGACTAGAGTTATGGGGCAAGATAATGCTGAGGCTGCTAATAGTGTCAGCAAATGGACCGGAACTGTGTACCTATTCTCCCTTCTTGGTGCATTTTTGAGTGATTCTTACTGGGGGAGGTACAAGACTTGTGCCATCTTCCAAGCCATTTTTGTCGCGGTGAGTTCACAATTTGAATGCATTCCAAAGGTCTATTGATCTGAGATGAACCATTGATGATTTTAAGTTGTGGCTTGACATGGATCAAAATGTTAATGCAGGGTTTGATTTCATTGTCACTTACAACATACATATTTTTACTTAAACCGGGCGGATGTGGAGATGAGTTAACTCAATGTGGGACACAATCAACCACCGCGACGGGGTTGTTCTACATATCGGTGTACCTAATAGCCTTAGGAAATGGAGGGTATCAGCCAAACATTGCAACATTTGGGGCAGATCAGTTTGATGAAGAGGATCCTAAGGAAGGACATTCCAAGGTGTCATTTTTCAGTTACTTCTATTTGGCCTTAAACTTAGGGTCACTATTCTCCAACACAATTTTGGGTTATTTTGAGGATGAGGGCATGTGGACTTTAGGCTTTTGGGCATCTGCTGGCTCTGCCTCCATTGCACTTGTTCTGTTTCTAGTTGGCACACCTAGGTACCGCCATTTTAAGCCCACCGGCAACCCCTTATCGAGGTTTTGCCAGGTTGTCGTTGCGGCTGCCAAGAAATGGAAGATTAGTATGTCGTCGAACGTTGAGCTTTACGAGTCTGATGATGGCAAGAGCTGGGGCAGAAGAATCTTGCACACTCAAGGATTCCAGTAAGTTTGTACAACTTTTTGTGACATTTTTCTAGTGTACAACATTTTGATTTTTGAATGTGAGCTGATCGAACGATGCTCGTTGAATCAGATTTCTAGACCGAGCTGCGGCCATCACGTCGGAAAAAATGGGCATGTCATTAACTCCATGGGAACTATGCTCAGTCACTCAAGTCGAAGAAGTGAAGTGTGTCCTAAGACTTCTACCCATTTGGCTCTGCACCATCCTCTACTCGGTCGTATTCACCCAAATGGCCTCACTTTTCGTCGAGCAAGGCGCAGCAATGGAAACCAACGTCGCGGGCTTTCACATTCCACCGGCTAGCATGTCCAGTTTTGACATTATTAGCGTAGCTGTCTTCATCTTCGTCTACCGTAGAATCATCGATCCAATCGTAGCTCGTCTCCGCAACAAAAAACAAGGCCTAACCGAACTCCAACGAATGGCCGTAGGCCTCATTATCGCAATTCTAGCTATGATCGCCGCAGGCCTAGTCGAATACTCAAGACTCAAACACATCTCCCCTAACAACACTTCCTCAGGAAGCTCGCTCAGTATCTTCTGGCAAGTTCCCCAATACGTCCTAGTAGGCGCTTCCGAAGTCTTTATGTACGTCGGGCAACTGGAATTCTTCAACAGCCAAGCGCCCGACGGACTAAAGAGCTTCGGAAGCGCATTGTGCATGACTTCCATATCACTAGGAAACTACGTAAGTAGTTTACTTGTGACAATAGTCATGAGCATTTCAGCTAGAGATGGTATGCCGGGATGGATTCCGGGGAACCTAAACAAGGGGCATTTGGACCGGTTTTACTTCCTGTTGGCCGCGCTTACCGCGGCCGATCTGGTGGTGTATATTATTTGTGCAAAATGGTATACTTATGTTAGCTTTGAGACTAGGAATGGAGATTGTAGAGATGAATTGGGAGGTGTTTGAGTTGGAGTAACAAGAAAAGTGCAATGAAATTGGAGGGTGGCAGAGTGTCATTGCTCTGAAACGAGCACAATTGTAATAATAAGAAGTATAGGTCCTTTGATGTAATTATACATAAAATAATAATAATTTGATTTTTTATTTGTGTATCAAAATTATTTTTTATAAAATAAATAAATCAATTCTGTAAAAATGAAGAAGACAAGTTTCGAGCATTCGCGTACTGACGATCGTTGACTGGTCAACGGAAGGTATGTGGAGGAACTCGGCGAGACTTCTACCGAGAACTGAACGTAATCTTAATGGATTTTCACAGACTGATTTGCTAGTGAGGCCATTAGTTCACGGGCAGATCTTTCACTCATCCATCGCTCCAAGTCATGCTGCTGCGGATCCGGTTAAGTTAGGGCTTGCGAAATCTGATGGTGTCCGATCATTTTCCGCTGCTGTAGGTGGCGGTGAGGCGGTTTCTTCGGCGTTGGTGGTACCGAAAGTGCAAGATTTGGTTGATGGAGCTAGACGGTATGGAAGGTGTTATTGGGAACTCTCTAAAGCTCGACTCAGGTTTGGATTTTGTGTTGATTTGATGATTTTGGATTTAGAGTTATTTTTTGTGTGATAGGAATGATTTTGACTAACTTGAATCTTGAAGTGATGCTTCGTAATGGAGTTAGTTTGTGTTAATGTGAATATTTTGCTGGAGAGTTGTTGATTTCATTTGTGAATGAGAATTTGTGGTGGTTTTGATGCATGTAGTTGTGTACAGTATGCTTGTTGTTGCCACTTCGGGAACCGGGTTTGTTTTGGGGAGTGGAAGTTCCATTGATATTCCTACACTTTGTTATACTTGTGTTGGCACCATGATGGTTGCTGCTTCTGCCAATTCATTTAACCAGGTTTGGTTTCAACCATTTGTCCATTCAAGAAAAGTTCATTTGTTTTAGTTTTTTATGTTTATATTTAACAGTTCTCTCATTGTTTTTGAATAATTTTAAATGCATTTAGAGTATTTTTTGTATATATATTCGAACTCAAAGAATTTGATGGTGGTAGACTGATCTAGTAAGCCAGTTTAACTATTTATGAACGGCTGAATTACCTGTGGGCTTCATAATAGGTTTTTGAAATTCAAAATGATGCCAAAATGAAGAGAACAATGCTAAGACCACTACCATCAGGGCGCATTTCTAGGGCACATGCTGTTACATGGGCATTATCAGTTGGGGCTGCCGGAACTGCTTTACTAGCCTGCAAGGTTGCTAAAATCATATTTTTTCAACCTTGAGCATGGCGTGTGAATTTGTCTAATTGTTCGATATTGATGCTAAGGTTGGTGCAGGCTAATATGCTGGCAGCGGGACTTGCAGCGTCAAACCTTGGTCTTTATGCCCTTGTGTATACTCCACTAAAGCAAATTCATCCGGTGAACACATGGGTTGGAGCAGTTGTTGGAGCCATACCACCACTTCTGGGGTAAACTTTGACTTTGCCAGATGTAGGCTTCTGCTGAATTTTCCTAAGATTAGTTGTCATTTGTTCTAGAACATCAGAAGTGTGAACTTTCCTGCTTAGGTCAGACGTTCATGACCCCTCAATCACCACTTAAATCTAGCTCGTAAAAGATTTACAAAAGCACTTCAATTAAGTTCTTATGTTCAGTTCCCTTGCTTGATTAAATTTAGTCATTCTTTCCATTTGACTTAACAGAATAGGCTGACTGTTGAAAATGCTGCTCATACAGATGGGCTGCAGCCACTGGGGATGTCTCACTCAATGCAATGATTCTGCCTGCTGCTCTTTACTTTTGGCAAATACCACACTTTATGGCTCTTGCCTACCTGTGTCGCAATGACTATGCAGCTGGAGGGTATGTCATAAGCCATATTGTGTAAAATAGATGTTTAACTCTGCCTGCTGGTTTATTTAATTTAGTTTGTTTCATTTACAGTATCCCATCTCTTTTAGGATTTCAAGTAATGTCTGTTTGAGTGCATTTCTTTTAGTTATGAGGCGAGTTTAAAGATTATATATTTATCTTGCATTTAGTACATATACTTATATTCTGACAAGTCATGAGAACCTTTGCCATTCGAGCCTTTAATAATTAACTTATGATTTTTCTTATTCTCTCTTTCTAACACTTGAATGTTTTATTTGGTTCTTCTTTGTAAATATATGATGTAAATCTCACTGTTTGATCATTATTCTTTAAATCTTGCTATTTCAGTTTCAAAATGCTGTCTTTGTTTGATGACACTGGGAGACGCACTGCTTTGGTAGCTCTGAGGAATTGTGTTTATCTAATTCCCTTGGGATTTATATCTTATGACTGTAAGTGGCTGCTTTTATTGGTTAGGCAATTTAAACCTTTACATCGCTTCTCAGTATGTGCTATTTAGAGGTATCAATTCTGTGTTCATCAAAGTTCTCTCTTTTCATTCTATGACAGGGGGGTTAACAACAGGATGGTTCTGTTGGGAATCTTCACTTCTAGGCTGCTGCAATCAGTGCTACTTCAGTTTCCTTTTACTTAAACCGCACCACTAAAAATGCGAGAAGAATGTTCCATGCCAGTCTTCTATATCTACCAGTATTTATGTCAGGACTTATGCTTCATCGCATTTCAGAAGACCAACAAAACTATCAAAGAATCAGCTCAGAAGAAATTTCTAAGCCCACTTCCTCATCTGAGTTGCTAGCTCAACAGATAGAAGATGAATACGGTCGGGCTCCAGACCGAATGAGAAAATCTAAAGCCAGGCAGTCTCTACCGCCTGTCGCATATGCATCAGTTGCACCATTCCCCTTTTTACCCCCTCCTTGTTACGTCTACCCTTGAGCAATGTGTTTGTATTTCTATTTTTTATTGGTTTAAGAAGCTGAGAAGTGTCACAAATTCTACAACTTGAGGCTATGGAGCTCTTTTGTAAAAATTTCCGGCCAGAATAAAGTTAAAGATGATTGTTAACTGAACCTCACCTCCCTTTTTCTTTGAGTTTAAACTACTCTAAGATTGTAGTTCATTTTGTATGTACATAAGCAATTCAGGATTTCATCAGGTGCATTAGCATGTAATTGATTATTGTTATAGCTGGGTTAATTTCATCAGGTGTATGTTGATGGAGATTGGAGATGCATATCGAGATAGAGTTGGGTCGACCTGTAGAATTATATGTATGGTTGTCTTTGCAGACGTTACATGATTGTAAGCCAGATATAAGCTAAGTTGACCACAAGCCTGCTATTGGATTTAACTCTGCAAATGAAGTATAAATGTATATCGTCTTCGATTTGAACATTCTTTGATATCAGAGGTTCTATATAAGGGATATTTCGATGTTGATCTCTGAAAATGGATTCAAATGAAACAAGTGTACAAAAGGACCAAGGGTCAAAAAACATCTGTTTGTTGTGATGACATTCTCACCTGATCATGATTTCCATTTCCTGACTGCATACGATTGACTTGTGATGAAACTGGCTGCCAAGGAGGGTGATGAGTCCATGACGAGTGGCTGGTATGATGCATGCATTGGTAGGATGGAATAAGCATGGATGTGGACACAGCATGACAGAAATATAGAACATGTACCAAGCTAAACTTGGCTGTAGATAGCCTTTCGAGTCCAAAGCTGCTGCACTCGTATTAAACTAGATGAGTGCTGGTGTTATGCGTCTGCAATGAACCGAAGCCTACATCAGACATTATAACTATGGATAATTCGTAAGAGAGTTTTCATGTTCAATAAGTCACTGTAATAGACGAAATGTTTGATAAATCACAGTAGTCTAATAAACAACAAAGTCTAATGACTTATCTTAGTTTTGCATGTTTCTAAAGATCTCTTGTGCTATGCGATAGAAATAAATACCTTCCTTTAGTTCCATTGGACCAGCAGTTAAACTGAACTATCAATCTTTGTGTTGGTAGGCTAGCTGGAGAGTTGGCTTTAATAAGTTACAAACCCCTGCAACGAGTTTGAAATTCAAATGTTTGCAATCAATGACAACCTCAAGTGTTATGTGACATAAACTTATTAATATTATAGGGTGAGTAAATGACCAATGCCCATGTACATGATTTGGAAACGTACCTATCCAACACGAACAATGATGATAATCCAAAACATAATACATGTATAGAAATGGAGACTTGTCCGGAAATTTCAATGAACTCCAGACGTGTTATCCTTCATATTGTCTACAAAAATGGTGCCGCTTCCTGCAAAAGTAGTAAACACAACACCTTCAGTTTCACAAGTTTTGCAAGAGAAAATAGTAGTCTCTGAATAAGCAAGCTTCCCTTAGTTTTAACTTCAGTAATAAACAAAGGATAAATAGTTAATGTCACATAGTCACCAATGAGCGTGCACTTAAAAATTTGAGAAACAAATACCAAGGGCAGGACACAGAGTACAGGCGCATACATATAAGTCCTTATATGATCTCATAGGAAATGTCGGCCAGTATAAGTGGAAAGGTTATGATGCTGTTAAAAAATTAACAAATGAGTCCAACTATAGCTATGCTTAATTCAAATGCCTTGTACAAGGCACATCACATTCTCGAGGAAGTAAGGTGGCCAGGGTGCAATTTCTAGCTAGCGCACAGCTTGAACCATCCACGAAGCACTCACAAATAACATGTGGAACGGATTGGTATTAACAACACATGACACACCAGTCAGTTTTAATGCACAGTATATGTGTAAACATGTCCTTCTATTGCGCGAGTGCAGTGAATATGGGCAATAAACGAGTTCACCATCAGGAGTTAATGTATCCATAAGACACCTCAAATACTTAGTTTCTCCAAATTTTCTAAACATAAATCATTATTCATAGGCTAACGGCTTCAAAAGTGTCAATGTCAAACTTGACACTTGGAAACATCTGGTTCATACAAACATTCAATGGTAATAACAAGCTTTCACGAAAGACTTACTATTCTAATGATAAAAAAAGGCGTACCATTCCAAATTTGTCCCAATCCCAAGTGAAAATGCCATCGTGATACCATCACTTTCACTTAATCCGGAACTAATTATAACTCTGCAGCATTGGTTGACTAATCGATTTTTTTGACATATCATCTTTGACTAATTGAATCTCCATCCCTTTGTTTGCATAATAAAATCTGCCTCCTCCAATTCTTCAACAGTTCGTCTCCATAAGCTTTTCATACTCATCCACCAGACCACCACTTCTAAGCACCAAATGTCCTCCGAAGCAGACAAAAAATCTTCATTTCATATTTTCTCAACAGCTTGCGGCTCCACCGCCACACACAGGGTAGCATATCAGCCATAACGAACACTGCAGCACAGACCAGATTATCCACAACATATAAACCCAGGAAGCTACAAAAAAGATTCAGTTCACATAAACATTTATAGACAAGCATCAGTTTCTTCAGTATAAATAAGTTACCAAGCTGTTTGCAGAAATGAAGTGTAGACAGCATTACTACGACGTTAGCAGCCACATTGGCGTCTGTGCATCATGCCGGGAATGCCTCTCCACTCTATTGGAAGACGAAGATAATCTACCAGTTCACCAGAAACAACAAATTAAGCCTCCACCTCCGCTCCTCTTCCCATGTTCCGTCTCTCCATATACCTTGAATACACAAACCAACGAGGCTTCAGACAAACATCAATGGCGACTCTTCAGCACTCCGCAATTCGATATCACATCAGCTACCAAGACGACGACGAAGCATACCAACAAATTCTCCGTCATCGCAAAGTTATTCAAATCCAAGTCAGAGAAATTCAACACCGACGAGCATCTCCCAGCACCGATTCCTCCAACTTCCAACTCCATCTCGTCGCCGGCCTGGCTCCCTTCATTCAGCCGAAAGTCTAAATGTGCCGAGCCAACGGCCGATCAAACTCCATTCAAAAGCCGATGCATCGTGAAATCTCCCAACAGCTTATCCTGCGACAAAAGCGGAAAGCCATCAATGAGGGCCGCTTCAGGCCGGCGTGTAAAATCGACAACGATTTTCACAGGGATGATCTTCGGGCTGAGTCCTCTAATTCAACCAAGTCCGATTCGTCTACGGAGCCCCCGCAACTACTCGTCAGAAGCATTCCCAATGCGACCTTAGGGTTCCGGCCACGTCATCGTCATTACGTGGCAGCAGATCGAGGATGATGGTTGAATCTCAGTCGTTGATTTATCCACATTGAGATCATCGGTCGAGAGTAGGCCAACGTCATTTCCAATTTTACCCTGACGAGACGTGGGCCACGGCCCACGTGATATCTAAAGATCGGTAGTGGGCCCTCCATATCCAGTCCAAATGTGTGAAAACATTAACTCATGTTTTTTTTTTGATAACAACTCATGTTATTTATTTTGTGTTTTGGTTTTGTTCGAATGCATTATTTTTTCATTAATTTGTGTATTATTGCTGAAGTGAGTGTTTTTAGTATCAATAAATAATTTATTCCTAAGTACAAACCTTAACCCTTTTGAGTTTCAACTTTCAATTCACTAATGATATTTCCATTAATTGTATTAATTAATGACAATTTAAAGATTTAAGGCCCAACACTTTTGGCAGGAAAACACATTTTGGGATTGGAGAACGCCAAATAAAGATTTGGAACATATTAGGAATGGAAATAAAAACATTAAAAGAAATATACCCAAATCAAAACAGATGATTTTGCAGGAATATATGGAACAAATCATTTCCTTCCAAAATCACCACTTAACTAAAAGGGTGTCCAAAAATTATTCTTCTGGTGAAAGAACAATCAAACAATTTTACAACCATTTCAAGCTTCAGTAACTCAAACTAGAGGCAGCTCCGTGGATTGATGCGGCCTTTAGCATCGCCCCGAACATTCCGACACTGCATTACTGATCTATAGTCCACTTTGTTGTAACTAAGGTTAATGTCCCTCAGCTGCACATTCTGACACGGGTGACTACCGCTGCATTTTAAGTTCACAGCGATCTTCGTGCTCGACGTACCAATTATGTTGTTGAACTTCACATTCTTAACTTGCACCCTCGACGGAATCTATCACAAAAATGTTTAAAGTACGTCAATACTGAATGTTGCATTTTACAGATTGAACTGAACTGAACTGAACTGAACTGAAATGGGAGTACGAACTGACCTCATTGTCGCAAGAAGTCGGGCAATACTCCTGATCGATAATGATCGGATTCGCCACATTTTTCATAACAATATTCTCAAAGACTACGGTGTCCACAATCCCCTGCTTCGAGTTAGCCCATGTCTTGACTCGAACGCCATTATCCGTATTGATAAACATACTATCCTTAACCCGAATCCTCGACACGACTTCACCGTCATTCCCACCTAGACTACCAATACTAATCCCATGACCCGGACCGCAAACAACCCGATGAATTCCAACCACATGGGAACCAGGGCTAAACGAAATGCAGTCATCTCCTGTAGCAATACGACTATCAGTAATCCTTATTCTTTTGACACTACCTAAATGGATACCATCCGTGTTCGGACTCTCCGCCGGGGCGTAGATTTTCACATTTGTGACATTTACTCTGTTAGATCCAAAAATGTTAATATGAGTGCTTTTGCTGTTGATTGACGTAAAATCCCGGATGACCGAATCGTTCACAAAATCAAATCTCAAATTCTGTAACACCAAAAAAACAAATTTTAACAAAACACAACAAAATAAGAGTGAGTCTAAAGCGATTCACTTACGGTAGGAAAGGACCGCAATTAGGGTTTGTTTGGCAGTCATTCTTGTACCAAGTTGATTCACCTTGTCCGTCAATCTTACCGCCACCGGTGAACAACAAATTATTAATGTACCGAAAGCTAAGCCAGTAAACTCTACCATAGTATCCTGCAACAGCTTTCAAATTTCCATTTAACTGAAACTCAATCGACCTAGCCTTACACGGTCCATTTAGTATCGCATGTTTGAACGTATAAGTCCCTTTCGGTACTAAAACAACACTCCTCTGTCCCTCATAGTCGCACGCATCCTCCCACGCACCCAAAAACGCCTAGTGTAACAAAATTGTGTAAAACCCATTGTTAAAGACAATGTAAGAATCTGACATTTGATGTTTTGTTACAGACATGGTACGTACCCGTTCACTGTCGGTTTGACCGTCGCCAACTGCACCATAATCGACAACGTTGAACACTTTGCAATGGGTCAGTGAAACAGTGAGGATGAGAATAAGGGTCAGAGTGGACAAGGACAGCATTGGAGTAGTAACACCCATTTTTACTAACCCAATGTTGTTTGAAGCTGCAGTGGATTGAGAGAGAGAGATACAAGTAGGGTTTATGATGGGAATATGGAAGGCGGAATGGGTTTTGGGATTTGATTAGTTTCTGAGTTTGACTTTATTTAATTAATGGTTTGACCATGAAATCATAAATTTTTATAGGGAATTATGAGTTGAATCGAATATATGTGAAATGGAGACAAATCAGTGAAATTATTTTCATGTATTACTTTTGGTAAATGTGTTGAAATTCTGGGTCAGAAATGAGCATTGGGTTTTAAGAATTTGATTATTTATTACTAATTTAATGATAAATAACGTGGGAATTTATAAGAGTAAATTTTTCGATGATTATGTGCAGATTAAGGAATGATTATGTGAAAGGACTTGTTTTGTTTAAGGAATAATATGTCATGTAATTATGTGGATTTGGTTAATTAATGTTTAATAAATAATAATGTGAAAGCTGAACGTAGAAAGTAGTTTGCTCAATTCCGAGGTAATTTTATTAAATAATGTTTGAACTACTTTCTTGTTATTATATTAACCATAAAGGCATGGATGCTATGCTAGTGAATTTATTGCAAGTTCTATTTCAGTACAATTCAATTCCCAGTGTACAGTTGAACTGGTATAAATGAAAGGAGTAAAAAATCTTAACCTACAAAATAATTACTGGTATAAATAATTTCATACGATTTTCACGTGAAACTGCATGCGATTTTTCTTTTTTGAATGTAGTAATTGGCATGTGATATTACTGATTACTCAGATTTTAGTTCCTAATTTTACATCACATCTTTGATGATTACCAAACAAACGTATTGGAAAATATAAATATAATTTCCTAAATTTATGAAAATTGAAAAAGTAAAACACTAATTGTTCTATTATTTTCCAAATGTTTTTGATATCTATGACTAATCAATTAGTGTTTAACTTTTAACGTGTGAATAATTTATAGAGCAGGCTGACTACACGAGTAGACCAATTCAATCACCTGAGAGACAGGAAAGGTGGTAGTTATATTTTTCATTATCTTTGTTTTTCTCTAGCATCCAAATAACCTTTTGTTAGAATTTGCATGCATTTACATTGACTTGGTTTTGGTGCTCAAACTTTACAGCTTTATTAAAAAATCAGAATGGATAAAAAGCTGGAAGTAATTAAATGCTGAAGCTTGACTAATTCACGTAATTATTGAATTAAATCATTCATTGAGCTGATACCAACGACTGTCATTAAGATATTTTTTCGATATATTTTTTCCACACATAGGACAAATTGTGTTACGTGGACTAGGAGATGACTTGTGGTGGATTGGATATGCCTTTGACGGTGAATAGGTTGAGTCTTGCACCAAACCCTCAACTATACGTTTGATTCATGCAACGTGTTTATACCAACGTAAGACCACCAGGGTTTAGGGCCACGCCACAACTTCTTCCCATCGACTTCATCCCGAGTTTCTTGTGAACCCCATAAAGAAGAAACCTTAACATAACCTAAGCCGTGAAGCAAGAATTCTCCGAGTTGTGTATAATCAATTTCGAATAACATATGTCCAACAACCTAAATTTAAAAAATTTAAAAATCGATCATATGACTTATGTACATTTTTCTCAATGGACGTACATTTGTAAAAATTATTATCAGAATTAAATCCCAGAGAACCATCTGAACATTTCACTGATCTCTTCGCCAGCTCGATTTGCCTCCATATCCCAGTATACGTCTCCAGGCAGCACCTCGCTGCGGCGGCTGCTGCCAGTGAAGTACCTAGTAGAACTACGAAACGATGCCGTTCTGGAAGACAATGTTTCCATGTACTCTCTTAGCCAGCTTCTGTTGGATACGATTTCAGATGCCACCTGGTCCATTTTGTTTTCTGATTCGGCTCGAACCAATGAACTAGATCGAACCGGGGCTTGTGAAGGTTGCTGCTGCTGAGTAATGACAACTCGGATCGGAGCTGTTGACGGTTCCGGGTCGGGTTGCTGTTGTTCGACTTCAACAACCTTGCGGAGAATTTCGGATTCCGATACGTAAATGGGCGATCGGCAAAGTGGGCAGGACTGGTTTGACTCGAGCCAGAGGTCAACGCACTCTGCGTGGAACGCGTGGCAACATATCGGGAGCAACCGGAGGTGTTCTTTCGGCTCGAATTTTGATAAGCAGATCGGGCAGTCGCCGCCCGTAACCAATTCACTCTTCTGATCACCACCTCCGGGTCGGGTTGAGTTAACGGTTACGAACGGAAGGTCGAACTGAACTTCTCGGGTCGGGTTGTTACGCTGTGTACGTATCTCATTGTCAACTGGTTGAATTTGAACCCGTCGTCTGCTCGAATATACCCGATCCGACCCGCCCAATTCCTCCTCAATTTCAACCCGACGAGCGCATCGGCTACTTAAAATCCGAATCAAAAAGCAGAGCGAAATTGAAACAATTAGAGTAATCGAAAACACGACCACTGTAATAACGACGCCGTTGCTCATTCCCGTCTCATCACTCGTCGAAGCCGTCTCATGAAACGGCGTCGTTGGCGGTGTTTGAATCGTAGTTGAAGACATGGCTTCCACGGAGCGTAGTTGTGATTCTGAATGTGAATTTATAGGTTTGAAACGGGATGTGGATAGAGATGGCGTGAGAGGAAAGCGAGCTGCGGATGATCGGCAAGAAATCGATGAGAAAAAATAGAGAGAGAATATGAGTAACGGAGAAGAAGACGAGATAAAGTGACCGCCTTTATTAATTTTGTTTATTTAAATATTATTGAGTCAATTTCTGTTGTAAAATTTACAGGTAGTTTCTGCTGAATATAAAATAGTTTTATTAATCGTATTTAAATTAGCTATGTATTTTTTGCTTGTTTCTAGTGGCGCGTGAATGCACGTGATTTTCCAGGTCAAGTAAGGTCTGTTGATTAGCTATGGATTGTCAAGTAATTAACTAATTAACGGTTGTGAGATTTTGTGAGATTTGATTTTGAATGGTTAGTTTTTGAAGAATCTAACGGTTGTGATTAAATTTATATTATAATTAAATTATGAAATAATTGGATTAACAATTAGAATTAAAATTGTTATCTTACAAAAAAATAAATCGTCTCTTGAATTTTATCATTCAATGGTTGATTGGAATTTGGAGTGTGAAAAATGTGAACAAGGAGATCAAATGGTGGCATGGACACCATGCATGACTAAATAAATATATATGCTGCACGAACCAACCACGGAATGACACCGTTGAGATTTAATACGTTTGGTGAACCAACTCGAACCTTAAAATCCATGGATTACTAGCTCGACACGACCAAACCCCAGGTATGTAAACCGACAGCTAGCTTCACCTTGATTCAGGCTCAGGACGCCACATTACATACGTGCAAGGTTCGCTATAAATGACTCCTATCATCACTCTTCAACATTCACCGTTCTATTTAATTACACAATTTGCTTGAGAATTTCTTGCTTCTAAAATTCTAATGGTATTTTAAAATATATACCCGTTGACCGGAAAGTCAAGGTGGATAAATCTGCATGCAAACCTGCAACATCATTTTCTGGGTCTAATACTACGTTAGGTATATTTAAAACACTCCTAGGCTAAAATGCTGGGCTACCTAAGTCCCGTAGATCTCTGTTTTGTCATTTAGTATCGAAATCAAATGAGAGGTTCAAGCCGGTAGCCAACCTACTACTCGTTTGAGATTCTTTTTGAGCTTTGGGCCTTCAAAATCATTGGCCCGTGTCTATTAGGCCGAATCTATTGGGCCGAATTTATTGGGCCGAATTTATTGGGCCGATTTTGTTGGGCTTAACAAACGAAATAGTGCGTGTAAATCAATGTCTCATTTCAAGAAGTAATTCCCTTGTAGAACTAATTAATATTTCCGGAATTCGGAATATGTGTTTTACAAGTAAAATAGAGACTGCACGAAGAAATCGGAGAAGCAAAGACGAAGTATTCATAGAAAGACATCAGTCTGAGAAATTCTCGGCAGACCTCAAATACATTTTCGAAACCATAAAAACTAGTACTCGATGCACAGTCCAGACAAAAGAGTTGTCATCTGTCTTGTTGTGCTTGATGTTCTAGAATTAGAGAATCTCCCAAAAACACACCCGTCCGTCCAATCCGATCACATCCCAACAAATTCGATCCATCCATCAAATTCATATTCCATCATCCCCACAAAGCACAAAGTCTCGAAAGGTGTCATCTTTTTCAAAAATCTCAAACCCTAATCAAAATACCTGTATGTAAATGCATCAGAAGAAATCCGAAGTCCAGATCGGAAAAGAAAGCACTGGCGTCTCTTCCGATTTCAACCCAGCCCTCCCTTCATTTCCAATCACAGTTCCAATTTCTTCCACTAATCATCCCTAATCACGATGATGACGTCACAGATGCCGATGATTCTACCCTCCCTCCAAATTCAACACCCTCTTCTGCAACTCCCCTCCACAAACGACCCTTAACAACAACAACAACGACCCATCCTCCGTCGTTCAGCAAGTCCCCGACTTTATCCACATCTCTTCACCAATACCCTAATCCTCATTTCCATAAGAATCCTCCGGTTGTAGGGTCTAGAAAGCAGTGCTTGTCATCTGTTTTGAAGGCCAAAGCTTCCGCCTATCCGATTCTGATCCGCAGATTTCAGCAGCTCAGGAGGCTTAGAGTTCATTTGAGGCTTGTGCTTCTTATTTCCTTACCTTTTTTCTACTTTCTTGTATCCCACCCTAGCCACTCATTCCTCCTTGATTTCCTATCCGCTTTCGCTTTTTCTGCTGCCTTGTTGTTTTCACTTAATCTCGCATTACCGAGGCTGCCGTCCATCAGGTTGTTTCTAGCCAGATCATTCCCTTTAAAGCTTAACCCTTTGTCCTCGTCCGGCAGGAGCTTGTCCCGGTCGCATTTGCCGGTTTTCTGGTCTATTGGGTCTAGAGCTAAACTTGATAATAGGACGACTCATTTGGAGTCCGGATGTTGGGTGCAGGTGTATAGTAATGGAGATGTGTACGAGGGGAGTTTCATAAGGGGAAGTGTTCCGGTAGTGGTGTGTATTACTATTATATGAGTGGGAGGTACGAGGGTGATTGGGTTGATGGAAAGTATGATGGATATGGAGTTGAGACATGGGCAAGAGGTAGTCGGTATAGAGGTCAGTATAGGCAAGGGCTTAGGCATGGTTTTGGGGTGTACAGGTTTTATACAGGGGATGTTTATGCTGGTGAGTGGTCTAATGGTCAGAGTCATGGGTGCGGAGTTCATACTTGTGAGGATGGGAGTAGATATGTGGGAGTTTAAATGGGGCGTTAAGCATGGACTTGGGCATTATCATTTCAGGTAAAACTACTTCTATAGAAACCTTAATGCACTTTGAAGCGTCATCCTTGCTTTGATTCAAATATGCGCTTCATTTAGAGTTACTCAAAATGTTTCTGTTCGGACTTTTGGAAGTTTATGTGAGTATACCTAATGTATCACCACAATAGATATCCTTATAGTTATTATAGTGATTTATTTGCTTGTCTAGTGATAATGGATGTGTATCATTTAGTTTTGGGATATCCTTAGGTCTGCCTAGTTATCTAATTCTCCAATTGGTGATTTAAGGTTGCTTGCATTGAAAACTGTTCATTACGTAATGGAAAATCCTGCATTCTTATAAAGTATTCTAACTGGTCTTAACTTCTACCAGAACAAAATTTCGATGAATATATTTTCTTCAAGTTAACTCATTCGTTATCTCGAATGAGTGATAAAATGTTTGGTTTTTGGAATTGGAATTACAAATGTATTAAACTAATTTCTATCTGCTGAAATCTGTAAAAGAAAGTTGTACTGAAAATACCATGCTGTTCACAACAACTCTTTTTATAGTGATTTTTGGTTCCTAGTGGTTGCAGTTGCAAGTTCCAAGAGTTTCACTGTCATATTTAAAAGCTCGTGTATCATGTAGCTTTCGTGATGCTCACAATTTCAGTGATTTCTCTGGTGATGATGCTGGTCTCCCGATAAGCTAATCTGGCCATGAAATTTGTGTTGGTGAAAGAGTATATATGATGTGCATACAAAATACTATATAATATGTTCATGTTGTTTCTTAAAAGTTATGGTTCTAATAGCTCTCTCTATCAATGTTACTCTTGTGAGCACTGAATTTACATTTTTAAAGAATTTTGTGTCAATATTTTAACTTTGTTTTTTGCTTTCAGGAATGGAGATACATATGCCGGAGAGTATTTTGCTGACAAAATGCACGGGTTTGGCGTGTATCGTTTTGCTAATGGACATCGATACGAAGGAGCGTGGCACGAGGGAAGAAGACAAGGCCTTGGGATGTACAGCTTCAGGAATGGAGAGACTCAGGCTGGTCACTGGCAAAATGGGATTCTGGATGTCCCTAGCACACAGAGCAGTACTACTTATCCTATATCTCCAATAGCTGTGTACCATTCTAAGGTCCTCAATGCAGTTCAGGTGAGTTGACGCCTCAAATTATTCCTGACTGCATTTTTAAGAAGCATATATGCATAAACTCTTCGCTGCCAAATCAAGATACATAGTTTAGCAATTACTTAGCTTAGGCCGTTTATTGAACCCATAACCTTGTGTTTCGACGCTTTCAGGCACTTTTACTGTTGAGAATCTAAGATGTGTTCAGTTTATCAACTATTACTACCATACATTTTTTGATATCTGGGTTAGGGTTCTAAAAAGTTACCTGAAACTAATTTGCATAATGAATGCAGGAAGCACGTAGAGCTGCGGAGAAAGCATTTGATGTAACAAAGGTAGACGAAAGAGTTAACAGAGCAGTAACAGCAGCTAACAAAGCAGCCAACGCAGCTCGAGTAGCTGCTGTAAAAGCTGCACAACAACAAATGCACCCACACAGCGATAACCTAGACTTTCACATACCCATTGGCTGACACCACCTTACTCGCACCAACCTGACCACTCTCTCAGTAAACTCCACCTCCCATTTTGTTGTAATACTCTACAACAGCCTATCCTTCTTAGTCCTAGGTTTCAGGTACCGGAGTTGCTCTTCTTTAACATAGACGCTTAGAAAGCGAGACAGACAATACTTAGTTTCCCTCGAACCTGAGCAAACGAGTAATATGTAAGGAAGAAGGTTTGCTTCTTCTTGCTGTAAATTTTAGCTTAACTTTTCATACAATATATGCTCTGGTCTTGTACCCTACAGTCCTATGTCAACTTAGCCCTGTGCCAATTTTTTATATATAATAAGTAAATCAATTATCGAATTAAATTATATTAAAATATATATTTCCTTGGGCTGAATTAATTTATTGAAAATAGAATAAACAATTTAATATAATACCGAGAATGCCCCTGTATCAGAAGATACTCGTGTCCACTCCTGCACAATTATCTTAATTATCATTTATTTTAGTAAACTGTAATTAAAATTATTAAATATATAAATTAATTAACAATTGATAACGATGCTTATTGAGATTAGGAGCAGCTGTTCTGTTGATAATCGATTTAGGGTTTCTTTGGTGCACAAAAAGCTTCGCGAATCTTCTTATTCATACAATTCGTTAACAATCCAATCCGAAATCGATCGATCTGAATCAGAAGAATGCCGCCGAAGGCTGTGAAGAGAGGCTCGTCAACGCCGGGGGCGAAACGAGGAGGTAGAGGTTCGAGAGGGACGTCGAGAGCGAAGAATAATCAAACGGAAGCGGCTGCAGAGGTTATGAAGGTTGAAGATTTGAAGACGGAGGATCAGCATGTGGAGGTGAAGGTTGAGAAGCCGGTTGAGATGATTCCGACGGGTGTGGAAGAGGAGAAGACGGTTGAGAAGAGTACGGTGAAGGTTGAAGAGGAGAAATCGGTTGAGAAGAGTCCGGTGAAGGTTGGAGAGGAGAGCGTGGTGGTAAGTTCAATGATTAGGGTTGAAGAAGAGAGTACTGAGGTTCAGCAGGATGTTAAGGTGGAGCTCCAGTTGGAGAATGAGGTTGAACCTGTGGCTGAGAAGAGTGTTTCTAAGAGTAATTGCTTAAATTTACTTCTTTTTTGTATGTTAGTATTGTTTCTGATAGACTCTGATCTGATGTGGTTTATTGTGTAATTGTTTCTTAGTTATTGAGGAGGAGGTCAAGGAATCAAACCATGAAGATGAGAAAGATGAGCGCTTGGATCTGGAGGATAATGATCAGGAGTATGAGCCTGAAGAGTACTGTGGAATGGACTATGATGAGAAGGAGTCTGAACAGGAAGAGTATCACGAACAGGGTGATGAGCGATCAGGTGGAATTGAAGAGGACAATGTAGAGGAGGAAGAGGTGGGTGATATGGGTGAGCAGGAAATTGAAGAGGTGGCTGATGAGTATGAGGGCGAGGAGGATGGGCATGAGCATATAGATGGAGCTGATGTTGAAGATGATGGTCACCAAGAGGCTTTGAAAGAGAGGCGTAAGAGAAAGGAGTTTGAAGTGTTTGTCGGGGGCTTGGACAAAGATGCAACCGAAGAGGATCTTAAGAAGGTCTTTGGTAAAGTTGGGGAAGTGACTGAGGTTAGGTTGATGATAAATCCTCAAACTAAAAAGAATAAGGGCTTTGCATTCTTGCGTTTTGCAACTACAGAACAAGCCAAACGGGCTGTTACTGAACTGAAAAATCCAACGGTAATTTACCTTTCAGATTTTTCCTTTTTAGAGCATTAATTTATTACACTATCTCTTTCATACTCATTTCCGATGGCCTTGTACTCAGGTATGTGGAAAGCCATGCGGTGTCTCACCCAGTCAAGATAGTGATACCCTTTTCCTTGGAAACATATGCAAAACATGGACAAAGGAAGCTGTAAGAATATGCAGTTTGCTATCTCTGCTACTTTATTTTTGTATTTCTCACAAAACAACCAAATTTCCCTTTTGATTGTGCTTCAGTTGAAAGAAAAGCTGAAAGCGTATGGAATAGAGAACACAGATGATATAACTCTTGTTGAAGACAGTGACAACATAGGGTATGAATCGTGGTTTTGCCTTCTTGGAGTTTGCTTCGCGTACAGAAGCTAAGGATGCTTTCAACCGCCTTCAAAAGAGAGATGTATCTTTTGGTATCGATAAGCCAGCAAAGGTTTCATTTGCTGATTCATTCATTGATCCAGGCGATGAAATCATGGCAAAGGTAATGGTCGTGATCTGTACTCCGTGATTTGACTTTATAATTCATTTTGAACTCTAAAGTTGTCTTTTTCATTTGTTATTATTTATTATACGCCAAGTAATTTCAGCATAACTGCTGGGCACATTTGAGAATTAAAGTATCAATTTTGTTTGGCTTTTAGGTGAGAACAGTATTTGTAGACGGTTTGCTTCCATCGTGGGATGAAGATCAAGTCCGAGATCTCCTCCAGAAATATGGGAAGATCGAAAAGATTGAGCTAGCTCGCAATATGCCATCAGCGAAGAGAAAAGATTTCGGATTTGTTACATTTGATAATCATGACATAGCGGTGACTTGCGCCAAAATCATTAATAATACAGATTTAGGAAATGGGGATAAGAAGGTTGGACTTGAATCTTGATGCTACCTTCACGAGTCTGTCTTTTATAAATAACTTAGGTATTTTTTAATTAACTATTGACACTTGTTCTGGTTTATACCAGGCGAAAGTTAGAGCTAGACTATCTAGACCACTTCAAAAAAGCAGGGGAAGGTATAGCTATCATGCTGAAAATAGCCGCCGTCGCCCCCCAATAAGAAGCAGCAGGGGGGCTCTTAGCCGTCCTGCAATACGCAGTCCTCCGCGCCGCGGGATAAGAAGGGGGAGCAGCCGTGATTCACTTCCACCGTTAAGAAGACCCGTCGGGATCAGAGAAAGGCGTCAAGACTTGGCTCCTCCACCAAGAGCAAGGCCGATCTACTCTCCGCCAAGGTCATATGACCGGGGACCACCTGGTATGGCCATATTGCATCTTACACATTTAACCTGTATATAATAATTTCGAATTTCACTTATGTTTCACCTTTATTTACTTGTAGTTCCTCCATATCCCAAAAGTTATTCAAGCAGGGACTACAATAGAAGGATTGAGTTGCCACCTAGGAGTAGACCTGCTGCAGACTATGATCACAGAGTTGTTTTGGACCGGAGGCAGTCTTATAGAGAAGAGTATTCTCCTCGAGTTCCTGCATACCCAGATATTACCAGAGCTCCACCCCATTCCCCAGTCAGAAGAAGCTATGCTGATGATGGTTATGCACGGAGGTTTGAACGTCCACCTGGTACCGCGAAGGACGCCCCCGCGACTACGACTCTCTTTCTGGTTCCAAGAGGCCTTATAGTGCTCTGGTTAGTAATAAATAAAAGTTCTTAACCAAATTTAGCATCATGTTTTTGTTACTTGCCTGATCAACTGTAATGCCTATAATTCTAGAATGAGCCTCCTCCGCATTATGCTGATAGCAGTGTTCGACATTCACGGCCTCGCTTAGACTATGAGATTAGTGCCTCTCAGTATGGGGATGCCTACAGTGAGAGGTTGGTATACTTACTATTCTCATGAGTTTGTGGCATGTTTTGCTTCTTAAGAATGTTTATTATGCTGTGCATTCTTAATTTTCATGACATCCTAATTCTTACGCAGGCATGGTAGAAGTAGTATCGGATATAGTAGCAGCAGAAGTTTGCCATCTAGTCATGACTCGCGTGGGCTACTTAGCAGTCGTCAAGGTATGATAATAGAACGATTCTTGAAACTCGTCTACCCATTCTTCCTTTAAATTGAAAAATATTTGATTTTTAATTTTCATCTCAAAACTTCAGGATCCTATGGTAGTAGTGATGTTGGTGGAGTCTATTCATCTAGCAGTTATGCGGGCGATTATACTTCAAGAAGACCTGATGTATGTTCATGCTCTTTCTCCAATATGTTTTGTCCTGCACATACTTCACTTTCATTTCTCAGAGGTTGCTTTTCTGTTTACATAGCAGGTTAGTAGCAGGTCATACTCATCTCTTTTACTCAGCTCGTGGTGCTGGAACTGGAAGCAGTAGTTACATTGATAGTCGGAGTTCTGGATCCTACTATTGAGGTCAGTTTAAATTTTCATTTACAATTTGAATTGTGTCTGCTTAATATATATGGAATGTGCACACCCTGTGCTGCGCTGGATGTGTATGGACCCATAGTTGCAAGTCAGCGTGTTTCTGGTTCTGAGTAGTGTAATGGGGATAAGGAACTGCTGGAGTCACAAGTGAATTGGTATGTAATTTATGTCAGAGAATTGACTTATCAATAAATGCCACTTCAGAACCTGGAAGACTTGGATTCTCTTGTGGGGCTGTGCATTGGTGTCTCCAGTGGACCAAAGAGGATGCTGATCAGGAGCTTCAATATTTTGTTTATGGATCAAGGATAACTAACTCAAAGTGCTGCTCATCCCGGTTCTGTTGGATAAAAAGTATGCTGCAAAGAAGTTCAATTTATTTGCATCAAACAAAAACTTTGGTTATGTTTCTTTTCATCTCTAGTTTTCTTCATAAGCTGCTTGTGCTGTCATGGATGATGGGAAATCATCAACAATCGTTTCCTCAATGAAGGGAAATAGTTTATTAGGTTATCAAGTACTTGTTGAAAACGGGAAAGAATGTTTCAACTATTATCATATTTTATTCAGTGGATAAGCCTTGTTCGCATGTGGAAGACCTGTAGTGGTCGTTTAATGTGAATGCTCAACGAAAAACGAGCACTAAGGATCTGTTATCGCCTGCTCATGGACTTGTTCTAGTGGTTTTGCTTAAGAGCAATTTGAAGTTGATATTTTGATGCTACAGGTCACAAGTTCAGCAGAAACTTGACCTTTTCAATAACAGTATTAAGTGCACCATTGTGCATGACTGAGTGGACAGCCGGATAGTCCATTCCCTGCATTGGGATACATGCTTATTGACGAAGTAAATGGATTTGTGATATTATGTTTGCTTGTGATTGCATTTTGCTGAAGTTTTTTTTGCCAGCACTGGATGATGTCTTTTTGCTACATCTGCATGGACTAAAACATGAAGTGAAACCTTCTTAAGGATTGAATCGTAAGAGGATTTGTCCTACGAAGTACAAACTAAGAGGAGGATACCATAGTCAATTGATATGAAATCACCTATGCGTTTGCTGCATTCAATGGACACTAGTTTCTCCGTAGTAACTGGAACGTATAATATCGTGGAATCAACTATTGTAAATTATCACTGCACTTTACTGGCCCTAAACCCTTAGGATTTTTACATGGGGTAATTCTAAATAACCAAGCAAGAGTGCAATATTTTGGAAGTCAGGCTGCTTCTCCAAAGCAGGGTCCCTAATGGAAGCGTTGCTTGACCTGCACTGAGCAAAGGTAAGTTGGGATAGAAACCTTGTGTTTAATTGCCTTTTCTCCTCTGTTGAATTATATTCCTTCAGGTTTGTCCCATGAGAGTCTAGCGAATTGCTGGTTTTTTGATAACGTATACACTGATTATTCAAATAATAACAGGAATTAGTGTTCAAACATGACTAGTTTACTGTTATGGTGTTTCTAGTATTTAGATCAATATTAGCCAAGAAGTGAATGGCTTGTGAATTGCAATTTCTTATAGGATTCCCTTGTCTGCCATATTTCATCTTTATGTAGGAATTGCAAAAAAACTTGCCTTTGATTGAAGGGGAAAGTACATTCTGATCTCTTTATCATCTACACCCTCATACATTCTTGTTTTAAACTTTTTTGTTATGTCCTTTGTGTTTGTTTGCCTGTAGTTTGTAGGTGCCTTATTTCATTTCCCTCTTACCAATAGCTTCATATTCTCAACCTCTTTGTTTGTTGGCCTGTGTGAGTTTTGTGGCAGCCATGTTGTGAGAAAGATTAATGGCTTCCGAGGCAATATCATCTCGAAGCACATGACAAAGAATCGGCTGCAAACTCTGCAAAATGTGTTAAACTTATAACCTTGAAATCAGGGTTCAAGACAGACCAAATGTGTTGCTTGTGTACACTGTTTTTAACTTTCCAGTATCATAACCACGTTCTATTAACAGCATTACATCAAATAATTCTGCAGCCACTGTTTCAGAACTGAAATGTTCCATGTCATGTTTAGAACAGCAGGTGGTAGTGGTACACTCTGATTCTGCTACCTTGTTAGTAGCCCAAGAGGAGCATAACTTTCACGTGTCACTAAATTGACCACAAGTAGCCATGAGATTTTTAAGAAAATGAACCCATTTAGGAAGTAGCTGACACTTAACAAAAGGGATATTCGAGAATGCATCCATTACCATTACTGACATTGCTAACAACTGACTATCAGATACAGACAATAAACAAATGCAATATAAAAACAAAAACAAGGGACACTTGTTGAGATAGACTAAGAAAATGTTTATATAGCACACATTGATTGAAGTAGTCTAAGTTCCCAAGTCAGGTCACGAGATACTTGCATACCAGTTTACCATCCATTTTTGACAAATGACAGTACTCCCTTGCACCATAGTTTAGAAATTTGACTGACAGCAGGTTGGTAAGCACATAACTACACTAGGAAAAGATCGCTTGGGTGGCACGAAATGCTTCCTTGGTCATCCCATAGTACACTGCTTGATTTCCTGGGAAAGTGATGAAATTCCAACCGAATGCTGACCCACCAACCACGTATGTACCTGGAATCCGAAAATCTTCAGAATGTGGTTTGCCAGGGGCTCTCATGGATGTTGCCATGGTGCGTCCATCCAGGCTAGGTTTTGGTGGAGCAATGTTACCCGGAGTCTTGTTCTTATCGACCACTTCAGTTTCTGCCATCACCTTTTTGTATAGCTCTGTCAACTGATCCATCTCTGGTAAACAAGCAAGTAACTGAAGTAAAACAAAGATACAAAGCGAATTTGAGGGTAAAATACATGTTAACATATGCTATGGCTTTAGAATCAAGTGAATTCACTCATGTTACAATTAACAACTACAAGTACAGATAGGAGAAGATTATTCATATTGAAAAATGCTTAGTAATATCTATCAAAAAACCTTGAGATAGCACAACTAGAGTTTCTATTAGTAGGTTTTGAAGGACAAACATAGATAAGCAAACGTTTTCTTGCTTAATATGTACTAGGTCATACTCATATTGTCACGGAATACATCCAAGTAATGCTATTATACTTGGGAACAAGCCTGTTACAGCTAAGATGTGCCATCTAATTAATATTCATATCGAGAAAAATATCTTACTTTGCCTGGCCTCCTGAGCGGCATTGGAGTTCTTGAAGTCTGGGTCCTTGACAAGCTTCATAAAACAGAAAAATCTTAATTAGAAAAATCTTAATTTTTAAACAGATAGTAATTATCCAGTCAGAGTAGCAAGTGCGCAAGAATATCAAGTATCTCTCGTCTAGCAATGAATCCCTTGCAATTTTATCTTAAATATTCATAACTATGACATAAGACTATCAAGTATCTCTCGTCTACAGAATTGAAAACTAAACACTTTATGAAAACCGCTGAAATTATTTAGATCTTCAACAAGTAAGCAAGATTTTCCCAAAGAGCACCATACATTCTATATCGAAAAATCCGAGTAATTAACATAGACTACAAGCTACTTAAAAATTAAAGCTTGAAACAAAAAACCGCAATTTATCTAACCATGACTACACTTGAACCATACCACGCTTGCGAGTCTATGCGCTAATTACATCCACTACTAAGATGCCGCTTAACAACATAGAGGCAGTTCAATAAAACTCAATGCATGAATACAGTGTTTAAATGGCAACAGGTGAGTGAAACTAATCTCAATGCAACACCAGACAAACCTCCAAACCTCACATCAAATCAAGACCCTTAAACCCTATACAAGTTTCAGATTCAAACACCAAATTTCACCAAACAAAAAACTCATCAACAGAGACAGCCACAACACAAACCTCAAGAAAATTAGGCTTAAGATCTCTGACAAGAGCCCGCATCTGGTAATAAGCAGACTTTTGAAACCCAGTCTTCTCCCCATCCACCTTCAGCTTCGGATCCTCCATATCAATTTGACAATCTTCAATCCAATCCCTAACTGGGTCTTCCTCAAATCGAGTAAAGGTTTCAACTTTGGACTCCGAGCGTCAATTTTACCAACCAATTTAATTTAGGGCACGCTTTTTGTCCCAATTTTGTGTCGTTATATATTTATAGAAAACACAAATTGGATATTTTATTGTATTTTCAGCTCTCAAAAAATCTCATTCACAAACTGAAGACAGAATTGAACTTCACCACTCCTTCGCTCGTTCCTAGTTCCTAAAGCTCGAAACTTTTTGATGACCCAGATGACAAATCCGACGACCCATCTCCGGCCGACCCCTAATCTCTCACCTTATCACAACTCCGATGTTTTCACAATCCAAAGGTTGTACCTTTCTTCAATTTCAACGAAACCCTTGAAACAGCGTAAAACCCTGTGCTGCAGCTCTCAGCCACAAACCCCTCCTGCATCTCAAAATGTCACATTCATCTCACTTCTCCGTGCAATTCCGGATTGGGCTGACGAGATTAAAGAAGGTCGGATGCAAACTAAGCGAGCTTTATACAACCACGAGAGTTGGGTTCAACACCGAAGCTCTTTACGACACATTCGACACTTGGCTTCGAGTCTGAGCTCGAGAGTGATTCTGTCTTTAATTCCACCAGTGTTTGCGTTTACAACAGTTGCGGTTGTGATTGCTGTGTATAACACTGCTGTGATGTTGGAGTTGCTGCCTGAGTTCTTTCCTGTGTTGAGAGCTTCTACTTTGCCTTATCAGCTGACTGCGCCTGCTTTGGCGTTGCTTTTGGTGTTTAGAACTGAAGCTTCGTAATTCGAGGTTTGAGGAAGGGAGGAAGGCATGGACGAAGGTTATTGCAGGAAGTAATGATTTGGCGAGGCAAGTGATTGCAAGTGTGAACGATTCGGAAGAGAATGGAGTTATTAAGAAAGCGCTTTTGCAGTATATTATGGCGTTTCCATTTGCTCTCAAGGTGAAACAAAAGTGTTGTTTTCGATTTTCTTTTTGTTGAAAGTTGCATTCTTTACTCACTTTCCGATTATATGTACTTAATATCTTGTGTGGGCTCACTTTAATTGTGTAAATTATGTTCATTTGAAATGCAGTATCATTTGGTGTATGGATCGGATATCCGTGATGACCTGCAGAACATGTTAGAACCGGAGGAGTTGGCGATGGTTGTAAATTCTAAGCATAGCCCTCGCTGTGTAATTGAGTTCATCTCTCAGAGCCTTCAGCTGCTGATATTAGAGGAGTCCAAGAGAAACATAATGGTAACAAAGAGTTTTCCTTTAGGCCTTAATCTGTGTGTGAAATGTCTAGTGTTCAGGTAATGTGAATTGGTTTTGATGATTGTTATGCAGGAGGCGAAATTATCTTCCTTTCATGAAGATATTGGTATTTGCGAGCAGCTGATGGGGATTCCAATTCCACTCTCATACACCCGCTTGACATCAAGGTTTCTGTTTCTGTGGCATATTACTCTGCCGATTATATTATGGGATGACTGCCATTGGATTGTAGTTCCGGCTACTTTTATCAGTGCTGCTGCTTTGTTCTGCATTGAAGAGGTACTGCTTATCTCCTTCTTTATCCTGCGTCTGCTTGAAGTTCAACTTTCGATTGTAACACTGAATTGTAAAAATGTAGGTTGGTGTTCTAATTGAAGAACCTTTTCCAATGCTTCCTCTTGACGAAGTGTGTCAGAATATTAAGGCCAATATACAAGAAGCTGTTGCATCCCACAAATTAATTAACGCAAAGCTCATGGCCAAGAAAAAGCACCATTATAACAAGTATTCAGCAAATGGCAGGCCCAGCTCACGTATGGATTGAAGGATTTCATGTCATATTCCGAAGCAGCTCAACATGGCTTGTGGTTCTCTGATCTGAGATTGATAATTAATATTCCCGAGAGATACCACGGTCCAAGCAAACTTGAGAAATGCTGGCATTCAATCAATGAGGGTTCGGGATTGCATACATGTTTCATGGAGACACTTGTATAGAGTAAATATAAATACTACTTGAAGTAAATATTTAAGTTCTTGTTTATAACTATCCTGGTCTACAACTGAGCAACATAAAAGTTCCATGAACAATGAAAATAGTGAGTAGTATATTCTGATCAATAACCAATTTCCAGATGCTAGAATATCTATGGATTACAACGTTAGAGACATCGCAGCACCAGTGGTCTAGTGGTAGAATAGAACCCTGCCACGGTACAGACCTGTGTTCGATTCCCGGCTGGGGCAATAGGAGGCTGTGAGGATATCTTGTGGCGTTTGTGATGGTAGCCCATCACTCATCTCTGTTCTCGGAGAGAAAGCTGCAGCTGAGCTTCATTTTTCTTTTCTTTCACACCACATGCTGAGTTCAACAAGCAGATATTTGCCACCTATCTGTCCACTGCTGATTTATGAATGTCGGCAAATTGGTAAGACATGTTTTTTTATCAAACGTAAGCGTGGGCATATTATGGTGAATAAATCAGATACTGGCAAACAAAGGAGTCGGGTATTGATGTTGATAACCACAACTGTTAATGTCGCGACAGTTACAAAAGGGTGTGACAGATTCCAGTGTTGAGCAAAAGCCTAATCACTCTGGAAGATTTAACATATGTGAATGCATGAATACAATTATAGAGCATATAGTTCAGAGCTTGCAGACCAGTCCGAGCGCATTCTACTACTCAACCAGACTTGACTTTTGGATGAGATGGAAGCAACTACAACACAGGAAAGTAACAAGATGAGGGTCATATAAATTTGCGCCTTATTTGGGCATTTTTTTATTTGTTCTGAAATTCATTATTCACACTGAATGACTGCGCCAAGGGAGAAAAAGGGATGATGCAGGAAGTACCTGGTAGCAGGAAATGAGGGATGTTGTGAATCCCAAGGCCCCAGTCACTCGAGGAGTTATCTTCTTAGGGGATAGCTGAAGGAGTCCCACAGCGACAAATATGTCCAAAGCTGATTTGATCAAGGCCAGTGACCTTTCCCTTGACTTTTGGAGCTTGGCCCGGTACTCGGCATTCTGTTTTCACAAGAAAATATTAAATACAGCAAAACAGATATAACTGATGGTATGAAGATGTGGAACATTAGAGCTCATGATTGATATTTACTTTGAATATGTCCCCATCTCTATGATTCCTCTCAATTTTCTTCATGGATGCCGAAAGCCTACCAATTTCTCCAGCCTGAATAGGAAAAGTAAAGTGACTGTTGTTCAGGTCAAGTAACAAACAAAAAGCTTGACTTTTGGTAAATAGAAAAGCTGACCTCAACCAAGGTGGAGCAACAAGATGAACCCATCCAGCAGAAGAGTGATATCCTGCCAAGAAGCTCAGCACGCTCCTTGTTCTGCATTTGCACTATCATATCTAAGCTCCTCAATTTAATCATCAGAACAATTTTCAAAAATGTGCATTTCATTCAAAAAATCCGCACCTTATAGATGCCTGTCCTACCCAAGTAGACGATTTGGTCAAGAAACAGAAAGGTAGACAAAAGTGCATTTTTGGACTGCAACGAGCAAACAAAAGATTAGCCTTCGTGCGATAAAGATACAATGCCATGAAGTGCTGAAATGTTCACGAGTACAAACCTTTCCCAACAGAACAAGCGGAAGGGGAGTCCCTTGAGGAACTGGGCTAATGAGAGCATGTAGATCATTGATAAACTGCAAACGGTAAGTATAAGTATGAGCTATAAAATCCTATGATTAACAACACATTAACTTGCTCACAGACATTGACCACTAACCAAGAAAGATTCTCACCTTGAACAAACGGAAAACCTTTCTGGCCAAACTAGTTGATTTATCAACATTCTGAGCTGTTCCCGGCTGCCCGTTGCTTATGAATTTGGAGCCATACTGTATTGCCCTACAAATCTTGTCCCTAGCCTCCGCTTTGTTCAAATAAAGCACTGCAAGACCAAGTTCGGTTCTCGCAACATCGAGGCTGCTCATCTTTTTTATTCTTCAAAAATATTGAAACAGACAATTTAGTCTGCATCAAAACTAACTACATAATTCAAAATCATATACACCAAAAACCAATTACAAAACAGCACATGTTATAACAAATCACAAATAGACAATTCACTAAACATAACATTCTTTCTTCTGATTTCAATCGAAAATGTAAAGAAATCATTTCTGAAAAAGACCAAACACTTCCGTCAAAGACTAGTCTAATGATCACGCCGTGAGCAAGAGTCAAGATGTAGTCAAACAGCGGAGCTAGAGAGCATCATCCACTGAAACCAAAATACAAAATCTGACCTAATAGATTGGATGCTACAAGACTCTAAATCACTCAAATCATCAAAATCCACCAATCAGTTTTCTAACATGTATGTAACAACCTAAACAGAGTTCAATTAATAGAATTCGTCGAATCTCCAAAACCCCACAAAACAAAAACTCAAATTAATCAAACACAGCACGAAAGTTCCGACCTTTGCTTCACCCACGATTGAAATCCAACTGGGTAGGTCGCAATTAATTAAGAAGACTTCGGATCAGAAGTAAAGAAGCGATTTAAAAAAGGAGCTCACCGGGATGCGTGCCGGGCGATTTTACCTCGAAAGACTCAACAATCGGATTCACAGCGCGACCGAACGAGAAGCAGACAGCGTCAGCAAATAAATCCACTCGTCGTTGGGGATTTGATAAAGGCTTGTTTGGTCATCGTCAATTTCCGCTACACGACATCCCCAAATCAGAATTTTCAATTCAATCCTCAAAGTTATATTTATTCAACTTGTAAACAAAATCTACAGACAATTTTTCAATTTAGTCCCTATTAGACTCATCTGGATCATCTGATCATCCCTCGCTCTGTGGAAAATCTCAACGATGGCGGATCCAGCACTGCATCCTGAAAACCCGATCCACTACCAAACCCAAACGCTAAACAAAATCGCCGTCGATTACACACCCGAAGCATGCTCTCATTGCACTGAATCAAACACCATCACACTCACATTTGACCACCGCGGCGGGGCTCGATGGCGCAGCGTCTCCACATTCAAATATGGAACCTTTAAGGCTCATATAAAATGCCCAGATGGGAATACATCTGGACTCAATTTCAACATCTACCTTTCGTCATTAGAAGGTGATAAGTCTCAAGATGAGATTGACTTTGAGTTTCTGGGAAAGGATAAGTCCATTGTTCAAACCAATTACTACACTGCTGGTAAGCACTGATCCTGATGATTTTGAGGTTGTTTGTAATGTGATCTTATCAAAACTATATCTTGATGCAGCTAGGGATGCACTGCAAATGAGTGCATGGGAACATTAGAGCTTGTTGTGAATAATATTTTATGGTTACAGATTAAGCTGAGTCTTTATGAGCTTTACGAATTTGCACTTGAGCTCTGCTCGTGTAGCTGTCTACTAGTTTGAGGCAAGCTGTAGTGTTTTGGTCATTTTAGATTAGGTTTAAGGCTTCATAAAAATGAGCATTTGGAAAACTCTTAACAGATTTAGATGAGGTCGAATACTTATTAATCAAATTGAACACTTTGAAATTACCTTTCAAGCTATAAAATATTCATTCATAAAACGAAGTCGGCATTTTCTTTCTTGTACTTGACTTGTTTATATATCAAACTTGAATTTATGTTTGAGTTTGACTCGTTAAATTTACGCATGAGCTTTTGACTGAATATGTTTATGAGCTGCCGCGAGTGTATTGATTAATTTATGGTGGCAGGCACTGGGAACAGGGAGGCGGTGCATGAGTTAGGGTTTGACTGTTCTGATGGGTTTCATGAGTATGTGATAGTGTGGCTGCCTGGATCGATAGAGTGGTTAATTGATGGGAGGAGGGTGAGGAAGGTAGAGAGGGTTGAAGGTGAAGGGTTTCCTGAAAAGCCCATGTTTTTGTATTCGTCTGTTTGGGATGCTAGCTATATTGACGAAGGAAGGTGGACAGGAAGTTATGTTGGGTCTGATGCACCTTATGTTTGCTTGTATAAGAATGTTTGCGTGCCTGCTGCCACTTCTGATACGTAGACGGAGTCTATCAGAGTGAGATCTTGAACTATACTTCTTTGCTGTTTCATATACTTTTTGTTTGACTACAATGTTCCCGAAGTTTTAAAACTGCATACTGTGAGGTTCTGCTATTCCAGCTGAGATGAGAGTTCAGCCTGTAAAAGTTTATCCTTTGTATGAAACTTGATACATTAACTCTCGAAAACAATGTCTGTTTTGTATTATACGATCTTGCTTTTTTACTTAGTTTTCCAATTTCCATACAAAGTTGGAACTTATTCTCTTTCCTTTTTTTCTGTAATATAACTTCTTAAGAAATAGAAACTGTTGCCATTCATCTGTTTCATTCCATCTACCCTTGGAGATTGATTTTTTACTGATCATAGCGAATGAGTTTCTTGTAAACTTTCCTTAAGAGGATCAAAGGAAGTTTAGAACAAGAAGAGACTCGGAAACCAATGTTGTCGATTTACTACTAGTTAGCAGCAAATAGATAGTTCAAGGAAAGTGCCCAAGACGATAAGCCAACTTACCACATACAAGTCTACGTTGCCTTTTTAGCATTAGAAACAGTCAAGCCATTACTCCCATCACCATTTTCATCATCCATCTGTCCACTTGACCAAACATGTTCTAAAGAAACTAAGACTTTTACCAAGTTTTACTCATTCTCGTATTCATATTTCCCCATCTGGTTCGGTTCAAAACTTCAATAAGTTCGGTTCATAAATTCAACTCAACTAGTTCGGTTTATGTATGCAATTATTAATTGAAATCATTCAAATACTTTGTTTAAACCGTCACACTAAGCACGCAGTTAGATACATAATCGTTTTCATGCTGACAAATCTGCTAAATAAATAATTAATCTCATCATTACATCATGACTATGACTTGATTAGATCCAAAACCGAACCGATTTATCATCAATCCGGTTCAATAGCCTCTTGTTGTAGCTGAACCGTCCCACCAAGCTCACCTAGAAGCCACAACCATTTTATATATAAACCGTCATAACTGACCCACAAACATCCACTTTCAAAACCTCTCAGCTCAGCTCATCAAATGGCTTCTTCAAACACAAACCTCACTTTAGTCCTACTCGTGTTATTCCTAATTACCTCGTATGCTCTAGCGGATAGTTTAGGTCGTTCGGGCCGCCCATGCGAAGAGGTTTACGTGGTTGGAGAAGGGGAGACGCTGCACACCATAAGCGACCGTTGTGGTGATCCATTTATAGTTGAAGAGAATCCTCATATACAAGATCCTGATGATGTGTTTCCAGGGCTTGTCATCAAGATTACACAAGCTAATACCAAGTTTGCTAGGAAGTTCATGAACCGTGGTTGAAAAGGTCTGTTGATTGGTTGGACCGGAGATTGTGCGTCTGTGCCGTTCCTGGTTCTTGTGTTTAGTAGATATGCATAAGGTCGTAGGTTGTTGGATACGCGATAGATCGAGTTTCAATGTTCTTGTTGTATAAGTTTGTCCACACTTTTTCAATATTTATTGTTTTCGGTCAAAATTAATAAATATCTCAGTCCAATGCATATCTCTATAACTTGTGTTTTTATGCATATATTGAGGTAAAAGGGAAATATTAAAAACTGTTTTTTTTAATATTTAATAAAAGTTGAGATGGTGCGTTGATTTATTGTGTCTCCGTCTTATAAAAATTTATCAGTCCTCCTTGATTTTTAATCATTACTTTGTAATTAAACATTGAAGAATTATTTCATGTTTTTCAAGCTTTTAACACTTGCCTTTCTTAGGCAGAAATGAGTGACTGTTTTTAGGAATAATTAAATTACTTTCTCAATAAAGTAGATATTTTGAGTAATATTCAATGTATTCGCTTTAGAGTTTTTTATAAAATCTATAATGGTTGTTTACACATTACAAAAATAAATAATCAGAAAATATACTTTAAAAAATAATCAGTACCTTCAATTCAATACCATAATATTTGGCCATCTCACCAGCTATATTCAGCAAGGTATTCTCGAATCTCACTATTAATGGGCATGGTAATAGTTGCCAGTTTCGGACCATCGGCAGTAACATACCATCTACAATTTTTTCTGCATAAGTTTCGATCTCTTAAATACTTATACGCGTAAAATTTACGAGAATTATCTGCCCATGTCACTTTACATTTACATTGTGTAAATCCAATTACGGACTTTACACATACAAATTCCTTGTATTCTTTCTGGCCAAGGTTGAACTCGATTGGACGATTACGCCCAATCTTACATTTAAATTTCACTGGATGCCATGTCATATCATTGATGATCATGATATTCACTTTGCTATGGACTAGCCATGTCAAAAACAATATTCGAAAAAACACAATCAATAAGATGTTTTGTTTGGTGTTCATTTTGTCTAATTTAGTTTGAGAGTTTTTGAGTTCTTGACTATTTATAATTAATAACTCTAGAATGAAAGTTAATCTTTTCATGTTTTTAATATGTCAAATGTATTTCAAAATAATAAACACGTGTTTATAAATTAAATCTATCTTATATATAAAGTGTATGTGAATTGACGATTTCTTTTGAAGCCATAATTTACCTTCCCAAAATATCCATACTCAATTTCATATTTTACACATGTGATATATTAACTACAAACTTCATATGAACTATATATTAAAAAATAAAATTACATGCATTGCAGAAACTACTAGTAAAAAAAATATAACAAGATAAAATGATAAAACGTTGCATTCTCGATAAAAAAACACTTCATTATTTGATTAAAATTCCATTTATTGGCTCTTAGAGCTTCTAATTATCAACCAATATGGCTGGTTTACACACTATAAACATCTCAATACATCAGTTATTTATCGAAAATTTACATGTAAAATAATGTATTTTTATATTACAATATTCAAACATCAACATCATCCCAACTGTATTCTGCAATGTATTCTCGTATCTCATTTTTGATAGGCATATCACTAGTAGCCAATTTGGACCATGAGGAGTGACATACCATCTGCAAGTTTCTCCACATAAATTGTGATCTCTTTGATACTTATATGCATAGAAATTGTGAGTATTGTGTGCCCAAGTCACTTCACATTCACAATCTGCATGTCCTAAAAAGGGCTTTTCACATACAAATTGCATATATCTTCATGTCCAAGGGTGATTGCAAATCCAGTGTCTTGATTTTTATGCACTGTTTTACATTGAATTTTCGCCGGATAACCATCAAAATCATTGATGATCATAATATTTTTGTCACATTGGACTAGCCAGATAAAAAACATCAATTGGAAATATATAGTCAAGAAGATGTTATGTTTGAGGTTCATTTTGTCGATTTTGATTGAGAATGTATGTGTTTGGTCACTACTTATAATTAGAAGTGGTCTGAAGTAGTAAATATGTTCATGTTTTTAACAATTGCAAGTGAGTATTAAAATGATTAACACATGATTCTTGACTTAAATATGAAAAAATGAACATATAACATTTATTTAAAATTTCATTTGCCAATATTCAATATTATATAATTTTTTGATCCGGCTGCTGAATTTAATCGACTAGCATTTGATGCACATGTGCATATTGTTTATGTCATTTTAAGTAATTATTGTGAAAATCATTGATATTGTGGAACTGTGAATTACGCTTAAATACCGTCAATTTCATCCCTTACTACAATGTACTTATACTACGAACAATAAGGCTAGATAATTGTTCTTTATTTTTTTGTTAAGTCATCATGATTTGATTGATAAAATTATGATCAATTTTATTGGTAAACTTTTCACATTCTAAAAAATAAAAATAACCTATTAATAAAATAAATCAGAGATAAATACAAATAAAAGTTACAAATGTAAACTCTTCACTAATATATTCGTAAACGAATTATCAACAATTTTTATTAATATTTGTACTCTTATTTTTGTAGTTAGTTATCTAAGCGTTTGACTATGAAACGGTTAGTATCAGCCAGACCTTCAGGACTTGCATATTTTATCCGCATACAAAACGGCGTCGTGTTACCAGTTGTACGCACGAATACGACGGATCGTCACCCATTTCGATCTCTAAAACAAATGGCTTCGTGAAGTGTATTCGTCTTTTTTGCATCTCAATCTCGATCTGGTTGGCCATGTCTCCGCGTCGAGGATCTGCGAGCATGCGATGCGACGGCGTCGGATCTAGTTTATGGCTGTTGACGGCGGTTTTAGTGCTCCTAGCGCCGGTATGTTTCTGGCGCTAGGAGAGGAATGCAGGATTCAGGTGACTGATTTGTTTCAATTTTGTTGATTTGGATGATTGAGAAGTTGTTAGCTTTAGGATGAGATTAATTAGGGTTTTAAATTTTAAGATTTGGTTGCTTGATGCGATATTAGTTGGCCAAAGGATTAGGATGGTCAACATTAGGGTTATGATTGAGTTTATATATGTTAGTGGAATTTTGTCTTGAGATTTCGATCTAATGTTCGTACTGTTTTTGATTTTGCTAATTTCTTATATATTGAGCAGGTGACAATGGAATTCTGGGTTACGATAGAATTCAGGCATCCAACAGAAGTGATACCACGCAGTTTGATTTGGATTCTATTTCAGAGGGATTCTTGGCTAGTGATGTAGCTGCAGAAGTAACTGAAGGTGGGCTGTTTTTTTAATATTCAAAGCCTTAGTGTTGCTTGTTCAATTTAGACTGTACTTTCTTATCCGTTTTGTTTGAGATATTATGATGGTTGCTCACTAGTTAGAATTTCATTTCACATGCAGATGATCCGTCTAGGTTCCTAGATTTACTTGAAATCCGTACTAGGAGGGTAAGTCAACTCTCGAAATTTATCATATCATTGGATGAAATTGCGTTTGGATGAAACACAGTTTAAGGATTTAAATGCTCATTTGAATGGTAGCAAGTGTTCTCACATATCTTCATTTTTCATTGGTTATTTTCTAATCAGCATTTGCGAGAGGTAAGGGTCACTAAACCCGCTGCAGAATCTCTACAACAAGATGATGACACTATCGTGAAACTTGAAAATGCGCCAATCAAACGGTCCAAGTCTGTAGACTCTGCAGTGTTGGGAAAAGTACAGTATCTGGAGAAAGGAAAATGAGAATGAAAATATCGATTCCACTGTTCGCTTAATGCGGGACCAAATTATTGCGGCAAGGGTATTTTTAGACATTGCAAACATGAAGAACAAACTTGACTTGCTCCAAGAGCTACAAACACGACTTAAAGAAAGTCAGCGTGCATTGGGGGATGCAAGTGCAGATTCTGACCTACCCCCTAGGTACAGTATTTTCACTTGTTGTAGTCTGTATATCAAGAGGCCATACTCCATATTACCCATTGCGAGTGTCATATCTTATTTCTTTAAATTTATTGTTTGTCCTCTTTTTATGATTCAGCGCATCAGATAAAATAAGAACAATGGGTCAAGTTTTGTCAAAGGCAAAGGAGCAGCTGTATGACTGTAAATTGGTTAGTCAAAAGCTGAGAGACATGCTTCAATCAGCGGATGTACAAGTTAGGAGTTTCAAAAAGCAAAGCACTTTTCTCAGTCAGTTAGCTGCGAAAACTATCCCAAACGGAATTCATTGCTTATCAATGCGCTTGACTATTGATTATTACCTTCTCCCCCCTGAGAAAAGGAAGTTTCCCAGAAGTGAGAATCTGGAAAATCCGGATCTGTACCATTATGCCCTATTTTCTGATAATGTATTGGCTGCGTCTGTAGTTGTCAATTCAGCCGTGATGAATGCCAAGGTACTGCCATCTTTTTTTGAAGTTATTTCACTAGTTGATTGCCATTGGCTTGTGTTGCATCTTGTTGTTGTCAACAAATTGGATTCTTCATGTCAACACTTACTATCATACAAGAATGCACATATAAGAGTGTTCATTGGAATTTCATTTCTAACCCTTCTGTGTTTTTTTATTCTTTTTAGGACCCATCAAAGCATGTATTCCATCTTGTATCAGACAAGCTGAACTTTGGAGCCATGAACATGTGGTTCTTGCTAAACCCACCTGGCGAAGCTACTATTCATGTTGAGAATGTTGACGAGTTCAAGTGGCTCAACTCATCTTACTGCCCTGTTCTACGGCAACTTGAATCTGCTTCCATGAAGGAGTATTATTTCAAAGCAGATCACCCAAATACATTAGCAGCAGGCTCTTCAAACCTCAAGTACAGAAATCCCAAGTATTTGTCAATGCTCAATCACCTGAGATTTTATCTTCCAGAGGTGTATCCAAAATTGGATAAGATTTTGTTTCTTGATGATGACATTGTTGTTAAGAAAGATCTGACTGGTTTGTGGTCAGTAGATCTCCATGGAAAGGTAAATGGAGCTGTTGAAACCTGCGGCGAAAGCTTTCACCGTTTTGATAAGTACCTCAACTTTTCAAACCCTCATATTTCCAAGAATTTTGATCCTAATGCATGCGGTTGGGCATATGGGATGAACATATTTGATCTCAAGGAATGGAAAAGGAAGGATATTACAGGGATATATCATAAGTGGCAGAACATGGTAAGCTTTCTTGTCTGATTAGTTTTATAGTGGTTATTTTATGTCATTAATAAACGAGCATGCTTTCTTTTACTGCCTCATTAAACTGTTTCGTCTTAATTATACGTTGATTGTGCCATTCCAGAATGAGGACCGTGCACTTTGGAAGCTTGGAACTCTGCCACCAGGGCTTATTACATTTTATAACCTTACCCATCCTCTTAATAAATCCTGGCATGTGCTCGGGTTGGGCTATAGTCCAAGCATTGACAAATCAGAGATTGAAAATGCAGCTGTTGTTCATTATAATGGGAACATGAAACCGTGGCTGGAAATAGCAATGACAAAATACCGCCCATATTGGACTAAGTATATCAAGTACGATCATCCGTACCTTCAAAGCTGCAACTTGGTGATCGAGTGATTGGCATATCGAAGTAACAAAGGTACCCGTTTTCTATTTTCTTTATTGTAAAATGTAAACCAGATAATGGTCCTAATCATTGGCCTTCATTCGTATTCTGAAGCTAATGTGACACTGCTTTTGCAGAGAATTTAAAGCTTTCTTTGAAGAAGAATAATTGTAAAGGACAGCAAAACTTGCAACTCGGCGAAAAATATTTCAAGAAAGCGTATACTACATAAGAGATGTGGCGGTCTTTCTCACGATATGGTGGTTTGTTCCTAGATTACCATAGATCCACAGAAGATAGGAAAAACAGTTTCATCTGATTACCTTGTTCTTTTTACTTGCATGTTTCATCATTGGTTAATTTATCAAGGGACTTGTCCCTCTAGTTCCCTTTTTGGTCATGTTCCATTTTTTCAAATGAAGGTCTCTGAGATCAATACAAAGTCCTTACGTTTGTTCTTTTGTCTAGTTAGAAATTGTGATTCTGTGTTTGCATTCTTTGAGCTATCAACACATATTTCTCGAACCCGATTAATGACGATTTAACGTCGCCGTTTTGAAAGCTGCAAATATGAATGGGAACGCCACCGATTTGAGATTTCTTAAACCCTAGAAACGTAATCGAGTTGCTAATTGGGGAATTTCGCTTCACAGAGAAACCAGTTGAATACGAATCGATGGCAGCGGAGATGTTGGTAGTGAGGTTGAAGTATCAGCGGTGCTGGTTGATGTCAGTCATCCCAAGAAGACTTCCATTGACCATCTCGTGGCCATTTGTTGTTTTACAAGGCTTTCTTTCAGTCTTGAACTTACTTTTTTTCAAGAATTTCTTCTGTGGAGCAAACAGCTTTCTAACACATCTTCTTGGGACGAAACAGCTGGTGCCTGGTGATGGTGGAATTCATATTTACTTTGATTTTTCGAGATTACATTGATAGTCATATCTGCGATTGTCTAATTTAATTTTATTATGTCTGTGAAGCTTGAATTTGCAGGTTGATTTTTGCATGTTTGTGTCTCTCAAGTATTTGACATGCCAGATCAGGGAAGTTCTGAGCAAGATTGGTGAAAAAAAAAAAAAAAAAAACCCCTAGACAATCTCTCTCATATCTCTCTCATAGTTCTCTCATATCTCTCTCATAGTTTTTGCGCACTTTGATAGCGTTGGTATCAGAGCCCAGTAAGATATTTTAAAACGTACAAGAAAAGGAAATTCAAGAGAAATCAAGAAATGGACAACCAACAAACGCAGGTATGTATGTCTAGCTAATTAGATAAACTCTTTCCTACTTACAGTGATGATCTTATATTTCAGTAGCTTATAATGTTAATTAGTACGCTAGGATTATGATTTGTGACTATTAAGTATTCATACTAAGTAAGTAATATTAACCTACCGGAGTACCGTTTGCCCTCCAGAAGTACGCAAGAGGCGGAAAAATGGGCGTTTTTACTCAAATTAGGTTAATATTAATAGCTGAAAGTATGAAAGTAAATCTTAAGGATCACAAATTATATAGAACGCTAGTGTCAATTAGGATTACAAAGCATAAAACTGAAAATAAGATTATTAGTACTGTGAGAGGGAAGGAGTGTTTCTAAGAACTAAAAAACATGAATACAGAAAAAACTATATTCAATGCAAGAAATCTGAAACCAGTAAGTCTTACAAGTTATAAATATGATATGAATGAATTACCAAGTAATAGTTATCAAATATTTGTAGATAGATTTGCAGAATTTGTGCCATTTATGATAGCAGGAATATATGGAACTAAGGAACATAAGCAAATAAACTGGACAAACTTATTTTTATATAAAAAATTAGGAAGTTGGGATGCAGAAAATGAAGCATTAATAACAGCAGTACACAGTAATGATAAGGATAAAATAAATGCACAATTAGGAAAGTTACCTAATAATATAGCAGAAACTATAAGACCTAATCCAAATATAGTTATAGACAAACTCCAGAAAAGATAAAAATTAAACAATTAAGACAAGAAATAGAAAAATTAAACATCAAAATAGATAAAATAGCAAAAGCAGTAGGAATACCGCCAGAAAATAATAAAGAAAAAATAGAAACTTATACTCCAAATAAATGAATTTTATTGAAATTATTGAAGAAGAAGAAATAAAAGATAAATTTTTCAAAATAAATAGAAATATTAAAACAACACATGAGGAATTATTTACAGTTAAAGAACTAGTTAGGAAAATATTAGATTTATTAGAAGGAAATGATAAACCAGAAACCAGCATAAAAGTAGAGGATAAATACGAAGATTTAGACAAGAAAATAAGGGTTAAATCAGAAACACAAGAATACATATACAGTACAATGGTACCAGGATTAAAATTGGGAAAATAATAAGACAGGAATTTGAATACATTAGAAATGAATAAAGGAGAAAAAATCATAAGCATAGAAACTAAGGAATATAAGCATATGGGAAAATTTGATATAAAAACAACTAATACAGGTAGGAAATTTATTGAAATAAATAAAAAAGATTATTTATTAGACCCTAATACATTATTAATGGAAACAGAATTACAAAGAATATCTAGGATGAGAAAGGAAAGTGGTAAATTAGAAAAAATAGAAAATAATAGTAATGAAAATATTAAGTCACAAAAAACAATTGATGATTTATATGAACTAATAACAAAAAACCAAAAATCCAATGATAGAAGATTTAAACAAATAGAATTAAACATAGAACAATTAGATAAAAACATAAGAAGAGTTAATGATAAGGTAGAAGAATTAAAAATAACGGTTAAAGAATTAAAAGAAGATGTCATAACATCAAATGAAAGAATAGAAAGAATAGAAGTAGAACTGATAGTAATAAAACAAGAAATAACGAACAAAGAAATAGGAATAATAAATAATGAGTTAATAAATGAGACAAATGAAAGTGAAGAAGAGCATAGTGGTAGAGAAAGTATAGATAAAACCATAGGTGAAGTAATGAACATAAGCTCATCTGATGAAGAGAGTAAATTAGAAGAACAAATGAGATATACTAATATTAAGGAAGATGAAATAACAGATCAAGAAATAAAAAAGGATGAAATTGAAGAAATAAATATGGCTAGAATTCACAAAGAAAAACCAGAATATTTAGATAATAGAGATTATAGATATAGAGAAAGGACAAGACAAAATAGGCAGGAAATGTTATGGGATAAAAGAATAGGAAAATATAAACCACAGGAAGATAAAGATACAAGTTTATTAAATGTAGACTGTCCTAAGAGTATGGAACAAGAAATACAGAATTGGATAGGAAATACTACAGCTAGATTAATAGAAAATAAAATAGGATTAAATGATAGTTATAATTATATAATGGGAACAATAACTGGAAGTGCTAAGGAATATTTTAATAACCTAAAAGAAGAAGATAAAAAATTATTATCAGGAAACACGGAATTAGATGGAGAAAAACCGATAACAACTAGTATTGAAATGTTAAGAAAAATTGAAATAGCTATAAGAAGAGAATTTGGAAATTTAAATGCTGATGGAAATCAAAAAGTAATGGAGCAGATAAATGCATATATTTTTTAAAGGAAGTAAAAATATGTAGTATGTGTCCTGCATACTTAGAACCATATATCTGTGCATTTAGGATAAATTATTATAAAATGAAAAATTATGAAAACCAAGAAGCAAATATGAAACAATTATTTTATGAAAAATTACCATATCCAGTAAACCAATTAGTAATAAAAGATTATATGGCAGTACCTAGAACAGATACATTAGGAGAAAGAATAAGTTATTTAAGAACATGGTATAATGCATACTGTCAAAGTAAAAAAGAAGAAAGGTTAATGAAAAGACAAGTAAAAGTGTCAAAGTATTGTTGTGATGAATATGAAGCACCACAATTCGGATGTAGTGGTAGACCAAAAACAAAATATAGAAAATATAAAAAGAATAAACCATATAAAAATTTTAAAAGAGTAAAAGATTATCAAAAGTATAGGAAAAAGAAACCAATGTATATTAAGAAAAAACATTATAAGAAATTTACACCAAACCCAAAAACTTGTAGATGTTATAATTGCAATAAAATAGGACATATAAGTAGAGATTGTAAAGAAAAGAAAAACACTAATTTCAAGAATAGATATAATCCTTACAATAACTATATTAATATTGAAGTTATAGAATATGAAATAGGAGAGGAATATATTGATCAAGTAATACAAAATGAGAAAATATATACAATAAAATTAGGAGAAGATGAATTAGACTATATATATGATACAGAAATAACATCTGATTCAGAAAATGACTGATTTATACATTGAAGAAAATAATGAAATAGAAGAAATAGGACAAAAAATTATGTTTGATAAAAAGAAATATAAAGAAATTGAGAAGATAGATTTTACATTAAATACAGATATATTTAAACATAATTTATGGAGTAAAATTAAGAAACAAAAAGAAGAAATAGTAGTCATATCAGATAGAGAAATAGTATTAGATATTAAAGATGTATCAGGGAAAATGTGTTTACCTTTATTAAATAAAAGACAAATTAATGAGGAAATAAGTAAAATAAAAACAAATGAATTATATAGATATGTTGAGTTAGCAGCCACAGAAATAATAATAAAAGCAACTTTCCAAGAAGGAATAGATACCGACATAGAAATAATGTTAGTAGATGAAAGAATAGTTCACCCTATAGAAAAATCTATTATAGCAAAATTAAGAGGAAATTTAATATATAGAAAAGTTAAATTCTTGATTAACCCTAGGTATACAGTTAGTTTGGCAGATAGAAATATAGATAAAACATATACGTTATATTATAAATTAAATGGTATAAAAATGATTCCAGGAAGCAAAGTTATGTCAATAAGGTGTAAAAATGCATATATAATTAGTACTCACCACAATATTAAAACACAAACTAAGTTAGAAACAATACATATAGATAAACAATTTAAAGAATTATTAAAACCAATACAACAAGAAGGAGTTATTTTTATAGAACCAGATGAAGAAAAAGATATAGAATTAGCTATAACAAGAATTAATAATAATAATAAAAGTATAGTAACATACAATAAACAATATGAACAACAATTTATTATAAAGGGCATAATAAAAGAAACATTTAAGGAAATAAAAATAATAATAGATACAGCATCAAATATAAATATAATAAGTGAAGATATGATTAAATTAAAAAATATGGTAGAAATGGGTAGTAATATTACAAGTTTGGAAGAGACAAGTAGTATAATGACAATAGGAAAAATTAAAAATATAATAATAATAAAAGGACAAGAAATATTAATCGAATTTGAGGTAATAAAAAGTCTAGGAAAATGTGTGCTAGGAATACCATTTTTAGAGTCTGTTAAGCCATGGTCAATTAATCATAAAGAACTAACATTTATACATAAACAGGTAGAATTCAAAGTACAAAGAGAGTAATGAATCAAGAAAATATTGAAAAATTAAGATATTATAATGATGGAAATCATGATTTATTTAGAGAACAGTTAACTAATGAGCAAAAAATATTAATACTTTATTCTATAAGAGAATTACCAGAAGAAATCAAACATAAGATAACTGAAAAGTTAGATAAAATGATTAATGATAGATTGGATGAAATAGACATAGATATTATGAATCAAATAAGTGTAGCACCTAGTGTATTCATTAATGAAGGAATAATTACAGGAATGGGTTATTTATTTAATAGGCATTGGAGAGTAAGAGAAATAAATAGGATAAGAGATTTAGCAATAAGAAGAAGATTAGATAATATGAGAATAACTAGACATGAAATGCATATATTAGATTATACAGTAGAAAGAAATAATGATATATTTCAAGATGAGTAATAATACAATAGTAATAGACAGTCTTGATGATGAAGTTATATTAGAAGCAATGAGGATATATAATAATATGATACAAGGTGAAAAATATGAATCATTTAGATATTGGTTAACGGAAGAAGATAAGTTAGCAATAATACAAAGTATTAATAAATTTCCGATAGAAATAAAAGAATTAATAATAGAAAAAATTAATAAAAATATGAGAAATAGCTTAAGAAGATTATTATACACATGAACATATTATTTAAAGTAATATACCCAGGATATTTAAATAGATATTATGCGGGATTAGTAGATACAGGAGCATCAGTGACTATTTTCAGTAAAAATTGTTTACCAGAATGGAAAAAGCTAAAAATAATTTAAACTTAAAAGGATTTAATGGTGAAGGAAACAGGATAGAATATTATAATGAGAATATTTATATACAAATTTTTGATAAAAAATTAAAAATACCTACAGTATATTGTTATGAGTTAGAAAATAAAGATATCATAATAGGAAGAAATTTTATAGAATTATACTTACCAATGGAAGTTCATAAAAATTATATAAGTTTTACTACAAACTGTGATCATAAAAGAGTTAAGGCTATAATAGTAAAAAATCAGAAAAGGTTAGTAAGTGATTGGCTAAAAGGTGATGAGAAAGTAACACAAGAAGTAAAGTATAAAATAATAAATAATATTGAAGAAATATTTAATATTGATGAGAAAGAAATAGAAAAGAAAATAGAAAAATGTTACAATGAAAATCCACTAGCAAATTGGGAAAAACACAAAACACTAGTAAAGATAGAGTTAATAGATCCAGATAGTATTATACAGCAAAAACCTTTTAATAATACTGAAAAAGATTTAGAAGAATTTAGGATGCATATAAATGAGTTATTACAAGGAGGACTAATACAAAAATCTAATAGTAAACATAGCAGTAGTGCATTTATAGTAAATAAGCATTCAGAAATAAAAAGAGGTAAAAGTAGAATGGTAATAGATTATAGAATATTAAATGCTAAAACTAAAACTTATAACTATCCTATACCAAATAAAATATTAAAAATTAAGCAAATACAAGGATACAAATGGTTTAGTAAGTTTGATTGTAAATCAGGATTTCATCATATTAAATTAACTGAAGATAGTAAACAATTAACAGCTTTTAGTGTACCTAATGGATTTTATGAATGGAATGTCTTACCTTTTGGATATAAAAACGCACCAGGAAGATTTCAGGAATTTATGGATAGTGTTTATGAAGGTCTAGAAAATATAGTAATATACATAGATGATATATTAATTTATACAAAAACTAAAGAACAACATATTAAGGTATTAAAAAATTTCATAGAAATAACATATAAGAAAGGAATAAGTTTATCAAAAAAGAAAACTGATTTATTTAAAAATCAAATAGAGTTTTTAGGACATGAGATAGATATTGGGGGAGTAAAAATGCAACCTCATATTTGTGAAAAAATATTAAAACATATAGAAGTAATTAATACAAAAAAGGAATTACAATCATTTTTAGGAATAGTAAATCAAGTAAGAGAATTTATACCAAAATTATCTGAAATATTAATACCTTTACAAAAGAAATTAAAGAAGGATATACAATGGAGTTGGGATAGTAAGGATAAAGAAATAGTTCAGAAAGTTAAGAAAATATGCAGTAAGCTACCAAAATTAGAATACCCAGATGAAAATAGAAGTTTTGTATGGATAGTAGAAACAGATGCAAGTGAATTAAATAATGCTTATGGCTGTGTATTAAAGTATAAATATGACAAGGAGAAATTAGAATATTTATGCAGATATAATTCAGGAACTTTTAAGAAAAATGAAGAAAATTGGGATATAAATAAAAAAGAATTAGCAGCAGTTAGATACGGATTATTAAAATTTGAACCATATATTTGTTTTAATAGATTTATTCTTAGAACAGATAACAGTACAGTTAAAGCCTGGATAACCAAAAATTAAAAAAAATAGTATAATGTAAATAGAATAATAACAGATATTATACAATACAATTTCTCTGTAGAATTGATTAAAAGCAAAATTAATTTTTATGCAGATCGCCTTTCAAGAAATGATGATGAAACAAATGGCAGAATTAATGGAGACAGTAAACAAGATAAAAGAAGATAAGGAAATCTTGAAAAAGGAAAATGGCCAGTTAAAAGAAAAGTTAGAAAAATATGAAAAGGAAGATATTGCAGAAAGTCAAGAAAGCATTGTTCAACCAAAAATAGTAACTGCTAAGCAACCTTTAAGGACAGTAAATTTGAAGAGGAATAATTTTAACCCAAGAATTATAAGAAAAGAAAAAGGTGAATCAAGTAAGAATTCTGAATTTCCAGAATTACCTAAGAACTATAAGGAAAAGCTTTTGGCAAAGAAAGAAGATTACAGTTATGAAACCAGGAATTATATAAGAAATTATGTCAAGATAGCAAATAAATTGAACTGCGAACCGGAACAGATTGAACTATGAGAAAACGGAAGAGAAAGAGAGAAGAAAAACCCCTAGACAATCTCTCTTTTCTTCTAGTTTCCTATCCTTCATAGTAATCTGTTCCGGTTCGCAGTTCAATTTATTTGCTATCTTGACATAATTTCTTATATAATTCCTGGTTTCATAACTGTAATCTTCTTTCTTTGCCAAAACTTTTTCCTTATAGTTCTTAGGTAATTCTGGAAATTCAGAATTCTTACTTGATTCACCTTTTTCTTTTCTTATAATTCTTGGGTTAAAATTATTCCTCTTCAAATTTACTGTCCTTAAAGGTTGCTTAGCAGTTACTATTTTTGGTTGAACAATGCTTTCTTGACTTTCTGCAATATCTTCCTTTTCATATTTTTCTAACTTTTCTTTTAACTGGCCATTTTCCTTTTTCAAGATTTCCTTATCTTCTTTTATCTTGTTTACTGTCTCCATTAATTCTGCCATTTGTTTCATCATCATTTCTTGAAAGGCGATCTGCATAAAAATTAATTTTGCTTTTAATCAATTCTACAGAGAAATTGTATTGTATAATATCTGTTATTATTCTATTTACATCCTTTCTTATAATACTATTTTTTAATTTTTGGGTTATCCAGGCTTTAACTGTACTGTTATCTGTTCTAAGAATAAATCTATTAAAACAAATATATGGTTCAAATTTTAATAATCCGTATCTAACTGCTGCTAATTCTTTTTTATTTATATCCCAATTTTCTTCATTTTTCTTAAAAGTTCCTGAATTATATCTGCATAAATATTCTAATTTCTCCTTGTCATATTTATACTTTAATACACAGCCATAAGCATTATTTAATTCACTTGCATCTGTTTCTACTATCCATACAAAACTTCTATTTTCATCTGGGTATTCTAATTTTGGTAGCTTACTGCATATTTTCTTAACTTTCTGAACTATTTCTTTATCCTTACTATCCCAACTCCATTGTATATCCTTCTTTAATTTTTTTGTAAAGGTATTAATATTTCAGATAATTTTGGTATAAATTCTCTTACTTGATTTACTATTCCTAAAAATGATTGTAATTCCTTTTTTGTATTAATTACTTCTATATGTTTTAATATTTTTTCACAAATATGAGGTTGCATTTTTACTCCCCCAATATCTATCTCATGTCCTAAAAACTCTATTTGATTTTTAAATAAATCAGTTTTCTTTTTTGATAAACTTATTCCTTTCTTATATGTTATTTCTATGAAATTTTTTAATACCTTAATATGTTGTTCTTTAGTTTTTGTATAAATTAATATATCATCTATGTATATTACTATATTTTCTAGACCTTCATAAACACTATCCATAAATTCCTGAAATCTTCCTGGTGCGTTTTTATATCCAAAAGGTAAGACATTCCATTCATAAAATCCATTAGGTACACTAAAAGCTGTTAATTGTTTACTATCTTCAGTTAATTTAATATGATGAAATCCTGATTTACAATCAAACTTACTAAACCATTTGTATCCTTGTATTTGCTTAATTTTTAATATTTTATTTGGTAATAGGATAGTTATAAGTTTTAGTTTTAGCATTTAATATTCTATAATCTATTACCATTCTACTTTTACCTCTTTTTATTTCTGAATGCTTATTTACTATAAATGCACTACTGCTATGTTTACTATTAGATTTTTGTATTAGTCCTCCTTGTAATAACTCATTTATATGCATCCTAAATTCTTCTAAATCTTTTTCAGTATTATTAAAAGGTTTTTGCTGTATAATACTATCTGGATCTATTAACTCTATCTTTACTAGTGTTTTGTGTTTTTCCCAATTTGCTAGTGGATTTTCATTGTAACATTTTTCTATTTTCTTTTCTATTTCTTTCTCATCAATATTAAATATTTCTTCAATATTATTTATTATTTTATACTTTACTTCTTGTGTTTACTTTCTCATCACCTTTTAGCCAATCACTTACTAACCTTTTCTGATTTTTTACTATTATAGCCTTAACTCTTTTATGATCACAGTTTGTAGTAAAACTTATATAATTTTTATGAACTTCCATTGGTAAGTATAATTCTATAAAATTTCTTCCTATTATGATATCTTTATTTTCTAACTCATAACAATATACTGTAGGTATTTTTAATTTTTTATCAAAAATTTGTATATAAATATTCTCATTATAATATTCTATCCTGTTTCCTTCACCATTAAATCCTTTTAAGTTTAAATTATTTTTTAGCTTTTTCCATTCTGGTAAACAATTTTTACTGAAAATAGTCACTGATGCTCCTGTATCTACTAATCCCGCATAATATCTATTTAAATATCCTGGGTATATTACTTTAAATAATATGTTCATGTGTATAATAATCTTCTTAAGCTATTTCTCATATTTTTATTAATTTTTTCTATTATTAATTCTTTTATTCTATCGGAATTTATTAATACTTTGTATTATTGCTAACTTATCTTCTTCCGTAACCAATATCTAAATGATTCATATTTTTCACCTTGTATCATATTATTATATATCCTCATTGCTTCTAATATAACTTCATCATCAAGACTGTCTATTACTATTGTATTATTACTCATCTTGAAATATATCATTATTTCTTTCTACTGTATTAATCTAATATATGCATTTCATGTCTAGTTATTCTCATATTATCTAATCTTCTTCTTATTGCTAAATCTCTTATCCTATTTTATTTCTCTTACTCTCCAATGCCTATTAAATAAATAACCCATTCCTGTAATTATTCCTTCATTAATGAATACACTAGGTGCTACACTTATTTGATTCATAATATCTATGTCTTTTCATCCAATCTATCATTAATCATTTTATCTAACTTTTCAGTTATCTTATGTTTGATTTCTTCTGGTAATTCTCTTATAGAATAAAGTATTAATATTTTTTGCTCATTAGTTAACTGTTCTCTAAATAAATCATGATTTCCATCATTATAATATCTTAATTTTTCAATATTTTCTTGATTCATTACTCTCTTTGTACTTTGAATTCTACCTGTTTATGTATAAATGTTAGTTCTTTATGATTAATTGACCATGGCTTAACAGACTCTAAAAATGGTATTCCTAGCACACATTTTCCTAGACTTTTTATTACCTCAAATTCGATTAATATTTCTTGTCCTTTTATTATTATTATATTTTTAATTTTTCCTATTGTCATTATACTACTTGTCTCTTCCAAACTTGTAATATTACTACCCATTTCTACCATATTTTTTAATTTAATCATATCTTCACTTATTATATTTATATTTGATGCTGTATCTATTATTATTTTTATTTCCTTAAATGTTTCTTTTATTATGCCCTTTATAATAAATTGTTGTTCATATTGTTTATTGTATGTTACTATACTTTTATTATTATTATTAATTCTTGTTATAGCTAATTCTATATCTTTTTCTTCATCTGGTTCTATAAAAATAACTCCTTCTTGTTGTATTGGTTTTAATAATTCTTTAAATTGTTTATCTATATGTATTGTTTCTAACTTAGTTTGTGTTTTAATATTGTGGTGAGTACTAATTATATATGCATTTTTACACCTTATTGACATAACTTTGCTTCCTGGAATCATTTTTATACCATTTAATTTATAATATAACGTATATGTTTATCTATATTTCTATCTGCCAAACTAACTGTATACCTAGGGTTAATCAAGAATTTAACTTTTCTATATATTAAATTTCCTCTTAATTTTGCTATAATAGATTTTTCTATAGGGTGAACTATTCTTTCATCTACTAACATTATTTCTATGTCGGTATCTATTCCTTTCTTGGAAAGTTGCTTTTATTATTATTTCTGTGGCTGCTAACTCAACATATCTATATAATTCATTTGTTTTTATTTTACTTATTTCCTCATTAATTTGTCTTTTATTTAATAAAGGTAAACACATTTTCCCTGATACATCTTTAATATCTAATACTATTTCTCTATCTGATATGACTACTTTTCTTCTTTTTGTTTCTTAATTTTACTCCATAAATTATGTTTAAATATATCTGTATTTAATGTAAAATCTATCTTCTCAATTTCTTTATATTTCTTTTTATCAAACATAATTTTTTGTCCTATTTCTTCTATTTCATTATTTTCTTCAATGTATAAATCAGTCATTTTCTGAATCAGATGTTATTTCTGTATCATATATATAGTCTAATTCATCTTCTCCTAATTTTATTGTATATATTTTCTCATTTTGTATTACTTGATCAATATATTCCTCTCCTATTTCATATTCTATAAACTTCAATATTAATATAGTTATTGTAAGGATTATATCTATTCTTGAAATTAGTGTTTTTCTTTTCTTTACAATCTCTACTTATATGTCCTATTTTATTGCAATTATAACATCTACAAGTTTTGGGTTTGGTGTAAATTCTTATAATTTTTTCTTAATATACATTGGTTTCTTTTTCCTATACTTTTGATAATCTTTTACTCTTTTAAAATTTTTATATGGTTTATTCTTTTTATATTTTCTATATTTTGTTTTTGGTCTACCACTACATCCGAATTGTGGTGCTTCATATTCATCACAACAATACTTTGACACTTTTACTTGTCTTTTCATTAACCTTTCTTCTTTTTTACTTTGACAGTATGCATTATACCATGTTCTTAAATAACTTATTCTTTCTCCTAATGTATCTGTTCTAGGTACTGCCATATAATCTTTTATTACTAATTGGTTTACTGGATATGGTAATTTTTCATAAAATAATTGTTTCATATTTGCTTCTTGGTTTTCATAATTTTTCATTTTATAATAATTTATCCTAAATGCACAGATATATGGTTCTAAGTATGCAGGACACATACTACATATTTTTACTTCCTTTAAAAAATTATATGCATTTATCTGCTCCATTACTTTTTGATTTCCATCAGCATTTAAATTTCCAAATTCTCTTCTTATAGCTATTTCAATTTTTCTTAACATTTCAATACTAGTTGTTATCGGTTTTTTCTCCATCTAATTCCGTGTTTCCTGATAATAATTTTTTATCTTCTTCTTTTAGGTTATTAAAATATTCCTTAGCACTTCCAGTTATTGTTCCCATTATATAATTATAACTATCATTTAATCCTATTTTATTTTTCTATTAATCTAGCTGTAGTATTTCCTATCCAATTCTGTATTTCTTGTTCCATACTCTTAGGACAGTCTACATTTAATAAACTTGTATCTTTATCTTCCTGTGGTTTATATTTTCCTATTCTTTTATCCCATAACATTTCCTGCCTATTTTGTCTTGTCCTTTCTCTATATCTATAATCTCTATTATCTAAATATTCTGGTTTTTCTTTGTGAATTCTAGCCATATTTATTTCTTCAATTTCATCCTTTTTTATTTCTTGATCTGTTATTTCATCTTCCTTAATATTAGTATATCTCATTTGTTCTTCTAATTTACTCTCTTCATCAGATGAGCTTATGTTCATTACTTCACCTATGGTTTTATCTATACTTTCTCTACCACTATGCTCTTCTTCACTTTCATTTGTCTCATTTATTAACTCATTATTTATTATTCCTATTTCTTTGTTCGTTATTTCTTGTTTTATTACTATCAGTTCTACTTCTATTCTTTCTATTCTTTCATTTGATGTTATGACATCTTCTTTTAATTCTTTAACCGTTATTTTTAATTCTTCTACCTTATCATTAACTCTTCTTATGTTTTTATCTAATTGTTCTATGTTTAATTCTATTTGTTTAAATCTTCTATCATTGGATTTTTGGTTTTTTGTTATTAGTTCATATAAATCATCAATTGTTTTTTGTGACTTAATATTTTCATTACTATTATTTTCTATTTTTTCTAATTTACCACTTTCCTTTCTCATCCTAGATATTCTTTGTAATTCTGTTTCCATTAATAATGTATTAGGGTCTAATAAATAATCTTTTTTATTTATTTCAATAAATTTCCTACCTGTATTAGTTGTTTTTATATCAAATTTTCCCATATGCTTATATTCCTTAGTTTCTATGCTTATGATTTTTTCTCCTTTATTCATTTCTAATGTATTCAAATTCCTGTCTTATTATTTTCCCAATTTTAATCCTGGTACCATTGTACTGTATATATGTATTCTTGTGTTTCTGATTTAACCCTTATTTTCTTGTCTAAATCTTCGTATTTATCCTCTACTTTTATGCTGGTTTCTGGTTTATCATTTCCTTCTAATAAATCTAATATTTTCCTAACTAGTTCTTTAACTGTAAATAATTCCTCATGTGTTGTTTTAATATTTCTATTTATTTTGAAAAATTTATCTTTTATTTCTTCTTCTTCAATAATTTCAATAAAATTCATTTATTTGGAGTATAAGTTTCTATTTTTTCTTTATTATTTTCTGGCGGTATTCCTACTGCTTTTGCTATTTTATCTATTTTGATGTTTAATTTTTCTATTTCTTGTCTTAATTGTTCAATTTTTATCTTTTCTGGAGTATTGTCTATAACTATATTTGGATTAGGTCTTATAGTTTCTGCTATATTATTAGGTAACTTTCCTAATTGTGCATTTATTTTATCCTTATCATTACTGTGTACTGCTGTTATTAATGCTTCATTTTCTGCATCCCAACTTCCTAATTTTTTATATAAAAATAAGTTTGTCCAGTTTATTTGCTTATGTTCCTTAGTTCCATATATTCCTGCTATCATAAATGGCACAAATTCTGCAAATCTATCTACAAATATTTGATAACTATTACTTGGTAATTCATTCATATCATATTTATAACTTGTAAGACTTACTGGTTTCAGATTTCTTGCATTGAATATAGTTTTTTCTGTATTCATGTTTTTTAGTTCTTAGAAACACTCCTTCCCTCTCACAGTACTAATAATCTTATTTTCAGTTTTATGCTTTGTAATCCTAATTGACACTAGCGTTCTATATAATTTGTGATCCTTAAGATTTACTTTCATACTTTCAGCTATTAATATTAACCTAATTTGAGTAAAAACGCCCATTTTTCCGCCTCTTGCGTACTTCTGGAGGGCAAACGGTACTCCGGTAGGTTAATATTACTTACTTAGTATGAATACTTAATAGTCACAAATCATAATCCTAGCGTACTAATTAACATTATAAGCTACTGAAATATAAGATCATCACTGTAAGTAGGAAAGAGTTTATCTAATTAGCTAGACATACATACCTGCGTTTGTTGGTTGTTCATTTCTTGATTTCTCTTGAATTTCCTTTTCTTGTACGTTTTAAAATATCTTACTGGGCTCTGATACCAACGCTATCAAAGTGCGCAAAAACTATGAGAGAGATATGAGAGAACTATGAGAGAGATATGAGAGAGAATTTTCTTCAAGTGGCATGTATATGAAGACATTCATCAGTGTGAAGGGTGAAAATTGAAATCCCTGTATTTGTTTGTTGATATGACTGATGTAGTGGGAGTTGAAAGATTATTGTAGTTGGAATGTGATAAATGGTTTGCGTTTTGATTGGCAGTACTGGAGAGTGTTAAAATCCTTGGAGAATGGTCTAGCTATACTGATGTGAACTGAACTGTTGATTTGAAAAGCAAAATGTTGATGAGGAAAGAGTGAGTGCCGATGTGCTACTCATCTTAAAGCTTATTTTGTCAACAAGTCTTAGGAACTGGCACTAAACAGAGAGAGACCTTTTTGTGGGACGCTTGTGAAACTGTTTCAGACATGTCTAAGTCTTCCGTAGTCATACCCTCTGGCAACTCCCAGTCAAACCAAAACAACAGATTTGCAAGAGCATATTCAACTTCAGTTACAGCGAAATGTGCACCAGGACAGCTTCGTCTACCTGCACCAAATGGAATGTACTTGTGGTCTTTCCCTTTGTAGTCCAAATTTTCGTTCAGAAACCTGTCAGGCAGAAAATCTAAGGGGTTATCCCAAGTATCTCGGTCCCTGTGAATTGCCCACGAGTTGATTAGTATATCAGAGTTTGTTGGAAGCTTAAACCCTCCTATTGCGACATCAGTAGACGTTTGGAACTAGCAGGAATGGAGAATGTAATCGCAATGATTCCTTGACTACACAGTGCAAGTATTCCATTTGGTTAACAAGGTGCTCTTTTATCTTTGGTTGTGCTCCCACTATTCCTCTTATCTCGTCTTGAACTCGCTTCATGATGTTTGGATGTTTTGCCAGTTCTGCCATTGTCCATTCCAGAGTCGCCTTTGATGTATCGGTTCCTGCTAGAAACATGTCCTGAGAATAGATAAACAAGAGTATGGAATGAACATTTACTACAGGAGGGCCAAAACCAGAGAATATTAAAAAATTTGAGCCCAGAGTAGAGATTTACCAATAAGATAGCCCTGACGTTGTCGCGTGTAAAACTTGGACTGCTTATGTCATTCTTCTGAAGCTCGTTAATGATATGCACAAAATCTTTTCGATCATTCCGCTCATCTTCAGTGTTGAGTTGGATGTCATGTTGGTTAATGACTTGGTCCATAAATGCATGTAAGGCTTGAGAAGTTTTCACGCCCTTTCTGTTGAAGCCTGTTAAATTATCCAATGCTGACAAGATCGGTATGAAGTCTCCAAAAGAAAAGGCAGTTACTAAATCAGTAGCTTGTATCACCAACTGGGCCATTGTGTAATTTCCATAGCCTTCCTTATTGCATTTTTGACCAAGGACAACCCGAGAGATTATGTTGTTAGCAAGAGTAAAAAATGCGCTACCAAGATCAAATGTGGAGCGGCCTTTATGACAGCTGAGACGTATATTTTCCATAAGCTCTGCAACTTCTTCTTCTATAATATAATGGAAAGACTGCACTCGCTTGATGCTTAAGAGCTCATTGACACAGAGCTTTCTAGCTTTCCGCCAAAAGTGGCTGTTGTTGCTAAAAAGCAGATCATCACTCCCAGCAAACAACAGACGAGTAGCTTTTGTCTTACCTCTGTTTGAAAAAATATAATCATGGTTTTGAGTGACTTCTCTAGCCAAGTCAGCATTTGATATCACAAAATAAGGAGTGGAACTGAAATACACAAGCATTAGAGGGCCATATTTCTGAGACAGGTAGTGAAGTCCCTTTTGTGGCATAGAAGTCAGTTGGTGAATGTTTCCGATGAGTGGCAGACGCCAAGGCGTTAATGGTAAATCACGAGGGCGCTTTATAGTGAAACTGAACATGTAACCTAACGAGAGCACAACTGACACAACCACAATCATCCAGCTCATAATGGATACATCATGGAACAGATTGATCAAAAAGCCTGCCATTTCTTTCATATTCTGTGATTTATTTCCCACAGATTGTCACTATGCATGATCAGTTGATCATCTCCAAGACCGAGTGTTTGGTTAGCAGCCAGGATGAAGTAAAGCTAGTGGTGTTGAAGAATACACCATAACAGCTTCTCAGACATTGCAGCCTTCTTGAGGAGACGTTCTTGGACGCTCATATTAGGTAATAACCCAGCTGTCTTTGCAAGCCATTTTATAGATGAAGCATATACCATTTCCATTTCCATTTCGTGCTTATTTTTATGTGATTTATTCGTTCTATTATTAATTACCTTGTTAACTATTTGCTTTGTTATTGAAGCTGAAATGAACTGTAATTAAACCTAGTAATGTTTGAATAAAATAAAGTTTAGCAAGTTGGAAACATGTAGTAATTAGTATGGTTGTTAATATTTAGGTATTAAAGAGGGTAGGCCAATGAACTGAATTTAAATGAAGGTAGGCCGATGAGTTAAATTATATTTATAGTGCCTACAATAACTAAGTGTTGAATATTTCTCACCTACTTTCTTAATGAAATTCTTGGCAAAATGAGTGGTGAGAATTCTTTCGCAAATGTATTTGACAATGTGATGAGCATTTTATAATGGTATATGATAATAAGATGTTTTCATGATTACGATGTTAAGACATATGATTTTGGTTGGCCGGTATTGAAGAAGAAGACAGATGGTAAAGCTTGAGAAGCATAGTTCATCATTGAAGTTTGTAGCAGGCAGCCCTGCCCTGCTAGTTTGAGAGGTTCAGTTGAGGTAATACCTTATCTGCCTTCGAAAGTCATTTTTATGGAACAGTATTCCATGTAGTACCCTTTCTATTTGAATATCTTATGCTTCTTCTGAATCTCGTTTTATCAAACAAATTTGATTCCAACAGAGACCACAAATGAAAAAATCAAGTTTTTAAGCTTACGATAACTACATCCATCATGCAGTAGATTGGTGTTCATGCTTTCCATTTCTTATCTTATGATTTATTGGCCAGAGATGCAACTCCCCAAGTCTTCTGCCTTGTTGGCTAGGATGCGTTCCTGCTAGTAGGGGTGTAAACGAGCCGAGTCGAGCCGAGCATCAGCATGTTCGAGCTCGAGCTCGCCGAGCTTCAATATATCTAGCTCGAACTCGGCTCGTTTAATTTTTTGCCTAATCGAGCTCGGCTCGCGAGCTAGCTCGTTTGTGACAAAAAAATTTAAAATATTCGAATTCTAATAAACTCGCTCCCCCATGCTCAACTCAAGCTCAATAGAGCTCAAAACTAACAAGAAAGGTAAAGCTCATCTCAGCCAAAGGGCCAAGAGATGAGTGAATTTTCGTTTGGAAGGGTTCCATTTTTATATACCTTGATCTACTGATTCTTCTTAGCGGAGGGCGATGTGGGATTATGGTCTGCGGACCCTTAAATTTAATTCTTAAGGGTCAGCGGGAAAAAATCCTTAAGGGTCCGCGGAACTAGATTACATTTTGCTATAGTCTTTATTTAAAGATATTATGATTTTTCATTTGTATAAGTGTCTTTATCCATAAGGAATGGGTTCAACAACTTCAACTTCTGTTTCATTATTGGCTTGGTTTTTCTGGGAATATTACCATTTGCGAAAAAGAAATATATTCCAGAACTTCTCATTGTTGTGTCGCCAATGTATATATAGTTGGCATTCATGTCATTGACTCATTGCAACCACATAAAGAAGAGAGGTCAGCAGTGTTACTTATAATGTCATATTATTGATAGTCACGGTTATTCAGCTCCCTTGGAGATATACAAGAGTTTGGAGCATTACACATCAATATGATGAAGAAAAGGAAAATGTCAAACCAAATAGGTAATGTGTATGCCAAAATTATCAGTAACTGGCAGCTGTATTATACAAATATTTATAATACAAATACATAAATTTGAGTATTAAATGAATTCTAAACAATTATAAATATTTTTAAACAAATTAATTATATAGATATAAAACAATTAAAACAAACTATCATTATATGTATTATAAATATATTATATTCGAGCATATAATCGAGCCTTAATCGAGCAGGTAAACGAGCTGTTCACGAACATAAACGAGCCGAGCACCCCTCTGCTCATGTTCAGCTTGTTTATTAATCGAGCCGAGAAACCATGCTCAAGCTCGGCTTGTTTATTATCGAGCCGAGCTTTGACCGAGCTTTGACCGAGCTTGCTCGCGAGTAGCTCACGAACGCTCGGCTCATTGACACCCCTACCTGCTAGCTTGATTTGATAAGTAACCCTTCTAAGTCCTAACTATTACTACACTAAGGTACCATATTTTTGAGTCTAAGGTTTGAGGTTGTGATTAAAAAGGTTGGACTTTGCAAGTACTTTTTAATAGCTAGGAGATGGAAATCATATGCGCTTGCAATAGTATGAAGTCAATATTTTTCAATGGCGTTGTCTGAATGAGATCCTTGTCAAAGTGAACGGGGATAATTGATGAGTTCCAATTCTTTCCTGGGTGAAAATACACATTTTGCTTCACATATTACTAGAGTTGTGCTTCAAATAACTTTCTGAAATACCTCGCGAGTACATTGACTATCATATATCTTATCATCCGATTTAATATTTATACATATTCCTGATAACTTGCACTTTTCAGGAATCAGGATTGTCTGGCGGAGAGACATTACATAGAGGAATCAGGGGCATATCTCAGAATGGCATGAACATGAAGCCCACCATCAACGTGAAGAGTAAACATAGTCTTGTATTTGACAGTCTTGTTATCATCATCTAGTTTGAACCTGAAGAACCAAAGAAGTGCTATTGAAATGATCTTCATCTGTCGGTATGCAAAGTCCTTTCCCAAGCATATCCTCGGCCCTCCCTGCAGACAACAAATGTGTATGAGAGACTGTCCATCACATAAAGTGGTCTACCCTTATGCACAAAATATGATGGAATTACTTACATGAAATGCTATAAACTTGAAGGGTGACTGATGCTGAAAAACTCCATTTTCCAGCCATCTTTCTGGTTTGAAATCTTTAGCATCCTCTCCCCAAATGTAAGTCATTCTTCCCATAGCATATGAAATGTAGAACACTCCATCTCCTTTGTTTAATTTGTGTCCATCTGGAAGTATGTCATCCTCTTCAGCACATCTTCCATCCTTCACAAAATTCAAGGCGATGAATTCAAGGTTGTCTTGACCAAAGAAACAGAAAGAATAAGACATAAGCCTCTGATTACCACTGGAACTGCAGGGTACAGCCTCAGAGTCTCAGATAAGGTAGCATGGAGGTACTGCATCTTATCTAGCACAGAGTCATCGATTTTCTCAACGAAAGCCTCAACTTCATGTTTTCCATGATTTTTAATGTCCATTGCATCTTTGATCTCCTGCAGGATTTTTTCCTGCACTAGAGGGTTTTTGCACAACATGTAAAAGAACCAAGATAAAGTTACTGCCGTGGAGTCCTTTCCAGCTATCATGAAGTTGAGTATGATGTCTTTCAGGTAGTGATCCGTCATGTTTTCTGTGTCTTTCTCACCTTCCACCAGAAACCTTGAAAGTAAATCTTCTTTTTCGTTCTTCAAGCAGACACAACAGTGTAAATGAGTAGTTGAGCTGAAACACATGAAATTGTGAATGAGGACATAAAATCTGGTAGGAGGGTCTAACCGAGTTTTGCAGTGATTTGCCTTGCCGTCTTTTGTCTCTGATCACTCCATAAACAAAATCTTCAATCACTTTGATGTTTTGCTGTATCAGGTACTCAGAGCCGACATTTAGAAGCCGTTTGATCTTCCATATTGGATCAACATATCGCCAGTAGACCAAAGCGTTGAGCTCATCAAAGGCTATGCTAAAAGCAGTGCTTCGTGCATTACTTTCCTCCAAGCAGTTCAAATCCACTCCAAACCCGACTTTAAATATGGAATCCAAGGTGCACCTCATCAGCAACTCCTGCATCTGTCAGATTCAGAAGACCGCAAATACCAAATGAAAATAGATTTTATCCGAGAAAATTCACCTGAATATCAAAGGCTTGGTGAGGTCCAGCAGCATTTGACACAACCCTGACCAACTTACCAGAACATTTCCTGAAAACCTTGCAACTGAAGTGTCGTAGAACTCTCATTGAGAATTCTAAACTTGCAAGCTTCCTCTGATGCCTCCACTTATCTCCATCCGCAAGGAGAATCCCCTTCCCCAAAAGGTCAGTCATTATATCCACATGATGCTCACCTTTTGAGTATTTTTCAAATTTTGTTTTCAGCACATACTCAATGTTTCTAACATCTGTTGTGTATATTGCGCTTTCTCCAGGCGCAAGCAGCCTGTATGTGTGGCAAGTTCGTGCAATCTCCGTCTGTTGATCGTACAAAGTGTTGAAGTACAAAAGCATGTGGAAAACGGTTCCTTTTACAGGTGGAAATCTCGGGTCTGTGATGGACTTTCCACAGTAGATCTTCGCAACAAATAGAAGGATTGATACTAAGATGAGCACAGGTATAATTAGTACAATCATACCAATCGCAGACATGAACTCCATCTCCAATTTACTCGGTGAATCAAAAGGCAGGCTTTGTTATTACTCAAGACTTGAAGAAGAAGGGCAGGCCACTATCTTGACATTGAAACCATTTTTTGTCTATAGCTTTACAAAGTCATGAGAAAGGAACGTGTATACCTTCAAGTTGCAGATTAAAAATTGTAAGCCACGTGCGCTTTTACCACTAGCTGGTCACTCATGTCCACTGATTGCAATTTTCTGAATGGAATTTGTAGAAAATATGTATTACTCAAACATGTTTCTATTTGTAGAATAAGACTCATAAATGATTTTCTACAGAACTCGATAGGAATTAGAAAGGCTAAGCCAAGTGTATTTATTTCTGAAAAGGAGCTGCTAAACACATCATCCAAAATTGTACTGAATGAATACATGAAAAAAGTGAATTTGAGAATATAATAAAAGAAAAGTATTGTAAAATTGACTAAAAAGAATTATTTGATTGATAATAAATAATTAAAGAAGTTAAAATAAGATAATAAATTATGAGAAAGATTAATATGAAAGTGAAAAAAACGAGAAGGTTCATTTATAAAAACGTAAAGTACGTATATGCTGGAACACTAAAAATGGAAACGTATACTATAATACGAGAGAGATAGAGTATTACTCTGTACATGTTATATAAATAGGGAAAGTATCATGTGGAACCCCCCTCTTTCCATGGATTGAAATGCACATGTGAGTTGCACATGACAAATGCACACGTGAGTTGCACATGCTCATTAATGCGCTGGCACAATCTGGTGCGTCCAAAATGCAAACAATAAATGCAATCAACGAATGCAAAGAGGGATCCATGGATTCATGAAAAGATGGGGAGTCCACATGATACTTTCCCTATATAAATATACTCCTTCTCAACCCTTATCAGCCTGAATCAAGAAATCTCTGTACCCTTGTTGAGATTTCTCAATATGCAACTTACTGGCCTGTCGAAATTTTTTTCATAAAATATTTTTGACAACAACCTTTTACCCCATTTTCCTTTTGAGCCTAATACGAATGTTTTAAAGTTCTTAAACATTGAGCAACTTCTTCATATCATTATACTCAAAGTTAATAACTTCAAATAATTAGTTGCTGATTTAATGTCAGCATCTCCCATATCCACCCCCAATATATATATAAATATTTTTACTAGATCGATTGTATATTACTTGGCAGTCAAACCAGCTGCTGCGAGCTCACTTTGGCTGGGAGCCATGCATTGTATCACTGGTTGTAGGTGCACTTGCACCAGAGCTGCTACCACGTCTAACCAGCAACTGATGATCTCTAGGCAAACCCTGATGAACAATTCCACCACTTCCACTAGCACGATTATGAAGATCAGATGGCTGAGGTATAGCCAGAGTTACATACTGATCTTCTCGGCCAGCATTGTTAATGTTACTTGCTGGTTGATGATGGTCGTGGATCATTGGTTGTGGCCATTGCACTACTGGGTCAAATATCAGTGATGATAAGTCATACGTTGCTGGCATGGTTGAGGCTGTTGGGAGGTCGGACACGGAGAAGTGTGGTGGTGGTGCTTGTGGTTGTGCTGGGGGTGGTTGGAGCTCTAGGTTTGCTAAATGAGCTTGTAGATATGCTATTTCCCCTTGTAAATTCACCACCTGCATTATCATCAAATTCAATATGTTACAACATTACTATATCCAAAACAGACCAACTAAATAATCCACATTATGCACAATGTAACATTATCTTAGAATAAACATAGCGCAATATTCAATATACATAGAGCAAGAAGTTGTAGTGTATACAATACTATAGACTACCATGTTGTCAACCAGGGAAGCATATAAACCTTAAAATGAGGAATAACTGGTGACCTATTCACCTTACCAAAAGCCCACATCTTGGTTATCAAACTATAGACCACTTCCTTAATAACAGCAGGATGATACTTAAGTTGTAGAGAAAACCAGAACCAAGTTGGGAACAAAGTGTACTTAAGTGTGAAACATTTAATTAACATACCAAATAATTAATGTTATTAATTAATTACTCATTCATAGTCTACCTTGGTTTTCAGGGAACAGCTGGTTCCTATGGTCAATTTAAACAGTAAATAATTTTCTATAGATTGAAGGAATATCAATTAATACTGGGTAACTATAAGGACACATATTCCTTAAATTAAGGAATTGTTGTGGTTGTTGTTTTTGGTTGTTTGCCTTTGAAGATTAAGAACATTGAAAGTGCAACCGATTGGAATTAAGAGATGCTCAAAGTGACAAAGTCTATTCAAAGTAATTAGCCCTAGTTGATTGCAAGATCTAACCAAAACTATGTTTTGCACCATTTTTGTAGCTGTCACACATGGAGTTTGATATGCAAGACATGACTTAGGGAATTTGGTTAGTGTTAGCATTCTATTTAAATAAAATTATTAACAACAAATTATATAATAGGCTTAATAGCCACAAAATGCTTACTCAAAGATGTATAATTTAGGTATAGATAATCGATTATCAAAAACGTGAATAGAGTAGATGATTTGAATATTAATCATGATGAAAGAAACTATTCAATAGATTGTTTTTAATTACCTGTTGTTGTAGAGCAAAGATGTGAGCAACACAGCCATAAACCGGGTTTCGCAAGCGAGCCTGAGCCTCGTAACAAATGGTGACAACTGCGTCGAGGCGCTTTTGGACCGGTACATGTTGTAGCATCTTGGAAACATTGCTAGCTCCGAACACCTTATGGACAGCTGCAAAGTGGGATGTGCCTTGTTCAGAGTCAAAATAAGGCGCAAAAATGCACCCAGACACACATTTCCTTCTCAAAAACTTGCAGGCACCACATGGTCCTCCTCCTCCGCTACCTGAACCTCCACTTCCACTGCTTCCACCCCCGCTTCCTCCTGGAAGGCCACCTCCTCCTCCACCCACGGTGGTGACTGCAATGTTGAAGACATGAATTAAATAGGTTAATTTGGGATTTGAGTCTAGAGAGAGAAAATAATTGTTTGGGGTTTTGGTGTGGATTTTTGATTCTGTGGGGGTTTGGAAGTTTTGGATTTGTATGTGATGTGATGAGAAAACTGTTGATGGAGGAAGATCAAGAGGGGAAGTCGAGGATTAAAGCTTTAAATGCACGCGTTGGATCGCACAACACAAGGTCATTTTTAGATGTTTGCGTGAAGTAAAAACATATAAACCCATCAGCCCCATCTCTAATTTTTATATATTTATATCTAAATATCTTTCTCAGTCCGGTTTATCGAGTGTATCGGTGCTGTGTATACCACTGGATTTCACAGAAAACTGATTCACATATAATATAGCTTAGCTCTCTCTCTCCAGTCCATTTACAAAAAGTTGGTTCTTAATTATTCACAAAATAAAAATGATTTGTACAAGATATATTTCATTAATATTTACATTAGGGAGAAATCAAATTGTTTGTCATATTACTTATAATTAATGTTTTTGGGGTCCAGTACAAAATTAAGAATTTTTGTTAAAGAACTTGGCCTAGTTAGTCTGAAATGATTAAACTTAAAACTCATAAATGATTTTCAATTGAACTCGATAGAAATTAGTAAGGCTAAGTCATGTGTATTTATATCTGAAACAAGCTAAACATCTATCATCGAAAATTGTAGTGAATGAATACAGCATAAATTTTTGACCCTCAAAACCAATTTGAACCTACCACGTATATCATTTGTTAAAAAAATGTAACTCTATATTGACCAAATATATCACTTGATACAATGTAGAATGTACTAGATTTTCATGGCTTGTCATCAACATTTGTTTTAGTCATCTACATTTGTGTGTGTAGTTTCTTCAAATTGCATTCGATACATAACAACAAATAAAAGTAGGAATTCTTTAAGAAAAATGTAGATAGGTCACATATGACTGAGAGACGAGATTTGAGTTGATGAATAGTTGAGATGGTTAACCTTCCTGTCCTGCACAGCACTGCCGCGCCGTCCGCTGCTTGACCAAACCTGAAACATAGATTGAAGTGAAGACCAATCAACCATTTGATACATTGGACAATCAAATGGCCTTGTCACTTCAGTATATGTTTACGTGCGACTAATATCTTACGTTGGAACAACTCGATCCTTAATTGTTCTTTACATCATCATGCACCTTCTTTTCAATACTTGCTGTCCTACATGGAATCCACGTATGACTGATGCAAGTTACTATAATATTAGGGTTTTTAAGTTATGAGATTAGGGTTGCCTAAACTTTTCGTGACAAGAATGGAAAGTTAACCCGACAGGATTAAAGAAGCTTATGATCGAGTAAGTAAGGTCGATCGAAGTCTCCTAAACTCGTGCGGTCAATGTTTAGGGATCCTCAATTTCTGAGTTGACAAGGAATAATGTCACTTTAACTAACGACAATACGGGTTTGTTTATTGTGCTTAATTAAGCTACATGTCTAAAACCTAACTTTCCGAACTAGTCCCTCTTAGTAAAATAGGCAGAAAACAAGGGATCCATTTTTGAAAGAAATGTATTACATTAGTCAAATGAAATATATAGAGGTCGATGATTTAATCCTTTCTAAATGTTTGAATATGAGATTGTTCAGTCAATTAGCAATTGTATGAATAATTATTTTAAAAAGAAAGGTTTATACGTAACATGGTGGATTGGCCCACGCCACTTTGAATTTCAGAAAATGATCGGTTCATTGACTGAACCAATATCGGTTCAATTAGAAGAAATTAACATCCCAAAATCGGTTCAATTGCTCTCATCAACCTCCATTCCATCAGAATTCAATTTTTCTCCACCAAAACCCTAAACCCCAAATCCACACTATCACAGCAAATCCAATTCCAGTAAAATGATATCCCCAATTCTCACCTGACCAGAAAGATTCAAACTTTACGCCCATATCGGCGGATCATAACTCTGTTCTTGGTTTAAATAGTTTGCACAGATCCGGATTTGTGATGGCCTGGAACGTGTTTAAATTCTGCATTGCTCTCAGTGGTTTAGGCTTCGATCATGATCCTCTTGGTCTTGGGGGTTGTTGGGGTTACGTACTACGCTGTCGTGTTCACCAACTACGGACCTGCTTTGTTCTCTGGCGGCATAAACCTTGACTTTCTCATTGCTGCTCTTGCTTTTTGGTAATGTTTCTGTTAACCATTTTTTGATGGATTTTGATGACTTTCTCATTGCTGCTCTTGCTTTTTTGATGGATTTTGATGCACACACAGTTTTTTTATTTTTAAATTTTGAAATAGAATTGGATGGAAAATCGAGAATTTTCAAATTTTCGGGTTTTCTAGTGGTTAGGTTTTTGAGGTTGATACAGATTTGTGAAGACTTTTTAAGACCATTAACAGAACTGTTTGATGTATTGATTAGTTCCTTAGTGTTTGGATGGCTTGTTTTATTTTAATGAGGTTGTGATGCAATGTTAAGCAAGGAAATTATGTTGCTTTGGTGCAGTTGATAATGCTGTTATGGAGTTACTTTTCGGCCGTGCTTACGGACCCTGGCAGTGTGCCTCCTAATTGGAGGCCTGTAACGGACGAAGAGAGTGGAGAAAATGAACCTCTTCATGTGATGGATTATAGCAGCGCAGAAATTGATGCTTTTAATCCGAATATTCGATATTGCCGTAAGTGCAATCATGCGAAGCCACCACTGCTCTTTTCTTTGCGTAGCTATGCTTATTGATAGTGTTGGTTTTAGATTATCATTGGAGCTTATGATTTCATAGGTGGAAGATGTGTGCTAAAAATGGATCATCACTGTGTATGGGTCATGAACTGTGTTGGTGCTTTAAATTACAAGTATTTCTTGCTTTTCTTGGTAAGTCGGCTACTGTTTTATCCACAAGTACGAGCATGTTATGTGTTATATTCACTTGCAGTTTGAGTTTCAAAATGCCAGAGAGTGAAATTGTGTTTGACCCTAGCTGGCAGTGCAGTATAATTGTAATCATCTACTAAGGAGACTTTTCTCAACTTATATGCAGTTCTACACATTTCTTGAGACGACCCTCGTTACATTATCTTTACTGCCCCACTTTCTATTTTTCAGTGATGAAGAAATACCTGGAAGTCCGACTATGCTTGCAACCACTTTTCTCTCATTTGGTAAACTGATGTTAAGTATTGATTTCTTTCTTTAGCCTGCCAGTTTCATCGCAGTTTTAATGATATATTTTTCTCTGGAAGTCCTAAACTTAGCATTTGCTGTGAGTGTCATGGGATTTTTGATCATGCACTTATCTCTGGTTTCTGCTAATACTACAACGATTGAGGTACGATATGGACTTCTTTAGTTCTATGACTATACTTCATCCCACTTTAGATTCCAAACTACGATTTTATGTGTTATGCAATATTGAGTGATACATAAACTCGTAAGTAAGCAGTTAGATTCAACTCCAGTTGTGTATTGATTCGTAAGAATGGGCAAGAGATGTTTATACCTCATGGAACCAAGTTTAAAAAATACAAAGAGTTCTCATTCAGAACACACCAACTCTTCTTTTACCGTATAGAAAGGCATGTTTGGTCAACTGAAGCTCACCTGATCCCAGTTCCTACATGCTGAGTTAACATATTTTCTTATGTTCATCAGGCATTCGAAAAGAAGACTGGTCCCAAATGGCGTTTTGACCTTGGCCTTAAGAAGAATTTCGAGCAGGTTTGTACAAATATATGTTTTTTTGTAATTGTGTGTGAAGCATGTCTACTTATGTAGTTACTACGCCGAGCTCTACAATGGAACAATTCTTGAATTAGAACACTAATCTCAGCTGGCAAATGAAATGAAACCATAAAGGCATAAACTGCAGAACCCTGTTGCATCATCTTGAATGATATAACTGAATGGCAATGGCATTATAATATACTCATGCAAATATGCTAAGCCAATCTGGGGAGGCCATACTTAACTCAAAGTTATCTCTTTAAAGTCTAAACTATGATCAATTGAAAGTTTCTGCATTTTGAGTGTATATGCAATTGTAGTTTAAATTTTTATATTTAATTTGCATGCTTTATATGTTCATATTCTTACAGAGTTTTGCGAGTCCTTTACCTATTTCATCAAAGAGACTTCTGTATCAGGTATTTGGAATAAACAGGAAATACTGGTTCATTCCTGCCTATTCCGAAGAAGACTTGCGGCGTATGCCCGCTCTTCAGGGTCTTGAATACCAACAAAACTGGAATTGGATCCCCCGGGTTTCTAAAGAATCCTTAACAGCATATCAAATGATGCCATGTTGCCTGGTCCCTTGTTGTATACCATAATCAAGTCATCCTGTTGTTGCTTTGTGGGTCGATCATATGGCATCGGTTGTGAGGTTGGCTGCAATGCATAGATTTCCACAAAGAGTATCACGTTTAATTCCCAGGTTAGAGGAAAGAAACACGCGCCATACGGGATTTTGCTGTTTGTTTCATCAGCTAGATTATTGAGAAACTTGGGAGACATGAAACTGACAGTATTGATTCCATAGGTTGGAAACTATATATTGGAAACTTGTCAACTCGTAAGATATGTTCATAGGTATGAAGTGCAAGCATTTCTTCATTTTGAGATGTATATCACTATAATACGTTTGCTGCAATGACCAGATCTGATCTGTATGGTTTTTGTTCGACCTTTTTTGTGTTAAAAAGAAAGCTATATGTTCTCTTGATTACAATGTTATTTTGGATCAAGTTCCTTTTGTCACATGATTGAGTAGCAAGTTACATAACTCCAGTAATGGAGAAATGGGCATCAGCCCTGGTCTCCTGATTGATGAATCATTTAGCTGATGTTTGGACCTGAGGAGAGGATACTGCAATTTTGCATTACATGTTGATCAAGATGACTTCTTCAGAAGTACTTGGACCTGTTGATTTTTTATCAAAATTTGGATTGAAATCTAAAGTTAAGCAGATATTTGCAATTAGTTAATATTCAGTGTATTTATTTGAAAAGAATTATTTATTAAAATGTCTATTTTCTATAAGCTAAGTTGCATGTGTATGAGAATAACAGAGGTTGCAAATGCATTTCTACAGTTTCAATAAAAGCATATTTGGTTGCTTGGATTTTGCTACTTTGTGAGCAGTAGTTGGTTAACTACCTGACCTGACAACTTCACACAGAATTGAAATGTTATTGGACAAAGACATGACAAGAACAGCATACACATCTTGTCAAAGCCAGCAACATTTAGAAAATCGTTACAATGTTGTTGTCATGGAAATGTCTCTTGCGTGATGCTTTTTTCCCAAATTTATCAACAATTTTTATTGTCAAACTTGTTCATCTGCTAAATCGAAAATTTACATATCATCCTAACAGATTCAATTCAATAATTTAACTGATGAAAAATTTGAATTGAGCAACAATTGAAATCTTGTGCAAAAGTAATTTCTCAAACTATCATTATTTTTAGATTTTTATAAAAAGAAAGATTTTCCATTAGTTTTTTGAAGTTATTTGAAGCGTCTGATTAATTATTTTTTCATTCATTTAGTACAAAAAGGCAGACCCAAAATATTTGACTCAAAATTGACAGTTTATTTGCTTTATTTTTCAATGTCCCTTTCGTTTAGTGGAAACATTTGCATGTCAATTGACTTATACAATTCAAATCAAACATGTATTAACATTGAAGATTCAGCTTTCAAAAGAAAGTGGTTCAACCAATTTACATCCCAGGAGAAAATCAATCAAATACAGGTTGTGATCAGCGTATTCTTTTCCCGTTTTCTCACTTTTTCTTATTTGGGACAAACGTGAAGCAAAAGAAGCACTACATTTTTGTTCTATAACTTTCTTGATATATTTTTGTTGATAGATAAAGAAGAATATATTTTACTGTCAATTGATGGTTGTGTATTATTGATGAATTATTGAGAGAGGGAGGCTTTTCATAAGAATTATTTTGATTTGATAACCAGTTCAGATCACTTGATTATTTTGTAGTAATGACCACACTTTGATAAATTTTCAATTTACATTTACTCAATAAATAACACTAATTCTTAGTGAAAAGCTACCACATACTATTCATTTTGTGTATCAGACTCTTAAAGTAAATGTTTATCTTGATTCTTGATTTTGTGTGCATTATGTGCATTGTTGCTCTAGTTATATACACTGTCATTTAAGTAATTAGCACATAATGATCGACTCTTATTCAAGGCACTGTTTGTGCACCAGAAGGCGCAAACTAGGTCGATTTGAACGTAAACCTAACACTTGAATTATCTCATACACATATACTCTAGCTGGAGCTAATAGTGTTCAGACAGCATGTGGGTTCTAAAATTCAAAAATAGGATAAGGATAACACACATTGATCGTCTGTTTATTATAAGGCGTGTGAATATTGGCTTGGATTAAATCTGCAAATGTGCGTGATAGATGATTGACTTGGCATCCAAAGTCATACCATTTTCTTACGCGTGACATTATTGTGAATTAAAAAAATGTTAGTAGAATATAGTTGTCATCAGGTATTAAGCATACATTTAATGAAACATGGGATTACAACCGATGATATATTCTTGCAATATTTACTACAGTACCATTCATTAAAGTTAACTATAATTAAATAAGCCTAGACCAAAATCTTATTTGTAAAAATGTTACTACCCATAGTTTGTTAAAGATGAGGTTTGGTCAAAGTAAATATCAGTGGGAAACAAGAAAAAAAACATTTCAGACACATTTGGATCAACGAGGTCGTTCAATCATAAAACATTGTCAGTCAAAATTGAGTGCATTGTGATAAAGCAAAAGAAGGTTCATAAATTAAATCACTGATCAAGCTTTTATTGTTACCATGTCATTATCAAATCAAAGATATATTCTATGAAATTATGTGATCGCTTTTATGTAAGATAGAATATATCGTTTTAAATTATGTGATCGCTTTTATGTAAGATAGAATATATCGTTTTACATTTCAATCGTCCTTCTAGACTTTAATGCATTATTGTTGAAAACTATACGATTATGGATCAAGCTGCCTCTTAAACTTTAGCTTTTTAAAAGGTCTCGTATGCCGGCTTGCTGTTTACACTTTACATTGTTACTTGTATTTGCCTTTTGAGTTGTGTGATGCTTTCAGATTTTATAATGTTCGAAAATGTAATATCAACCTAATTATATCCCAAGATATAAAAGATTATATGAAATCCTGATCACACATGATACCACTATAATAAGTAATAACAACTTAAACATGTGTTATTTAACAATTGAATATGTCACAGAGGACGAGGTTGCTATAATATACAAATACCTCACATAAAAACGCAAATGAAATTGTTTGATATTCATTGATACAACTTGCATGTTGTGCAGACTTTTAGACCTAAATTATTACAAAATTATTGGAAAGAGACAGCTCCATGTTTTAATTTGATTGAATAATATATACAAGATGAATGCTTTATAGACCCCCCATAAGTCAAATACAACAGTTAGATACAAGCATTTAACTGTAAATACACAGGTTTTCATATGAATCCAAAATATGAAGTGTCTAGGGTTTGGAAGCTAGCTATCTTAAGACACTTTGACCAGCCGCCTAGGGCCATGGCCCTTTAAAATACTGCTCCAATTTAGACTTGAACCCTCTTAATAAATATCCTAGTTAAATAGTTGATTTAATGATCTTCTGAATCAATGAGAGTAAAAGCATTCATTCATCCATGCATGCAGCACTATATTACGTACATAATACGTAGAGAAAACTTTTTGTTTTGTGTCACGGAGAAAATATCATCTCCACCATTTATTTTGATAAAACTGATTTGATTTTAGGTCATTTTGTTTTTGGCTGTATTGGTGCTTGGGATACATTCAATGGATACTAGCTACCTTTTATTTAGAGTTTCAAATAATGGATACTAACTACCTGACAGGGACATGTATGCAAGCCTATCATAAAAAGCACAAGAATTTAATTTGAAGGAATAACGTAAAATGGTCAATGACGTGTTTCGTAACATGTTTGGTCTCTTAGTTTATCCATCTACAACTTAACAAATATTCCGTACACCTTAAAATCTCAAGTCAACAACCTAATTTTAAAACCCTAATATTGTATTTTAATATTCTCCTACCTCTGCATAAGAAATTAATTTATTTGATCATACTAATGAATACTTAGCATTTATTCATCTCATTATTAAGCCCTATCATTTTTTGTATTCAGGAAAGAATTTGTTAAACTGTTCGTAGCAGAACCTGTGTACGTATTTCTGAGAGTTAAACATTAAATAATTAAAATGTAATGGAACCGATTTTAACTTCAAAATGTTAGTCTAGGTTAATATGAATGTGATGAATCATAGCGGAAATAATAGTGGAAAAGTTGATAATGAGATTTTAAAGTTGTTGCACTTGTGTGCACCTTCCTTAGGGCCCATTTTTGTCATTATTTGAACCCATATTACCCTTGGCCCCTATATAAAGGGCACCCCCTGCATGTCTCAACACTACAACACATCTCTCTAGTCTCTTCCATTACATCATATCTCTAGATAAAAATATTCATCCTTTTCCAAACCATGGGGTTGCGTATCCCTGCCCTCGCTGCCATTCTTTCAGTGACAGTTCTCATTTGCTCGACGTTGGTTTCTGGCTATACCCCTGGCGAGATCAAGTCCTGGTGCAGCAAAACTCCTCACCCCAAGGCCTGTGAATACGTCCTATCTCAAAACCCTAATGGCTATAAAACACCTATAACAAAGAAGTCTGATTTTCTCTTACTTTCAATGAAACTGGCTTTAGACCGTTCACTTAAGGCCAAGACCAATGCTTATTCGCTTGGTAAGAAGTGCCGTACCCCCAAGGAAAAGGCTGCATGGGCTGACTGCGTCGAACTGTACGAAGAGCTCGTCCTGAAGTTGAACAAAACCTATGCACCAACCACCCCATGCACCCAGGTTGACAAGCAGACATGGCTCAGCACAGCCTTGACCAATCTTGAAACTTGTAGGAACGGGTTTGTTGAGCTGGGGTTAACCGGGGATTCCATCTACCCCGGCCTGGTATCAAACAATGTCTCTGACCTTGTGAGCAATACCTTAGCCTTAAACAATGAACCTGGAAATGACAACGCTGTGCCCCAAACAGCTAGTGATGGATTCCCTAAATGGGTTAGACCTGGAGATCGCAAACTACTGCAATCCACCTCCGTGAAAGCTAATGTCGTTGTGGCTAGTGATGGGTCAGGGAACTTCAAGACAGTAGCTGCAGCTGTGGCCGCTGCCTCTGGAAGTAGCCGTTTCGTGATTCATGTCAAGGCTGGAGTGTACAATGAGAATGTTCAGATTAAGAAGAAGAATATAATGTTGCTTGGAGATGGTATTGGGAAAACCATTATCACTGGAAGTAAAAGTGTCGGCGGAGGGTCCACCACCTTCAACTCTGCCACCGTCGGTAAGTAAATTATTAATCACATTTTGGAGGATAATATCTTACCTAACAAAAACATCCACATACCTTACATTTACATGTTAAACTAATATCTTAAAACCCATTTAAATCATTTCTAAAGTACCTTGACTAGCAAGCAATACCATATTATTGTATGCACATGAACGCCTTAAAGTCATATTTGATACTATTGTGGAATCAGGTGGATGGTCCTAAATAACGCAAGTGGTGGTTACCAGTACTAAGGGTTTATTAATTGATAGTAATGACATATAGTAGATTACAGTTTTCATTCATTCATTGTCATCATGTTATATGTTTAAGTTTAACAAGTCCTTAGATAAGGCCCCTCTGAAAAGCATGTCTAAAGATTAGATTCATTCTCTTACAATGATGTAACCCTTGTCGTTGAATTTTTCAGCTGTAACTGGAGATAACTTCATAGCCCAAGGTATCACATTCAGAAACACAGCAGGAGCAGCCAATCATCAAGCTGTTGCTCTACGTTCCGGATCAGACTTATCAGTGTTTTACAAATGCAGTTTCGAGGGTTACCAAGATACTCTTTACGTTCATTCAACAGACAATTCTACAGAGAATGTGACATCTACGGAACTGTTGATTTCATATTTGGCAACGCTGCAGCCGTATTACAAAGTTGCAATATTTTCCCTAGAAAGCCTCCAAACAAGACCAATGCCATAACAGCCCAAGGAAGAACTGACCCTAACCAAAACACTGGCATTTCCATCCTTAATTGTAGGGTTACAGCCTCATCTGAGCTGAAACCAGTCCAAAGCTCGGTCAAGACATATCTAGGAAGACCTTGGCAAAAGTATTCACGTACCGTCTTCATCAAAACTTATCTTGATAGCCTCATTGACCCCGCAGGTTGGTTGCCATGGAGCGGTAACTTTGCTCTTAGCACTCTATACTATGGTGAGTATGCCAACACTGGACCAGGATCTTCAACGGCTAACCGAGTTAAATGGGCTGGGTATCATGTATTAACTTCCTCAGATGCATCCAAATTCACTGTGGGAAATTTCATTGCTGGTAACTCATGGCTGCCTGCTACAAACGTGCCCTTCTCAGCTGGACTTTAAGGATATTAATTAATAGCATGCATAATTGATTTTTAAATATATATATTTTTATTAAAATATTGTTTGTATTTTTAATAGAAAATGAGCCTAGGGAATGTCCTAGTGCTTGACTATCTTATGTAATAAATAATTATTGAAACTTAAATGATATGGTGTGATTTCATGACTTAATATATTTGCTGCGGATCCCCAGCTCAAGTATGTCCGGAGATCAGAGATGGGCCAACCGTTGGGCCCAAATACATTCGGCCATTAAGTCCAACTAACAGAGGCCCAAAGGGTAAATACAGGTCTAGAATTCAGGGCTAGGGTATAAACTATAAATGCAAGAACACAACTATGGATTTTCACAGCCTATAGTTAATTAGATTTGGATACACTGATTTCAGTTAAGCCAGAGGGGTAAAAATGGTAAATGGTTTGGAAGAATTGAAGGAAAGCTCAAGCAGCTGCAGGACCAGTAGTATCAGGAGAAGCAGCTTTCTCTGATTATTAAGTACTGTGTATCATTTACTACATCTTCTAAAAGTTGTCTACTAGTCAAGAGTCCTTATTGGCTATGACCCACGAGAGTTGGACTGATAAGAGACACTGTCCTCGTATTAGGACACATCCCCTTCTTCATATCACGTGCCTATCACATGTACCTGTTATCAAACATACACATGCATGCCCTCGCTATCTGGTCTACATCGAAAAACCTAGAAAACTCGCCCTGTATAAATACATGAAGATATACAGGCTGGTCCTCGGCTATAATTTAATTATGAGCACATATTCCATAGTTTACACATGCCTGATATCATAATAATACAAATAGATGTTGTACGTGTATGCATGGCTTCTTGGCTTGACAAAATTACGCGACGACTACATACCCTCTTTACATAAATTGGACACTATATATAGTTTTGTGACTAAATAGGTCAGCATCTCCGAAACCAACCGCACCAAGAACCTTTGATAGTTGTGGTGGCTTTTTTATCATGGAAGGGAGACAGACAGCCTTCAATGATTGCTGTAGCGTGTCTTGTTCATCACTCTAAGTCAATATCAAGTCTTTGTGATTAAATAGATAGAACCCTAGAATGTATTAAATGATGGAATACTATGAATAATGAACTAGAATGATAATCTAAGCTAGCACAAGACATGGGCTGAATTGTGATTTTAAACACACGTTAGAGAGATGTGTTTCAGAAGCCATGCAAAGTTATAAGCTAAAATTAATGAATGAAGCAAACATCCCTTTATTATTACCAACATTTTTTTGAAGTTCTCAGCATTCATGCATCTAAATAATTAGTTAAAATCCATCAAAGATCACATTTGATCAGAAGCTAGCAGCCATGTAACATAATTTGTCAATTCGAGTAGAAGACTGAGCTCGAGGACGAGGTCGAGGCCATCTCTAGGTAAGACCTCTGCCTGAAACACTCTAGGGTCATTCTTGGAGGTGATATCGCAATGGTGACTGATGAAGAAGATAAATGCGTCATTGCCGATGACTCCGGAGGAGACTCTGCACATCACAAATCATCACAGATTAAACATCAATGGGATAAAATCATTGAAACAATATGTTAAGTGATAAATTAATGGGACCTAAATTGTTGAAGGAACTTTCAACGGGTGACTTCTCAAGCTCAAGCTGGCCTTGACTCGATTGGGATGGAAGTTGCGGTGTCTTACGCCTTCTACGGTTATGATCAGCCAGCCTTTTACGGCAGCTCCTCTTCCCATTATCAAACTCAGTCAAGAGGTGAAATCTGCTAATTAACTAACTTGCTATAATTAAACAACCCTACAAAATTCTATGAAAAAAATGAAAAGGGTAAAATGGTCATAAAGAAAAAGATGAAACCTGCTGCATTGTTGGCAAAAGCGCTGAGTGAGGCCACCAGCAATAACCGTAGCAGCTTTGGAGTGAAACTCACAAACCTTATGCCTACGGTGATAGTGCTTAGCATTACTTAAATCAGCTGCACAGCCTTCAGCTTGGCATCTTGGCGAGTTAACCATTGAACCACCACCAACTCCGTCCATTCCTCCACCGGGTCTTGAACGCCTATAAAGCCGGCTGACAAAGTCATCATCTTGTGCTGAGAAGTATGTCCTGTGACCCAAGTTCAGTCCTATTCTCGTCCCTCCAACTTGTCGGCTGACTAGTGATCCCTCCTCAAGTTTGGGGACTAGAAAGTAGCTGCTGTTGTTTGGAGCTTGTGGAGCTGAGTTTGGGATGTTGTCAAATGGGTTGTAGGCGTTGGAAGATGGGAATGGTCGGGGGTCGTAGAGGGCATGATGATTGAGTTGGTTTGAGGTTTGGTGGTTGAAGAAGTGGTGTTGAGGAGGGAAGGTGTTGTTAGAGAAAGTGTTGGTATGATGGTGGTAGTCTAGAGACAGAGCAGAGGCAGAGCCGTTGTTGTTGTTGGCATGGGAATCAGTGCAAGTGTTGAAAATGTCGATTTCATGCTGGTGGTTGGAGTGGTGGTCGACTTGGACATCGTCAGAGTTTGTAAGGATCATCTGAGATGGGTTGCCCCAGCCCTCGTATTCCAACATTTTAGCTACTTCTTGAAAGCTGAAACTATCCAATAATCAGTAACAAAAGTACTCATTCACATGGCAATTTTAGTTAAAGAAAGTGGATGGAAGTAGAAGAAGGGATTCTGAAAGAGAGATGGTAGCTAGGGTTTTATACAACAAGAGAGGAGACATGTTGGGATTTGGGGAGTAAAAGTAGTTACCCAACAAATTATACAAATAAAATAAGAAGAAGAAAAGTCTTATGTTTAAGAAGAGATGGAGAGAGAGAGATTCAGAAAAGCAAGATCGGGAAAGGAAGTTGTGGAGCTTTCAGTTTCAGAAGGTGAGCAGAGAAAAGATTGAAAGCTTTATTTGGTTTGGTTGTTGTGTTGGTGAGCTGGAGTTTGGGTAGTGAGACTTGTAATACATGTAATGCAGTGGTTAGCTTTCGAACACACTGATCCACAACTTGTCTAAACATGGAATGGAAAGTTGGAAACTCTCTCTCTCTCTCTACTATTTGCTCTGCTGCTATCCTCTGTTTCTTGATTCACCTAATATTCCCTACTCTTCATTTCTTATCTTTTCATTTTTGTATCATCCAAGTTTTACTGATTGTGTTGTGGTCGTAACTTATCATATTGGTCCAACTCTTTGAACATAATGATTAGATTTACTTAATATCAGGATTAAGAATGTTTTGCTGTTTGCTAATTTGTTTGGCGGGGATGCGAATGTAGAGGCGTGTACATGAAGGGGTATTTGTGTAAATTTGACAAAACGACAAAAGAAAGAACACGACGAGCGTATCTTCGACCGTACGACGTATGATTTTCCTATGAGGCGGACGGTCTCCCATTCTCTCTGACGTACGATTCGAAACCCCAAAGCTAAGGGATTACGACACGTGTAATATTGAAACGAACCAAGAATGTTTGGGCCCTGAGCCAATCACATACCGTTTCAATCCATATGTTTGCCGCCTAATGAAACTTACTAAATCAACCTGAGTCTAACAAAGCAAGATTTGCAAAGGTATATTGGAATAACGAAGACCCTTGAGCTACATGAAAGGAAGCTTTTCCAGGATGCTGGAAAACTTTGATCAGGGTTTAAGAGGTAGGGGTTGGTTCGCCGGTTGTTTTGGAGTTTTAGGTTATGTGGGGGTAGCTTCGAGGTCACAAGAAAATGAAGTAGCACAGAAAAGGAGGGAACAGGTCCATAAAAATGTCGACTCAAAAAGATGAGACACTTTGCCTTGTCGCAATCTCATGACTAAATAACAAATGAAGATGGACGGATGATTGATTAGAAACATATGAGTGAGCGTGATGAAGCTATTGCATTACATGCATTCATTCCTGTAGGCCATTCCACTCCCACAACCATTATTGACATTCATCAGCCTCTTCTATCACTCATGCAGAAAACAAGGCTTTGGACAGCTCCTTAAATAGAAGGGCCATTGCCTGCCTAACTGATGTAAAACAAAACAGTGTGAAATGCGAGTCTTTATAGGTTAAGCCTATTGAAATTAGGAATACAAACGAGAAATGACCTATGGTTGATGATGAACGTGGATTTGGATGAAGTTCTCACCTCGGATTTCTTTGTCCGGCTTTCATTTTCTGAGATCCAACATGAGATCTCTTGAATTGATACAAGAATAAACAGGTCCACTTACGTGACATCTGTTTGTCATCCAAATAATGAATCTAAAGATCAATCATACGATTATTTAGTATTAAGCAAAGACTCCAGTGTTCACCCAGATTTAATGTTCTAGCTGTCAGGCGGGTGTGTCTCCTACGTTTGATTTAGAAAGTGGAGGCAAACAATCAGTACAGTAATTCAATGTAGCAAGCACTCTTGGACTTCATCTTCGTTGTCACCCAGGTTTCGCACATTTCAGCAATCACATATTCTGTTTACCTAAAAAATGAGATATCAATAACCTTTTAGATAACCAGCGTGAGTTACATGACTAACTACAGTACTACACATACAAAAATATGCAGCTAACGAGCAACTTGCTTTGGAGTTCAGTGCATATTAAAGGCTGTTCATCACAGACTTAAAGTGAGATTTTGTTGTGTAGGTTTCTACATGTTAAAAGTTTAGGGACCACTCGAGGCAGAAGATGTTGCAAAATTTTCAATTATTGTTCACAGCAGTCCCCACGAAATTTCCCATCAACCTGGACGAACGAGCATTAACGCTATGCATCGTCATTGCACTAGAATCCTTACAAAATGTATATTAGAATGTCTCTGATCATGAACACATGCGAGTTCGACAACATCTAAAGGAACATATAAACACATAACGCTCCATTATGAAAACTTAGATGGACCACGGTCACTTTCAGAAACCAGCGCATATGTTCAAGTCATCAAACAGAAGCTATAATGTGAATAGTTCTAGTATGTCATCAATCAATGTACGAAAAAGCATACCATGAAATTGTTCTTAATCCCAAGGATTTGATGGCCAATGAGACTGTACATCGCTAAACCTATCCAGGGATTATATTATGAATTTAAATCTTACATAAGCCCCAAAACAGCAAAACAACAACAATAAGTATATATCTGAGCAGATAGACATCTAAAAGGCGCCCAGAAGCTAGAACTCATATAGATAGTGAATGAGGGATTCAACAGGTATGTAACCAGACAAGCATTAGCCATTATCTGAAATATGATGCTCAGTACACCCCAGTGCAGACATACATACGAAAGCAGGCCTGCCATTCACCTCATGGTAACAAGTTTCAAGCAGGCCTGTGGTATTTTATAACCAGAATACATATGCAAAACTCACTTGGGTTTGTCTGTCAAAGTAACTAGAGATTTGAGAACTCCATGACCAAATTTGTCCACGAGAACACCTTTTTCAGAAATTATAAAGGCCTTTTCCTTTACGTAGCTTTATAATATATTTGCCTCAAAATCAATACATGATTGATCTGCAAGATACCATAAAAGGAAAGACGTGAGCTAGCAAAATGGTGGGTTGAAATTAATAAGGTGCAATGATTGCCGCTAGCTGATTCAAAGAAATCTATGGGTGAACTGAAGCTGACCTGTTGAGTAACTGGATACATACACACTTAACAATAAAAACCGATTTGAAGTAAGCTAGGTAGCCCAAGTGCCCAACTATCTCTACAGCATAAACGTTCACTAGTGGATGATGGCCGTTTTAACACAACCCTAAAGCACAACAATTGCATAGGAACCCTAGGCTTACTAATACCCAATATTATCACGTAGTAACATTCAATAAAACGACCTACAAACACAACAGTTTGAATGCAATAACGGGTCACTCAAAAGGTAGATAAATTTAAGCAGTGGGTTGAACATTCATGTACAAATGCAAAAACCTGCAAATTTGACCACTGATTCCATCTGAGCTACCAAAAATTACTGTCACTGATATGCCAATTAAACAGACATTAGATTATTGAATTTGGATTTGATTACCTGGTGTCGAGATAGGAGTAGTTGCTCGGCTCGACCTCCATCAAACTCTGCTGCATCCATGAAGAACCGCGATCAGAACAACCTCGTGATTCGTCAAGAAGCGAAGAAGAGACTCGGAGATTTGGGGTCAGATGGGCAACTGTGCCCTAGATTTCTCTCTTTCCGGCCCGGCTCAAGCCCGATGTTCAATTTCAATTGACCAACGTGAAAGAAAACAAACCCTTATTTGTTATTAATCTAAACATGAATGACCAATTTGTAAATAAACCATTTTAATGAGAATCGACGGCATTAATGCAATTCATGTGACACATTATAAGTACACGTGGCATAAATTGATTGGTCGAAAATTTTAAGGTGGGTAGCAAATGAACCCAACCCTATTCCGTAATACTACAATTTCCTTTTGTAAATTAGGGTTTGCTTGCGTGGCATATTAAGCATCACTTCCGCAATTGTGCGTCGACGGCTCAAATTGAATTTCTCAGCAGATAACTTGCGAAAGCAATGGAGCAGACGTTCATCATGATTAAGCCAGACGGTGCCCAGAGAGGCTTGGTTCGTCTCTTTCAGTATTCTTTTTTTTTTTGAATTGGATCGAATTGATTCTATGATTTTGTAATTGATATGATTCCTGCTTTGAATTGGCGTTTTTACTGTGTATATTTATTGGAGGATGATTTTGAAACTTGTTGCCATAGATATCTGGATTCTTGATGCTGAAAGTTCAATTTTTTAAGATGAAAATGATCATCAATTCTCTCAAATGTATAACATTTAGTTTCGGTCTTTCACTGAGAAAATTGTATCTTTTTATTTGTTCAGGTTGGTGAGATTATCAGCAGATTTGAGAAGAAGGGTTTCTCCCTTAGAGGCATGTCTGCTTCTATTCCTATTGTATTTGCTACCTTTGAGAATCAAGATATATTTGGTGCTGCGACCTTTCTTTTGTGTTCTCCATTGCTTCCTTGAACTTGCATGATTTGAGTATAATTCTCTGCCAAATTAGAAATTTCTCAATGAAAGTGGCTCGCTTTTGCTCAACTTTTGAATGAACAAATGTATTATGTATCATTTACCTATCTACATCATGCCATTGCTGCAATATGTTAGTGTTCAGTGTCGCCACGTTTAATTGATGTTTAGTGTTTTTTTTGTAAATTTCAGGTTTGAAGCTTGTCAATGTTGACAGTGCTTTTGCTCAAAAGCATTATGCTGACTTGTCTGCCAAGCCCTTCTTCAATGGTCTTGTGGAGTACATCATTTCCGGTCCTGTTGTAGCAATGGTTTGGGAGGGTAAGAATGTTGTCAAGACTGGCAGGACCATCATTGGTGCCACTAACCCAGCTGACTCTGCCCCTGGCACCATCCGTGGTGATTTTGCAGTTGATATTGGCAGGTTGGTCCAATCTTAACCTTTCACAAATCACAAGTAGCCTTTACAGTACCTGTTTTCTCTTATATTGCTAACTTGCTTGCCATCATCTTGTGCAGGAACGTGATTCACGGAAGTGACTCAGTTGAGAGTGCAAATAAGGAAATTGCTCTGTGGTTCCCAGAAGGCATAGTCGAATGGCAGAGCAGCCTCGGCCCATGGATCTACGAGTAAACACCTTCATAGATCTCCATATTACTAAAAATCCATGATGTCTTTCAAGCTTTGAGTGACCATGTCTAATACCTTGTCTTACATATCTCTTTCAACCTTAAAAGTCTGTTTGAATTATTGGCTCAGAGCATTTTTGTTCAATCTCACTATCTCTGCCCATAATTCTTGGAATATTTCTCCATCACATCTCAGGAAACTCCTTAAATTATACAGTAAATATGGAAGCTAATTGTCAATAAGCCTGATCTGTTCACTTGGTTAATAAAAAATGTAATTCTTTTCTTCAAGCAGACAGTGAAAATAGTAAATGGGCCGGAGATGAAAGCCCACCTCGGCCCGCGTGGGCCGACATTTGCCATCCAATTTGGGAACAAACAAAGTGAGCAGGGGAGATGATGAATCCAACATCGTAGATCATTTGCCTGTGATGTGATGATTGATTGACATTTCAAGATTTGATCTTTCTCAACCAATTGAATCACCGCTCGAAATGGCAGACACCCTTGTTTTCGATTTCATCGTAAAACCACTCATTTAGACTTGGGCGTGATCTGTTTGTTGATTTGCTGTTTGAAGGAAGCTTTCTAAGATTGGCGCTGCGCCGGTGGAGTGACGAATCATGTCTTTCTTTTTCAAACCCTCAAAGCCCAAGACGCCTCAGGAATTGGTCAAAGCCATCAAGGACACACTTGCTGCCCTTGATTCCATTACTGTTGCTGAAGTTAAAGCCCTAGAAAAGGTCCAATTTTTCACTTTCATGTATTGCTTTTATTCTTCTTATATTATGGAGATCTTAAATTGAAAGATTTTAAATGTATGTAATTGATCACTGACACTAACCTAGACAGATACTAGGAGAAAATTTAGTGTGAAAATGAATATGAGTTGTTGTCAGTTAAGTTGTATATTTTTGCAAAAAAATGAATATATTTTTTGGTTTTGTTTCATTGAATTGTAAGGTGAACGTGTTGGAAATTTAACGGATTTTAAATGAATATGATGAGTTGAATATTTCAGTTTTTTCGTTATTTTTGTAGGCACTCGAAGAAGCTGAAAAGAATATTGTGATCATGAAAACCATGCTTTCCGGGGATGGAGAACCGGAAGCCAATTCAGATCAAATTTCACAACTCACATTGGAAATATGCAAGGAAGATGTGCTCGCATTGCTCATCCACAAGTTGCCCGTACTTGGGTGGGAGGTACATTATTAATGTGCATACCATTCATGTTTATTTATATACTCACTACTTGCATCAAAAACTTTTGTGCAGGCTAGGAAAGATTTGGTCCATTGTTGGTCTATATTACTCAGGCAGACTGTTGGCACCACTTGTTGCTGCGTGGAGTACCTGGAGGCTCATTGTGAATTGCTCGACTTCCTTGTAGTCTGGTAAGGTCACCACAATTTTTTGTACACATTGTTTGATGAGCCCTCCAGGTGAGGTTTGCATAATCTTACCAAGTAGGAGGCTAAAATTATGTTCTTTATTTACTTATGAATTTTTCCAAACAGCTACGACAACAAGGATATAGCACTAAATTGTGGAAATATGCTAAGGGAGTGCATCAAATTCCCTACTCTTGCCAAGTGAGGCACTCACACTTCCTGTTGTAGCTTCTAACATTTACCCATGCATTATGCATGTTTTGTGCTTAATTGTCTGATTGATAATCCGTTACCTTCTTTTTTCTTACCCTTCTTTTTTCTTACCCTTCTATCAGTTCTACCATATTCAGGGGTTCATCAACTAACTATTTTGTCAGTTTCATTCAGATATATAATTGATTCTCCAAGTTTTCTTTTGTTCTTCAAATATGTCGAACTACCCAACTTTGATGTTGCATCTGATGCATTTTTGACTTTCAAGGTTAGATAAAATTATTTCCGCTTGCAGATTTCTATCTTTCAAATATCAAAGTCAAATCACACCTCTCTTATCGTTTTCATGACTTTGTTGATATAAATGGCAGGACCTTCTAATTAAGCATGAAACACTGGTTTCTCAATATTTGACAGCGCATTATGATGAGGTAGGCTCCCTCAGATATCTAATGACATGTCTTTTATTTGTCAACATTTCTGTTATATACCTCTCATATTAGTATTCAGTGTGTAATTATGATATGTATTTAATTTGTCAACATTTCTGTTTTATATACTTTGTCTTAAAATTTAGTAATTTTCAGTGGGTCTGTTAAATTTTACAGACATGTCTTGTTAAACTTTTGCCCTACATTTTCACAGCTTCTAACCAACCCCATGGTGCCTGCTTTCAAGATGTTTAGATAGAATGTATATGCATGTTGTAAGATACTATTTTCTTTTGTTATTCCTGACTTCCGATATGTGTGTTTCAGTTCTTTGGTCTGTATGAAAAGTTATTGGGCTCCGCTAATTATGTTACAAGAAGACAGTCTTTGAAGGTACATTGATTCATCAGTTTTCAACATCTCTTCAGTGTGTCATCTGGCAGTTCAGTTACTTATCGTTTCATTTGATTGTAGCTTCTTTCAGAATTTCTCTTGGAGCCTCCTAATGCTCAGATAATGAAGCGCTACATTACTGAAGTGAAACACTTCATTGTTATCATGACTCTATTGAGGGTATCCTTTTCCTTTGTATTTCTTTTAGCATATGATGTTTACTTATTATTTCTAACAGACTTCGCATGTTCAGGATTCAAGCAAGAATATACAGATTTCAGCTTTCCACATTTTTAAGGTGTTGTTTTTTCTACATGTTATGTACCCATAAAATGTTGCCATTTCCTTGGTCCAAATAATCTGATTACTAATGTTATTTCTACAGGTATTTGTGGCCAATCCCAATAAGCCAACTGAGATAAAGTTGATACTTGCAAAGAATCACGAGAGGTTGCTGGAATTGCTTTCTAATCTCTCGGTCGCGAAAGGTAAAATCTTCATGTGATTTTTGAGAACTGAATGATTAAATAAAAAACATGAGTCACAGTGGGCATCATATATTCGTAGGTTCTGAAGACGAACAGTTTGAAGAAGAGAAGGAATTAATAATGAAAGAAATTGAGCGAGTTTCCCGACTGACACTTTAACCTTCTGATACACAGTCAATTTGGCAACGGCATCCAGACCTGTTTTCGGAAATAGTTAAGGAATTTTAAGCTGTGATTGAATTGGTGGCTGCTTTGTCAATGTGTTTAATATTGCATTTGAAACCAGCAAGGCTTGAAAACAGAAGTACATACAACTTTGTTTCAAATGTTCAATAGAATCTCTCTGTCATTTTACATATCCTCAGCAAGTTGGTGTTTCCAGACTCATATTCCCTGCTTCATCTTTTTTGGGAGCATAGACAAACTCTCATGATGAATAAAAGAGTAACCTTTTCGGCCAAAACTTCAATGGAAGATTTCTTCATATAAATCTCAGTTGTTTATTTTGGGAAAATCAGTGAAAAGATTGAAACTTTTAACTAAGTAATTTTTTTTGCTGCAACTTTTACAAGACTGGATTTCTTATCCACATTTCTAAGTAGAAGAAATGCATAGATTAGATAACAAGATAAAGGAAAACTCCATGTCAAAGCATACTGTCTGTTCTTGCTGGCAGCCTCCGGAAGAAATTAATGGCATAAGGAGGCGTTTTACTGCGAAGCTTAGGATGTCTCATCACATAAAATCCGCCGAACAGAATCAGAACATTTAAGGGGACATTGTATAGCACAGTTGCAGCTACTAGACAGAAAACCATGAACACCAGTGAAGCACGAGTGTCACGCCAGCTTATTAGAGCTTGAATCCGCTCGGCTTGGGTTGCAAGGTTACCAACCACAGTCTGAATCTTCCCTGCCACACTCCTCATTCTGTCATATCTGTGTCTCACTATCTCTGGATTTCGAGTTGAGGGGAAGGTATCAAATTCCTCATCGAGTTCGTCAGGTGGGGTAATGTGGGCACAAGAGAGTTGTGTGTCCATGTGAGGAGGGTACCGTGGCCGTAATGTGTAGTTCCGGGCTGCTATGAAGAAGAGGTACAAGAAGGCTAATGGAAGAATCATTTCAGGGAAACACATTAGCAACACGAATAGGATATGAACTAGTGCAGTTGTTAACGTGCTTTTCCAGAGGCAGACTTCTCCAAACCATCTCCAAACTGATTGTAGGCTGCTTGCTATTGACATAAGTCGTAAGAAATGAGCTTTGCTCTTTCTCATGCTCCAGAGATGGACATTCACATCAGACAAGTAATCCACCACTTCTCTTCGGAGGGGAGGTTCAGCGCGGCCTAGCCTGGCTGCTAATATATTGACTGCAAAGGAGCGGAGCATGTCCATTTTTGTAAAATCTAATGGCATCGAGTAGTGCATTTTAGGCAGAAGAGGCCGTGAATAAATACCCATCATCTCAACTATCGACTTGCTTGTGAACTTAATAGCTAACTGCAGCTCGCCCATTTTCTTAATCCCAGATGGGTGGAGAACCAGCAATGGGTATGAGTGAGTGTAAATACGACCAGATTCAAGAGTTGAGACCCGAATACGGACCTTGCCGATTTTAGTGTCCCTACCACTTGAACCCTTTTCGCCAACATGACCATTATCAAAAACCCCGATTGTGATGACTGTTGCAGGATCATACACTCCCATTGGTACTGCTCGTGAAATCTTGGACTGAGATTGCCGATTATAGTTCTAGTTCTAACCCATTTCATAGAGTACTTCGCCACGCAGAAGGTGTCCGAGGTACCCTTTCCATCTCTTGTCTTTAAAGGAGGCAGACCCTCTGCACTCAAGATACCTAGTTCCAGTAAACCTATAGGCTTTTTCCATAACTGTTTAGCAGTGGGCCGGAGATCGCTGCTATAGTGAGTAGACTCGTCGAACACATGATAACCTCCTTCAAGACAAAGTCGAAGATGGAGCTTACTGAAAAACTTGTCTTTCTCTCTCTCCTTCCTGCTTGGGTCAAGATCAATGGCCGATGACTTTTTCAGGTTGTGCCATTGAGTGGGTATCGGCTTGTTGTCAAGACGTCTTGGGATGCTATTTAACTGGATTCCAACTATACCAACCGACTCAATTTTACCGCCTGATCTGTCTTCAATTGATAGTACCAGGTGCTCGTCAAACGGCTCAGCAGCAACAAATATAAAATCCTCATTCCAAAAAGGATTCATTGTCTGAGCCTGAACAGGTCTTGTGTACTGGATTTGTGGACCAATTTGAGCCTTGACAGCTAAACTTGGCATACGAGACCTGTCACCAGGAATCACGTCTTGTGCCTCGATCACATTGACACGAAGGTACCATAATCTTGGTGAATGATAGACTTTCCCACGGATATGCGAAGATACACTAGAAGAGCTGTCTTCGAGAACAGCTGCATCTGAATTCCAGGCGTCAGAGAAGGCCTCATCAGCTTGAGTTCCGTACCAAACAGCAACCATTAGTTCCCCTTTCGCTGTTTCTCCAACCCTGCCTTCAAGACGGTACCACTGAGGTGCCAAAGGACTATCAGGTGGAACTCTTTGGGAATATCATTGACATCAAATATGACTCTGCCCACAAAGTCATCTTTCACAAAGTCTTTGTCCCATACCTGAAGTTCAAGCTTAGAGCTTGCACCCTGTCTCTGGAAAATGCAAACACTTCATTCCATTCTGGGTTTTTGTTCTTTTGGAACTGGCTAGTTTTCCCCTTATAGTTTCCAAGTCTTACCTCAACATATGGATCAAGGCTCCCTGTAAAGTCCATGTTAGGAAGACTCTGTGCTTTCACTACCCTCACAAAAAGAAACTGCATCTGTTCCACAAGGTCATAAGCACCAGCACCCTTTTCAGGGCGTATCACTCTGCCTCGAATAACCTGGCCTCCCCCTAGAAATGGGCTTGTTTCTTTTAGTGCATAATCAGGAGGTTGCGACCCTGACCCTGGATATGTCCTGATAACACTTGCCTGTGGTTTGGGTTTCATTTCGTAAGTATTGAACTGTGTGGTTTGCTGAACTGGGGCTGCGGAAGGTAACGGTTGGGACTGAGGAGCTTGGGTTGGCAGGTGATGAAATGTTCGTCGAGCTTTTGATTCAGATTTATCTCGAAACTCTTTATGAGCTGCCACGTTTTGAATTTCTTCACTATACCCTGTGGTTCGGCAGCACCATACGAACCTGAATGCAGTGAACGCTGTTCCACCGCTGCAGGGACAGGGTTAGAATAATTCATTGAGGAACCATCAGTCACAAAGACCTTGAGGCCAAGCTCGCCCCTTGCCCTGGAAAATAAGCTTCCCTTCTCCAGAGGACAGTTCATTGGTACAGCCTCTGAGTACAGTACAAACGATGTACCGGTAAGGCGCACTCTTCCAAGTACTGTTTTTGACGAGCTGTTTTGCTGCAGGTTGCAAACATAAGCCTCAAGATCAAGATTCGGCAAATTGTTAGGATCAGATATGTTGAAATAGAAACTCTCGTTCCAGACTGGACTGCTATCCCTTTCCTTGAAGGTGGTACGGAACTTCTGTTTATCAAAGTGGAGCTCTACAAATACGTTGGACAAAGGCTCGACACTCTTAGAGAAAAGATTGAAGGCGTTCACAACCTCTACTCCTAGCTTCAGGTTGTTCATGATTCAGTTTCCAATATCAGAAACAAAAAGGAAGATGCACCAAACAAACCTGTACACAAACATTAGAAGATTGCTTAAAGCTCTTTACATGAAGAAAAACTTATATAAGTGCTTCTCATCAGACACAATGTTCCACAACTCAATACCACTCATCAAAATCAAACTACCCTTCTTATTTTCTCTCCCAAGTCACAAAAAAAACAGCAAAGGCTATGTACTTTCTTAAAATGTACCTGAATGCTTTTGGAGAGGACGGATAGGAGTTTGTCAATGCAAACCAATATGAGAAATATATCTTCGTTTACTTCCTCAGGCCAATGGAATGGAAAATGGAGAAGTCCTTTTGTTTGTTTTGATATATACGGAGAAATCAAAAACAATATCATAAGTGGGCAAAGATAAACTTGTGGCTGCCGCCCTGAGGATTGTTTCTGCGAAATGAGATAGAGGAATAAGTCTACGGGAGATGCCAGAGAGACGTGGAAAATGATTTATAAAATAAACAGAGGACGCCAAAGCATGAAGTTTCAACCAAGTCCCTCTCACCATCTTTTGTTTATATTTAATGTAAAAAGAAAATATGAACAACAAGCAACTAGTGATTTGTAAATCATCTGCAACTTTTAACACCATGCTAAACACAACGATTAACTTCAGGTTTGTCTGTTTTTCTTAATACTGTCTAAACTTTACAAGTTACAACACATTTAAACTTTCCTTGCATCTTAACCCCAGACCTGGCACTCATAGCTCTAAAAATGGGCTACCTTACTTTTGAGGCATATTGTTTATCATCTTCAAGTTCCCCGGTACCGAAAAATGATTAATTTTAAGAAGTTGACTAAAATGATAGATACCAATACCAAATATACATTTTATTATTTAACACCCACATGACCTTAAGAGTACATAAACTGACCAACATGTCGTATTCCATGGTGGGGCTAAATGCATGCGAGGATCCAAACCAACAAAGATTCATAATCACATATAATTGACTTATCAATGCATCAAGGCACATAAAAATACACGAAGAAACAAAAAACATATGTATGTGCATGGATGTCACCAGGTTTAGTAATGAGCACAAGATAAATTACCTCTTGCTTATCCTTATATGAAGATTCTGATACGTAATGCGACCTTTAGCGAACCAGAAAAGACGGTGACATGTTATAATCAGCTATCTTTGTATAATATTGTTATACCAACTCCAGTTTCAATAATGTAGAATAGTCTAATGGACACCGCAAGGAAAAGTATACAAGTGTTTATGGACGTGTTATTAGGGGATTGACGATTGACAGATGACATACCACCAACTGTTCCGGTCAACTTTGGCCTGATGAGGGAAGATCTTTTTGCCAACGTCAGATGACATACATGAGGTCCTGCATAAAATATTTGTCCCGTAAATTTTTGATGAACTAAAGCAGTTACTACATAAGTGATATAACAGCTCAAATGATGTTAATAGTAACAGCTCCATTAAGATAGGTCAAACTAACATTTAAAATCTTAATAACAAATATTGTTTTGCAAAAAGATGCCCGGAACATTGACAACAACGCGTTCAAGAAAATGAAGTTTTTTACGGTGGATTACTATATCAATGATGAGGTCGTGCAGCTGCCCTCTTGATCGAAAGACTGCCAACTGGACATTGATCCAATACCCTTATGAACAATTGGAAATTTTGGTTAGAGGTTCTATAGAATCTACACCCATCGTATTCTGAAGCTCGGTAGATATGATGATTAACTGGCAATCTGAAATTAACCGTATGGGATGTCTCCATTCAATCTTTGCTTGAAAGCAAATAATGAAATAGTTGGCTGTATAGGGCATGTCCACATGTGGGATTATATTAGACACTGAAACAACTTAAGATATAATGCAAGTAATATTAAACTATCAAATAAAAAGGGAGATAAGGGATAAGAATAATCAGTAGGCATACTGTTGGCATCAATGGACTTTAAAAGACTTAAGATCCCCCAAAAGCATGCCCTCCATGAGCTCTACATGATGCTGCTTGTATCCAATGGCCCTGAATAAGCCCAAGATGAAGCATATCCACATCTTAAGAATGTTCCTGCAAAGAAGAGTTTGATTATGTTAGACCTGTCTGCACAAACAGACCCACAACATATTTCAAGACACATTTACAAATTGTTTCCCTACCACTCACAACTATCACCTGTTGGCCATAATTTTATTTAAATCCGCCTATATGATGCCACCATGTTATTCATTGCATATCCGCTTTACACCACACCTTCACTCTTTTCACTACAAGAATTTCCTACGCTAATTTCCAGCACCACAAACAAGGCTATTTAGTAAAATAGCAACTTCATTTTATACGCCGGTGAATACCAAATTACCAACAATCCTATACCAACTTAATTTTCACATTGTCACATATCCCTAAACATTACTCCCTCTGTCCCATAATGTTTGTCCACTTTCAATTTTGGGTGTCCCCTTAAGTTTGTCCACTTTCCTTTATTCTCCACCACACATTCTACTTTTTCACTCATTTACTTATTATTCATTTATTCTCAACCACACATTTTATACCTTCTTTCTATCTTAATAACCGTACATTTTGTGCTTTTGGACAAACAAAATGGGACGGAGGGAGTATCCTTCAATAAAAGTTAAGCATAGGATGCCTTTTCCAGAAACTAGCTTCTTTGAAAGCACTAAAAGAGAAGCAGCAATCATCAATAAATTATCTTTTCACATCAAAATTAACACTTTTCGATTCCCCCAAATTTTTGGTCCCAGCAGCAATACCAACAACAACAGTTTCAATTGATCCAACCACAATCGAAACCCTAGCTTCTAAACTTAATCATGAAATCAACATAAACCTAATTTCACGCACCCTAATATCGATTGTATAAGAAAATAGTGTGAGCGTCTGACCTGAGCCGAGACGACGTTGACCTCGAACGACGACGACGACTGTGCCGACCTCGAAGACTACAACGACTGCGTTTCCCGCTTCCATACGTAGACTCTTCTATTCAACGACGTCGTTCCGATAACACGTTTCGTCATCTTAGCAGGCGTGTGGATTGAGACGTGGCAAATTATCAAATGAACTTATCCTGATTTTAAAATTAATGTCACGACGTCGTTTGCAAGATTACAGTTAGAAAACAGTCAATGTTTGCCTACCTGTCGGCACACGGTGTAGTACTAAAATACAGCTAGTGCACCGTAACAACTATACACTTACTACTTTGACAAATCACAACCGTTAAATTTTTGAGTTAAAAATTTCAACGATTGAAAAACGCGAGTGCACATAAACATCATATACTGCGAAATAGAGTAACATAGTGTGCAACACGTCTGCTACTCGTCTACCTCCAAAAACAGTGAGCTGTGTTTGCACCTTTACTTATAACTCTACAGCTCAAATCAGCTAGCAAAGCAAGAAGTTGTCACCAGCTCCGAGAGTTTTTTGTCGAGTAGATCGCCACATAGACATGGTGGAAGCAGAGCAGACAGCAGCGCCGGTGGCTGAGGTTCCTGTGAAAGATGCTACTGAAGAGAAGAGTGTAGCTGTAGTGGACCCACACCCACCTGTGGAGGAGGATAAGAAGCCTGAGGTATCTCATGCTCTTGCAGTTGTTGAAGGTATTAGATCTTTTTTTGAAGGATTGAATTTTAGGTGGAGGGTTTTGTGTTTAGGGTTTGAATTGATGTTGCTATGCTTTGAGCTGTTAGATTTGTGTGAATTATGTGTTCAGTTTTGTTTGATCAATTACTTGAACTAGATTTATCATATGTCAATTGTTTTTGTGTTTGATTTGTGAGAAGCTATGCTTGTTGTAGACTTGTTTTTGTGTTTGATATCTATTAAAGCGCAAAACGGATTTAATCATTGCAAGAACTAAGCAGTTTACAGAAGATGTACTGAAATTTTATGTGAATGTTTTAAGTGAGAAATGGAATGTTTTTTGACTGATTGAATTTTGATATTAATGTGGGTATGTTCTCTTGTATTTGAACAGAACCAAAAGCTCCAAACAAGTCATTGGATAGAGGTAATTCAGAGTTTTTCAGATTTTGCGTATCTTTTGGTCCTTGATGAGGTGGAGAGTTTGATGTTTGATGATGAGCTTTGTTTACTGTTGGTGCGTGTGTAGATGTTGCTTTGTCACACCTTGAGAATGAGAAGAGGCTGTCTTTCATCAAAGCATGGGAAGATAACGAAAAGGCAAAAGTTGAGAACAAGTAAGAAGCCTTCTTATTTTAAATTGGTAGTAGCAAACTTTCTTGGATTGCTTAAGGTTTGGAATTGTGGAGATTCAAGTAAAATGTAAACTGAATGTGTGATTTTCAGCAGAGGATGTGTGTTTCACATTGGCCGCTTGAGTAGTTTGTAGTTGTTTCGATAACATACAGATACATTTGCTTGACGGCTTAAATATGAACATTTGTTATATATTGACCATCTGATGTACTTTATAGAGCCCAGAAGCAACTCTCAGATGTCGCGGCATGGGAAAACAACAAAAAAGCAGCACTTGAAGCCAAACTAAAAAAGATGGAGGTAGCAAATTGCCAAATTAAACTGCCAATCGCTCGAGTGGATGATAGTTACTGATTCATTTTTTGTAAAACAATCAGGAGCAATTGGAAAAGAAGAAAGCAGAATATGCTGAGAAGATGAAGAATCATGTTGCTCTAGTCCACAAGCAAGCTGAAGAGAAGAGGGCAATGACAGAAGCGAAAAAAGGAGAAGAACTGCTTAAAGCTGAGGAAATAGCTGCAAAGTATCGCGCCACTGGACAGACTCCAAAGAAAGGTCTCGGCTGCTTTGGCTAACAACATCCACTGCAATTCCATAAGGCCAATATGATTATTTCTCTGTTGTAATTACAGTGTGCATAACATACACTTTGTTCTTAGCTGAACTCGGCCTTGCTTTTACTCGTGTGTATGTGTGTTCAACTCAACTAGTAATTTTGTGCACGTATGTGCACATAGTTGTTTTTATTGATTTCAATAGTATAGTTTATATGAAATGCTTAGTAAATTTATGAAATATGAAAATATTAAACTTAACAGGGGTATTTTGGGGAGATGAATTGTGGCTTCAAAAATAACCGACAATTCACCCCCTTACATTTTAAATATAGGATGATTTAACCTAAAGAATGTTTCAAAGATTTACATTCTTAGGTTCACAAATGTCCATTCATAAAAAATGATGGACAGCATTTACTTCAGGACCATGATCCAGTAAAATTGGTGCCCAGAGGTACAAGGAGTTTCATCCTGCTTTAAAATCATGCACTGCATGTATTTAGTCTAACAAGTCAAAAGGAAGCTCCTGAGTTGATCACTGAGTAGGCATCAGTGAATGAGTTAGGGTACATTGCTCAGAGGAAATGGTGAGAAGTCACTGATATGAGTGGTCAAGAAGTTCATGTCATTGAAAGTGTAATCCATCAGCAGCTGCAAAGCTGAATCTGAGTCATCCAGCTCATCAGAGCTTGAACATGCAGAACCAGCTGAAACCATCCCCTCTATGTCCATGTCCATATCTCCCTTTTGAGCTATATCTGTTGTTGTACCTGATATGGAATCACAGCACTTCAAAGTGGATGAAAACTGAGACTGATCAAGACTTGCTGAGCTCATACCGCCTTTAGCCACCATCCGAAAGGCATCTCCAACCTCAGAGTTCCAGAGTCTTAGAAAATGGTCTGATGAGTTGTCTGAGGAAGCTGCTGGAGTTCCAGACATGAGAGACTCTTTTGATAGCCTGGCTTCTGCTTCCAGCCTGGCACTCTCCCATTGTGACATGTGGCGAGTGGATGGATCAGCTGCAAGATTCAATGCTGGCCCATAGCAAGTAGTCAAGGGTTCATGTGTCTGTGGGTCGATGCCCATTAAAAGTAAGCGCTTTTTAAGGTGGGTGTTCCACAAATTCTTGATCTCATTGTCGGTTCTTCCTGGTAGCTGAACGGCAATAGCAGCCCACCTGCACATGTGGCATTTTTTAGTATCTAAGAAAATATCCAACAGCCAAAGGCTCTTACTTATTGTCTGGTTTACCTGTTTCCAAGAATGCCGTGAAGTTGTACGACAAGCTTCTCTTCTTCTTCAGTGAATGGTCCTCGTTTAATGTCTGGCCGGAGATAGTTAGTCCATCTTAGCCTGCAACTCTTGCCGCAGCGAAGCAGACCTTTATTATACAAACAAGCATCATACGTTGGTTAATGAACAATTTCTTCACCAAAAGTCATGACATGATAACTAAGCAATAAATCTGCACAAGGCCGTGAAGTAAAACTGACCTGCGAGCTTAGGAAGGGAGCGCCATCTTCCATGGCCGTGATGGGTTATGTAATCAACCAGCACTTGATCTTCCTCGGCACTCCAAGGCCCTTTCTTTAACCCATTCTTTTCACAGCAAGGCCTCTTCTTCCCCATCTATAAGCTCAAACTCTTCAAGGCCTCTTCTAAATTTATAGAATCTCTACAGGAACAAAATAACAAGAAAGCGTCATAAATGCAGAAGCTCAGGAAATACAAATTGTCAGCGGGTTATAAGCCTTAGCAAGCATTGAATGCTGAAATGGTACAAAGACATACATTTACATCAACCCCACAAATTTGTATAAACATGAAGAGATGATGATATGCATAAATGTCTGTCTGAGAAGTAAATGCACATACATATACAACAAAAACCCCAAAGAAGATATTAAGTAGCTAGTCACAAAAGTGAACATTACATAGAGCTGCTCATTTCGTACGAACGGAATTCAGTTTGTAACATGTTATTTCAGTGACCATTTATTTCAGGCAGTAGCCTATGGACTGTTTATACAAACTCTAAAACAGACAAGTCATTCCTTCGTTAAAGAACAGACCTGATGGTGTGCCATTAGGCAGAAGCGCAAGCTTCACAGGGAACACAGCAGCTTCTTCTGCAGTTAATACTCCCGTGTTTAGGGTAATGTCGGTCTTGGCATAGCCAGGACTGATACAATTAGTCAGTATGGCGGGGTAGGCTTTAGCGATAACTCTTGTGTAAGCATTCATGGCTGCTTTAGAAAGTGCGTATGCAAAAGTGGCTGTCGGCCATCCGTTGGCTTTAAGGGAATTGTCTTTGAAATCTTGTAAGAACTTGTCAAGAACCTCTTTGATCCGATCTTCTGTTAGATTTTCTACGTCGGTGAAAACTCCTTTTGCCCATTCGTTGGAAATGAACTGAATCAGAAATTTGGTGATCAGTACTTAGAATTTTGTTCTGAGCAGGTTTACCGAATTTAAGAAGTTTACATACCTTTAAGTTTCCTAACGTGGAGGAAACGTTGACGATTCTTGGGGAATCAGATAACTGGAGGCGAGGGAGAAGTGCTTTGATCATCAATGTTGCACCGTAGTAGTTGGTTTTCAGGCGGTCTTCTGCCATTTCGTATGTCTGAGTAGCTAGTTCACTCCGATCAGCTTGTGTTCCAAACGGCTGTAAACATGGAAGTGATGAACATCAGTCAAAAACAGTAATATGCCATTTGTGTCAGCTAATAAAGAATCTAATAAATGGGAAATCGGAAATTAAGTGGCATGCCCAGTCTCCGGTAAGCTCAACAGCTTTCAGAAAATTATCAACATTGTATGTGATTCCATTGATTGCCGCGTTATTCACCTGCAATGCAATATCAATATGTGTCAACATGTTATCTCCAACAACAACCAAAACAAACGTAAAATGTTATATTTGAGCCAATTTCTAAGAGTTACCATTTACTACAAGCTAAAAAAATTGTGCTAAAAAAATTGTGTCGGAAGTGGCAAGAGCTAAGTGATCAACTAGCAAAGTGAAGAAAATAATACGAGGTAACTGAACTGACCAATATGTCCAGCTTCCCAAACCGGGTAGCTATGAAATCAGCAACTGCAGTGATACTAACTGGATCCACCACGTCTAGCTGATGAAAGGCCACTTTATCAGAAAGACCACAAGCTTTGAGCTTTTCAACAGCTTCAGAACCTCTTTGCGCATTTCTTGCTGTTAAAATCACCATAACTCCTTCAGAAGCCAACTGCTTGCAAATTTCAAAACCAATTCCTTTGTTGCCACCAGTAACTACTGCATACCTGAGGGTCATCTTGATCAGATTGAGCTGAAGTTTGAGACATGAAATCAGACCAGTTTGGCTTGCCCTCTTAAGTCCTCTTTCCTAGGTTCTAGAAGAGATCTTGTTGATAGCTAAATGGCCAGCATTGATGTGATTGGAGGTTGTTTTGTCTTTTGCTTTTATCTGCACTGAAAATTCAAGTCAGATAAGATTACAAAATATCAAGTTCCACTAAAACTGGGCTCAGCCAGAAACAGCCACTGAGGCTCATTTAGGTTCACAAGATGGCATCATTGCAATGTTGAACAACAAAATTTTACTAAAAAAATACAGCAAGGTTCTATCCTGTACATCCATTTCTTAACTATTATTGACATCATATTGAGTACCTGGAAATTTTACAGTAGTGAATACTAATACATTGTATGATAGCTGCTGATTACAAGTGTATGTAATCAGCAAAATGTTGAGGATTTATGTTGATGGGGAAGTTTGGACTCTGGGTGTTGGCGAAGAGATCCACCAACGAATTGAGTTACAATAAGGGGTTCCTATTTTTCATGCACGAGAGGATGGTACACAGGGTACCACATATTTTTTCGGACGTACTCCACTGTCTCTTCCTGCGTAGAGAATAACAACCGGTTATAAATGTGTGGCCTAACTTAGAGAATTTAAAAGAAGTAATAAGTTTTGACGAATTTCATCGACATAAAAGCTCCTATTCATCTTCAAACCAAGGTACAAAAAATGTTTACAATCGCCTAGCTTTAGGTTTTGGTTTTATTTTTTGGACATCACCAGACTTTCAAAGGAAATCTTACTTTTGACAAGTTGAGAAGCTCATTTGGATCCATTTCACCATATCCTTCTGCAACTTCTTCAGCAACAGCCGTGCGCACAATAGCAGCTCCGACTTCTGCTGTAATATCTCGAATACTGCATTTCTCAAGCATGGTGAGATTATTTTCAGAGGACATTCCTTAAAACTGATAATTTCCAGGTTTAGTGAGTCTATTTTGACAATACCTGTCAATCGATGGGTATAGCATGCCTTGTTCAATTTCCTCATCTGTCATGTACGAGGCAAGGCTGCAAAAAGAACGGCCAGTAACATATTACAGTACAACGTAATAAAAATACATGATGTGTACATAACTGGGCAACTGTGAAATGAATTATATGCCATAGATACATTCAGAGCAGCTTGCAACATTCCATCTGTGATTATAGCTAGCACCCGACAGAAAGAGTTCCAGCCAATCCTGATTAAAAAACCAGAAACACTTTTCAACTTCATGCAATGTTGTTTAATGCCTATAAGAAAATTATTGTTCGGTAGCGAGCACGTACCCAGGGAACAAGTACATGTTATTTGCTTGATTTACATGGCCAATTTTACCATTCTCTGTAAGATGTGCAAGTTATCAGTTATGAAATTATACATATGAAATATTTGTTGATGAATATTATAAAGAAAATTTACCAAGTTCGACGTTCTTAAAGGGACTTCCGCTGGCAAAAACTATATGTTCACCAGCATGCTTGAAAGCATCAGCAGCAGTGCATTCAGCTTGTAACAAAAAGAAAATGTCAGTTAATGGGCTAGGTGCTGCTCTGCTATGATGCAGACACAAATTTGCAAGAACATACCATTCATGGTAGGGTTCGACATGGCAAAAATGGCAGGTCTAACCGAATCAGATTCTCTCATTGCTTTAAGCACCTGATCATTTCCATTGCAAATATGATTTGGAGTATTATATGTGGGAAATCAACAATGGAAAGTTATTTTTAACTTCTAACGACATCGAGTTAGATATCTCAATACTCAACGCACCTCCTCATGGAAGATACCACCGACTCCAGACAGTCCAAGGAGCACATGGGGCTTCACCTTCTTAACCTGCACGGTTCTTTTCATATTCATACTGAATAGCATTAAAATTAGTTAAGCTAAAACTTCTGCACCAACGCTATTTCCCGAAACAAAATTAAAAAATATGAGGTCTGTCAGCATGAATGTTTCAATGATTGAAAACAAATTAACAACCACAAATCAGTTTAGCAATCTTACCACTTCCAGAAGGCTTGCTCCTTCAGCAAGACCCTCAATCTCTCCGGGTACCCTGGCAAATGGTGCAGCCGCAGGATCAATCACCTTTCGGTCCTTTGTTATAAGGCCCTGCAACCGAAATAAATCTTTGATAAGCAGGAGGCTGTAGAAATAAATCTGATTATAAAAAATATGACTACTGACATCTTTATCAAGTAGGAAAAACTGGTGAGCAACAGCTGATAAATCTTTCCCTGCCATTCTCGCAGCAGCCTGTGCAGCCGTTTTTATGACGCCAAGCCCAGCACTGGGTCCCAAATGACAAAGTTAAACCAGCAATACTAAAGCATAGACGAGTGAGGGATGTGAACTAGTTTTAAAATACCTCCCAGCTCCCACTACGACTATTTTTTGATGTACAAAGTCTGTCAAGGGTCGACCTTGGGCCCTGACGGCTCCAAGTAGTCCAGCAAGAGCCACACCAGCAGTTCCCTGCAGTAATATCACATTATCACGGTCATGAAATCTCGCACAAGCTCATGGATCATGCAGATGAGAGTTGGAATTCCAGAGAACTTACTTGAATGTCATCATTAAACATTCGAAACCTGTTACGGTAACGTGACAAGGTTTCAAAGGCCCATTTCATCTGAAAGTCCTCAAACTATGAAGATGACTGATAGTCAGTTACAGGAGAGTAGATAGCCTTTACAAAGCATTTCATTAACTTAGGAGTAGTGAAACAGACCTGCACAATAGCCTTGGGCCAGCGTGTGTAAGCAGCTTCCATAAATTCATCAACAATCGCTAGGTACTCGTCTCCTTCCAACCTTGGCTGCCGAAGTCCTAAATCTATACCCAAGTAAAATCATTTAAATGGTTAGTTACATGACTGTTAGTTTATATTGATTTCACAAGTATCAAGTTATATTTGACAACCAAAAAAATCTTATTCGCTTAATTTATTGTGTAAATGATCACAAAAGAAAGAACAACTTACAAAGGCGATCATCAAGAAGCTTTTGATTGTTGGTACCGACATCAAGCATCACTGGAAGAATCTGTCAGATGGATGAGCTTAGGTTAATGTGTGCTATCAGTATTAGACATCGAAGCATGATTACACAACTTTTTGTAAAATCTTAAGCCATATTTAGAAGGAAGGAAAAACATACTCTTTGAGGGTTGAAGCCAGCAGCAGCAACATATATATCAAGCTTCCCAACAGGTATTCCGATTCCCTGAACTCCAAGGTCGCCCAAACCAAGAATCCGACTTCCATCGGTGATGACTATCATGTCCACCTGCACATAAGATTTCTGGTCAGGTCTAATCATGGAGCAACACCACAAATGTGATTGAAACTTAGTCGACTTGCATCTCAGCAGACCTGATGAGATGGCCAATTATAGATCATGGACATCATCTCTCCCTTGTCCTTTGCACTGAAATACATTCCGCGTGGTCTCCTGAACAACCCCGAGTAGTTTTGACATACTAATCCCACAGTTGGAGTGTAGATTACAGGAGCAAAATTTTTGATATTATCAATGAGAACCTAGAGCGTAAACAAAGAAAGTACTCCAAATGTTAGATGTGAAAAGCCAATCCTAATTGACTAATAACAACCGCAGTACTTACCCGGTAGTACAGTGTTTCGTTCCTATCATGTAGCCTGTTCAGTATTCTCCACTTAGCCAAGGATACGACACTCTCAGGTTCGTTTATGGTGTTCTTCTCCAGTGAGTTATAGGAATCCACTATCAATGCATCAAAAACGCTACAATTAACAAATCATTTGTGGCAAGAGTTGGTCATACACATTACTCGAACCAACATTACTTACTGAAACGGAGATACTGCTGCTCAAATGATATGATACGAGGAGGAAGCAGTCCACGGAGCCCAAGTCTGTCTCTTTCAGTCAAAGGAAAAGCAGTGTCCTAATAGGAAGAAATATACTTCTGAATCCGCAAAACTTCAAAGCATATTTAACATGTCAATTTTACACAAACTGAATCTAAACCCTGACTAAAAACACTTCAATCGATTGCCCAACGGAGATATATCACACTCCTTGTACTAAAGCAGCACTACACTACCACCCGGTAGGATGCATGAAGAAACCTTCCACGCCACAAATCCAAATAAGTTTAAACTGTGTATCTAACCAGTAAAGTCGATACCTTTCAACTCCTAATTTGTCAAACACATCCACAACTTTACAACAAGACCAACAACAAAAAGGCAAAACATGATCTACTAACAAAAACCAAACACAATTACACTATTACTCAAATCAAACATCAAGACTGGACCTTATTGAACCATGGATCATGAAGAATGTCCGTTCCACTTTTACGAACAATAGACGGTCCAGGAATGGCAGTGGACAACAGCCTCGACCGGTTACAAACCCTAGAAGCTGCGAATCGAGCAAGATTCCACATATTTACCAGAAAAATGCAAACTTTACTAAATCAAAGCTCGAGTCAGTATTGAGTGGTCATCAGTAACCGGAACTGAAATTAATGATTGATATTGAATAATCAATCAAGTTGGAGAAATGGGTCGCGGTAGAATTGAGTCACTGAAGCTTTGGTGGCTTAAAGGCGTCATCTTTGAATCACAGCCGACAATCTGAGTGAGTGAAAATAAATGCTGGTGAGTTTATTTTATCTGCATCGGAATTGTTTGCTTAGAATTTAAAATCATTGTCGGATATTAAGTAATTTTATACTCCCTTGTGTTTAAGATTTTTTGTTCTCAGGATTTATTAGCTTAAATTATTTAGGTAAATTTTATAAATTTATCAAAAATATTGTTAAAATTTTAATTTATCAAAAAAATAGAAATTTTTATTTTTGCGGAAAAAATAAAATCGAAACTTTCAATCTAACAAAATACAAAAAGAAAATTTAAGGATAATATGATATGATACAAACATGTTTCGTTTTACAAGGAATACATGATTTGAAACAATAAATTTAATATTAAGAGAAACACAAAGGTCAAAATTGATAATAATTTCTACTCCATCCGTTCCATTATGAGTGTCTCATTTCCTTTTTGGATGTCTCAAAATGATCTTCCCATTTCCTAAAATAGAAACTTTTTTACCTATACATTTACACTCTCTTTCATACTTTTTATCCCACTTATTCTCTTTCTTACTTTTTATCTCACATTTTTTAATTTTCTTAAAAACCGTGAAAGTTCTCAAATGAGTCACTCAAATTGGGACGGAGGGAGTATCTGCTAACTCCATATTTAAAATAACTTTTTTTTTCAAAATCGATTTCTAAATATCGATATCTTTACAAAAAATCAACAATACCAAATCTAGAGATTAAAAATTCAAACATAATCAACATATTTTTAGTAACTCGAATCCCAACAAATTTTAAGAAATAATAATAAAATAACATTAAAATTCAAATCCCAACAAACCACAGATTTCCATTCCTTGCTGTTTCGACTCTTCATATGATTCTCTCCTCCCGCCAACGTCTACCAAGTTTCTATCTTTCCCTCACTTTTCTCTCTCTCCCGAAAAACCCCACTGTTTAATTTTTGTATAAATAAAAACCCTATTTTTCCTCATAGAATCATCTTTTCTGCTAATCTGTAGTTCTGAATCTTGAACGGTTACGAAAATTGTATACGGTTTCTGAAACCCTTTTCGGCATTCTAACGTTCACACTCATCAAGTTTGTAGCTTGATTAGGAAGCCTAGTTGTTGGTTAAAGGGTTTTGCGAAAGTTGCGATTTTTTTATTTTTGGTGTTGGTGTGATTTGAGAGATGGCTGCTGCGGTGGAAGTTGAGGGTAGTACTGAAGAGTCTGAGAACAGTCATGGTACTCATCCTGTCGATCCTGCCAGCAGGTTTGTTTTTCCTACCTTAATCTTGTTTTTATATTTTGTTCACTGTCTGTTGTGTCTGATATCTAGTGTAGGGTTTAAGTTTATTAGACAATGTGTCAGGTTATTTGTAGAATTTTTTATTTGGGCGTTATGGTTTGATGCGTTCGTTGTCATTGTATCGAATCAGTGTGTTACTAGTAGCATTGCTCCTGCTTGTTTCTTTAGCTACTTTGTCTGCATAAAGTGTAGTTTTTGATTGTTGATTTTTTATCTATAGGAGGGTGACTGGTCCGAAGAGACGATCAACAGTGGGAGGCTGGACTCCAGAACTGGTTAGTTCTTAATAGTTGATACCTTACCTTACATTGTCCTGCAGGTTTTTTATTTTGGATATGTTGAACAGGGTTATTAAGAAAAGGATACTATGTGTTCTCATTGTAGCTCAATTATCTACAGGGAATGAAATTGTAGTTTGTAATCGATATTCTAATAAATTTGGAAGAGAAACTATTCTTTTTTATTTTGTTAGCGCATGATTTTCCATTTTTTGCTTACATGTTATGATTCGATTGTTGGCATATGCAGGATAAGCTATTGATAGAAGCATACAACAAGTGCGAAGGGAAACCTTGGAAAAAGATCGGTAAGCCTTTTGAGATATATTTTGTTTTTCATTAGTTAATCCAACCGTTGCATTCTCATTCACACGTTAAATTGAAATTGCAAAATTTTAAACTTTATGCAGCTGAAATGGTTCCTGGTAAAACTGATGTTCAGTGTCTGCATAGGTATCAGAAAGTACTTCATCCATCTGTCCACAAAGGACCTTGGACACTAGAGGTACTTATAGCAGTGAAGTGGATATTGAGTTATTTTTTCTTTTCATCTCAAGTATATTCACATTTAAGTTTGTTCTGTGATGTTAGGAGGATAACCATCTGCGTGAATTAGTAGAGAAACTGGGAGACAAGAGGTGGTCTGATATAGCAAAAGACTTACCAGGGCGCATTGGAAAGCAATGCCGAGAAAGGTATTTTTTAGAAAATAAGTTGATATACTCTTTTGGTATTTATTTACTATGTTTTGTGCTACCGTTCGTGGTAAACGAGCCATGTTGATAGTTTTCTCGTCAACGACTGCGCAGGTGGAATAACCACTTGAAACCCGACATAGATAAATCACCATGGACAAAAGAAGAGGACTCAGTCATTATAAGGGCTCATCATGAAAATGGAAACAGGTGGGCAGAGATCGCAAGGCTTCTTCCTGGCAGGTATGATAAATTTAGATAAATCTCTTCAATAAGTAATAATAAGTTTTGGTGCAGAGAAGTCTCTGTTATTATATGTTGACAATTTGTTAATTCTTGCCATCCCAGAACTGAGAACTCGATCAAAAACCGATGGAATTGTAGCTTGAAGAAGAAACCTCTACTCTGGGGTAATCCGCAAAAGTTAGATGAGCAGCTCAAATGTGAAGGATATCCAGTTAAGCCTCTGCGTGGTTACAAAAAAAATGATGTCAAATACGCATTTCGTCCATCTATTGGAACTCCTAATGGAACGGCTGTGGACTTGCACATTACTGAGCTATTTAAGGACCTCACCAATTCATTGTCTTCAGATTTAATTCAGGAAAACAAAGAAGAAACTCATGCTGGACCTGAAACTTTAAGAATAGATTTAATTCAACATACCTGCAGCGGACAGCAGCAAAGAGGTACCATCGACTACTTTCAAAGTTCTTTAGCTGCAGAAAGCAGAATTTCTGGGCAAGAGCTTAGAGAACTTGATCTTGAACTACACAGCTCGTCAGACAATGGATCTCAGTGTATGCGCGCTAACTTGATAGATAATTGCAGAAGCCCCTTTGGTACAATATCTGATGGTATGCATACCCTTTTGAAAACACCAGCAAGCCAGGATGTCTCCCTTGCTTCTCCTGCCAAGGAAATCGAATATTCACTCAGCTGCAGTGGTAGTCCTAAATCTATATTGAGGAGTAAGGCCACAACATTTAAGCACATGCCTTCCATAATAAGGAAAAGGCGCATAGAATCAAGTCCGGATACTACTCCAACCAACAAAGTTTGTAGGATAGAAGAAACTGTAGGTAAGTTAGCATATAGCCAGCAAACTGAATCACCTGATGAGCAACTTTCGCTAGAATTGTCACTCTCCCTTCCCTCACACTCCTCAAAGCAGCATGATCGCACTGGTAGAACCAGACCTGTAGAAAAAAGTTTAGAGAGGGAGTTTGATGCAGTTTGGGATTCTTCAGACAAAAGCCTTGACATTAAAGTATAGCATTCGCATAAGTACTTATCTTCTTCTGATTCAGGTTTTTTGCTTCTCTTCTTATTTAACTCTGCGGTACATTAGCTATGCTCTGGTCGAAGGGGGCTGGAAATTTTCACATTTTTGTCACGCATTGTGACCCTTTGAATAAGAAAAAACCAGAGTCTGAAGATTACTGCAGCAGATTTTGTGCTGCTCAGAATAACACTGAAATTATTTCATTGTGTAGCTGTGGATGGCTTTTGTAGTTGTTTTTTTGGCTTTCTAATAGATTGCATGAATAGTGAAATTGTTGTCGATCCACTTTCTATTAAAATCTTCTTGTAAACGTAATGGAACAGTGTGTCTAGTTTTTGTTACTCTTCTTTTGATAGTTACAGATTACAGAGTGATTGAAGCAAATAGTTTACTTAGAACAATAAGCTCAGGTCAGTAAAAATTGAGCTTTCAAAGTCGCAGATATTGATTTGAAGTAGGAAAAATGGCATATAGTTTGCTTACATGTCATTCTAATTTAGTTTTAAAAATTTCATAATAAATAAGACAACAGTGTTTCTTAAAAGAAAGTAGTCTGACAAATACAGAATCCTGTTTGCTAAGTAACATAAACTTGTCGCCTAGATGATTCCATGAATGTAGACTATGGTCTCATGCACATTACTTCTTCTTCTCACCACCACCGGCAGCCCTAAAACAAGTTAAATAATTAGTTATAACTCAGAAGAGACTTATTGTATAATAATCTATAATCACTACATTCAATGCAAATGAGTCAGCACAGAAGGAATGTAGTAAAACAAAAAATACCTCATCTTGCGCAGGACACTGGACATCTCTTCTCTCTTTCGCTTTGCTCTCTTGTGAGTGCCCAACTTCCTCTTAGCAACCTTCAGAGCACGCTTGTCCTTACCGACCTTGAGAAGCTCAGTGATTCTTTTCTCATATGGAGCAAAGCCAGCAACCTCTCTGATGAGGCTCCTCACAAAATGGACTCTCTTGCTTGTTTTCTGAATTAACAAATGTGGTAAAGCTGTTGTCAAAATATTAATTACGAGGACAAAAGTCTAAAGCAGGAGAATCCAATCTAGAAATGAAACATTCATTAGTCTATACACGAACTGGGAACCAAATATAAATGAAAGCAAATAAAAAAGATGAAAAACTTACCCCTTTTCTATCAGAAGGGCGTGGAGCCAGCTCCTTCTTGGTGACAATGTGTCCCTTGTTCAAACCTACAAAGAGGCCTGTGTTCGGCTGTTTTGGTGCCATATCCCTGATCGCACATACTTATCAATATCAGCTTCCATTAATCAACCACACTAATATATAAACATTCAACACATTCTACCAGAACAGCCAAAAAATCCCACACTTCACAATATGAATCAAATTAGTATAAAACACTCTAATTGCAAGCATACTCAATAAATAACCAATTTGTCTCAGCAACTGCCTTCACTTGATCAATCAAATTACATTTTCAGAACTTAATTTATCCAACTGATCTTAAAACCAGCTAAAACATTGCATCACATTACATCAAAATCAAATATTTTCTTCCACTAAATTCACACTTCAGCATACGCACCTGACAACGAAGTGACGATATTCAATAACCTGAGACAAAATCAAAGTTAGAATCGTTTCAGAATGAGATTAGCAAGTCGAATTGCGACTGGCTATGCGATTAGATACCTGCAAATCCGGAGCGGCGAGCTTCGGCAAATTTAGGGTTTTGACAATATGTATGCAGGTAGCGATTGGGGCTGAAGTGTAATTTGTTAAGACTTGAGGGGCTTGATTAATATAAGCGGCCCAGTAGGGTACCCGGACTGCTCTAAGGCCTTGTTAAATTGGGCCAATCATCTTTAGCCCACGACAGAACGCCGCCACAAACAACGGCCATAAAACGTTCGAAAAATATAACTGTTTTTTATATCTGTAGGGCATCTTGACCTTTTTCATGGAAAGTCTAGTGAAGATAATTTATTTTTCTTCTTGATATTTCATGATCAACAAAATGCACGCTAATTTTTCTTTATATTTTGCCAATGTATTAAAAAATTTACGAAATGGAGATGCACTCAGAAAGATTTGAACTACGTGTACAGAGTTGCGGTGTACTGAGTGTTCTTGATTGAAAAAGATGTGACAATGTATCCTTAATATGTCAGTATTCTTGGTACCACTTCCATTCATTGCTTGATCAATCAACTCCACAAGGTTAGATTCTCTTTCACTTCCATGCAAAACCAAATCAGACTAGCACAACCAAACAGTAGAACATGCTATGTACATGTCAAACTCAAGGTCGGTACTCGGTAGTACCCCATCAGACAATGCTTCCATCAGTTTCAGCTTACAAATGAGTTAATGCATCAAACACAAACAGGCAACCAGACATGCAATTAAAACACAACTGATAGATAAACAAATCTCAAGTACGTACTATAATTATCAGACAATGAATTCTTTACATTTTGTCGCATTTGAGTTAATGTTAACTCATTATCAAACCGTTGAGGATTGCATCAAAGACAATGAAAACTTCGCCGGTTGTCTAAAGTTTTGTTTTTTAGTTTTGTCATCGAAATCTGCAGTGCATATTGCATCGTGCTTGATCGTGGTTACAGAAAATGTTAAGCAGGATTGAATATTACTGATTGCATTAATTACCCACATGGTTCTTGGTTCTTACAACACTAATGTTTCCCTGCTTGCATTGGATTCTTGAATGTATATACATTACATTGTAAGGCTCGGATGTTCGTATTCGGATAATATTTGATCCGAATACGAACACGTTTTTGCGAGTAATTCCTAACTGATGGAGTATCATACACTGCATTGTTAAGTCAAGAAATCTTTTATATCTTGTTGAATACCTTTGTGTTAAAAAAGTCAGTATAGTTGGCCTACTGTCTCTAATTCAAAGTTAGATCATCTCTGTAAATTCGAATATTTTCCGTAAAACTACGGCCAATACGACATCGTTGTGAAATGTTGTTAAAAGTACTACCAATAGTAAATTTTGTAAAGTTTTGTACATCCCTAGAAGATTCTTTTGCAAAAATTTCTGTGTAATTTGACTTTCCAATCCTCTGAATCAGCCTTCAAACCAGCTCTAGTTCAGAGTGACTGTTCTGAGTATGAAACATTGATTTCAATTTTAATTAATTAAATAGTTAATTTAACTGTAGGTGAGAATTGAAAATAGGGTATGATCAAGTGGAGGAGTATTGGAGGAACTGAAGCAATAAATGCTGTATGATTCATCAATGTTGGTGTATCTGACAGATATTAAAGAGGAACCCAAACAAGGAAATTCATTACCTGGTCCATCCATGATAAGAAAAGCAAACACAGTATAATGTTAATGTCCTGTCTCAAAAAACAAAAGTATCACCACCACAATTTTAACCTCTCCACTATGCAAATGTGTTTCTCATGCCTCTTTGATGATTGTTGAAGTGAAACTGAACAAGGGTTTGTGAGAAAAATCCAAACTTTTTGACAGCAAATCAATAATAATGCAGTTTCAGTCTTCTGTTTCCTTGTTTGTCTGATCCCTTCTTCTGTCTCTGAAAGGTATCCCTGTCTGTTTTTGATCTTGTTGCTGTTGTTTTGGTGTAAAGTTGAGATCTTGATGTTGGTTTTGTGGTGGCTCAGATTGTGGTGAGAGATAGATGGCTAGTGGGATTCAAGAGATTGGTAATGTGCCTGGAAATCTGAGGAAGCAGCTTGCTGTTGCTGTTAGAAGTGTTCAATGGAGCTATGCTATCTTTTGGGCACTCTCACCAACACAACAAGGGTGAGTTTTTCAGATTTAGGGTTATTGTTTTTGTTCATTTCTGTGTCTGTTTGCATCATTACTTTTGCTAAGGTTCAAGTTCTAGGTCTCCAACTCAGGTTACTCCTGTTTCAATATTAGCTCAGATTCAGGCCATTTTTGCTGCTCATTTTGTTGTTTATGTTCTGGATCATATTTGTTGCAGGGTTTTGCAATGGGGAGATGGATACTATAATGGCGATATCAAGACTAGAAAAACGTTTCAAACCATGGAACTAAAACCAGACAAGATGGGTTTACAAAGGAGTGAGCATCTCAGGGAGCTTTATCTGGCTTTGTTGGATGGTGAATGCAGTGAAACACAAACTAAAAGGCCTGCAGCCTCACTATCACCAGAAGATCTATCAGATGCCGAATGGTACTATTTAGTCTGCATGTCCTTCGTGTTCAATCCTGGCCAAGGGTATGTTTTACAACCACCCTTTTGACAACTATTTAATGATTCAGATTTGCAAAAAAAAATTGTTCTACATTTGATTCTGTGTTCCACAGCTTGCCAGGAAGCGCATTATCTGCTGGCCAACCGATCTGGCTTTGCAATGCTCAGTATGCAGACAGTAAAGTGTTTTCTCGATCCCTTCTTGCTAAGGTACTCTCATCTTTCGTCGATTCAAGACTTTATATGCTGATATGGAACAAATTTCTCACCTTTTACCCTTTCCAACTGCTGGATCTATCTTGTGTCCTTCCCAGAGTGCTTCTATTCAGGTATACCATGTTATAGTGTAATGACATCAGTTTCTACCATGTCTCCCATCTGCCATTTTTATTTACGTGAAACCTTCGTGTGCAGACTGTGCTTTGTTTTCCATACTTGGGTGGCGTGATAGAGCTGGGAGTCACTGAACTGGTATATACCGCAAAATAAGATACCTAGACTTCAAGATTTCTCATATAGTTGTTCTTGATTTGAGGTTCTTTCTTGAGTTCAGGCACAAGAGGATCCTAATCTCATCCAACATGTCAAAACCTCACTCCTAGACTTCTCGAAGCCAGACTGCTCAGACAGATCAATTTCTGCTGCAAATAATGAAGATGACAACCAAGACCCAATGACTGCACTCTTGATCCATAACAAGGATGAAATGGCAATGGAACTCGAAGATATCAAATTCTCAACAGAAAATCTCACATTTGCTCAAGATGGCGATTACCATGAAGAATTTGACATGGGTTCTCCGGATGATTGCTCCTTTGGAACCGAGCTCCATCAACAAACTGAGGACTCATTCATGATGGAAGATATCAATGGTGGGGCGTCTCAGGTCCAAAGTTGGCATTTGATAGATGAGGACTTCAGTACTGGCATCCCGGGTTCAATAAACTCAAGTGACTGTATTTCCCAAGTGGTCGAGAACAAGAAGCATTTAAGTCACTCGAATAAGCTCCAAACTTGGAGCTGTTTGAAAGAGCTCCAAGAATGCAATAATACCAAGACGACTTCTCTGGATATTATAGACGAGGACCTGCATTATAAGAGGATTGTTACGACAGTATTAAGAAGGTCAGCTGCACCATTATCTTTCCATACCTGTGACTGCAAATCAAGCTTTGTGGCTTGGAGCCAAATGGGACATGGCAGTGTCTCTAAGTCAAAGGCTCATCAGAGCATTTTAAAAAAAGTATTGTTCGAAGTCCCTCTGATGCATTGTGGAAGCTCTCGGAAGCTAGGTGACCATTTCAACAATGTCTGCAAACAAAACAAGATAATAGATGATCAGAGACAAGACGTGAAACTTTTAGCGTTGTGCACCATGGTTCCTTCGATCAGTCAGGTAAATTTATTTACTGACAACCATCTGGTGAAACCCTTTACCTGATTTACAAGTCTGACTTTTAAAACTTATGTAGGCCGACAAGGCATCAATCCTTGAAGACACGATAAAGTATGTGCAAAGGCTCGAGGCAAGAGTAGAGGAGCTACAGTCATCCACAGGACAGGCAGAGGAAGTCACCCAGAACAGAAAGAAGTCTGCAGACGCATTAGAGAACACATCAGATAATTACGACAGTATAAATGAAAGTAGCAAGAAGACATGGATACAGAAGAGGAAAGCCTCACATGTTGAATGTGGAACAGATGAATCAGAACTTAACAGTATCACTTTAAAAGAAGGAAATGTATTCGACATGACTGTCAGAATACAGGAACAGGAAGTGGCCATCGATATACAATGTGCCTGGAGAGAATATCTCCTGCTTGATATCATGGATACAGTAAACAGTCTGCATCTAGATGCTCACTCTGTTCGGTCAGCAACTCAAGACGGTATTTTCACACTAAGTATCAACTCAAAGGTACAATTTTTACACCAAACATTAAATATCACCTAGCTCTTAGAATCAACTCACAAAACAATATATGTAATGCAACTCTATTTCAGTTTCGAGGAACAGCAATCGGATCAGCAGGGATGATAAAAGAAGCAATATGGAAAGTAGCGAATAAGTGCTGACAAGTACAAGCCTAACCACAGACAGTGTACAATTATGCCCGAGACTCTTAGCTTCAGTTCAGTTTTTTCTTTACTAGCTTTAGCAGTACGTAGAGAACTTAGCGTACTTTTTTCCGGGTGTTCTTGACACAGTATCACCCATTTTCAGTCCTCATGTATGTTAACTAAATTTTTCTTCTGCACTATTTTGGTCTGAAATTCTTAGTCTTATGCATTTATCAATGAAACTGTTCCTCAAACTTAGAAGCTTAATTTTATTTATGTAAAGTCTTATGCTGCTCATGGAAGGCAGCGGACAGGCCGCTGCCGTCCAGATGAGCAGACCGACACAGCTAAAAGCGTGAAGCTATTGATAATGAAATATAATGAAAAGACGGTGAAGCAGAAGATGGTATGCACGTCTATATGCACGCCTTAACTCAGAATAAAAGAATACCGAACGTGGCAGTGTTATTGCTTATGATATTCAGTTTCAGAACATAAATGCAGATTGCAGACAAAGAAGAAAATATTTCAAACGCAAAAATGGATAACCTGTCAATCTCAGACGAGGCGTCAGAGTTTTCCTATCCTTCGCCACCTTCATCAATGGATCAAACAGAAACTCCAGCCACAGCGAGGACTGGGTATACTTCGTTGATGAGTGTAGACTCATTTGCTTATTGCAGAACCAATTCCGGAACATCAGAGTCTGTTGATGAAAATGTTTGTTCCTCCAATGAGCCTTCTCCGGTGCGTGGCTTTGCAAGGATGATCAGCCGTAATCCACCTTCCCTGTCAAGATTAGGAATGAAACAACATAAGCAGCGAGTAAGAGATGATGAGCTAGAGACTCAAGAAACTGCAGACTACGGTTCGCCAACTTCTGCTATAATATTTTCTAAACATTTTTGTCTTCTCAATTCAGTGATTAATATGATGTAAGTGTTTGGCAGAGGCTGAACTGATGAAGGAGAGGTTTGCTAAGCTGCTTCTAGGGGAAGATATGTCAGGGAGCGGAAAAGGAGTGTGCACGGCTGTTTCGATCTCGAATGCCATCACAAACCTTTATGGTATACACAACTTATAAAGCAAGAAAAAAAGTTAACTATTTTCTGTTCGATTTCCTGACTACTGTCACACATTTCTGCAGCAACAGTGTTCGGACAAAATTTAAGACTAGAACCGCTAAAATACGAGAAGAGAACTCTGTGGAAAAGAGAAATGAAGTGCTTACTATCTGTCTGTAACTACATAGTTGAGTTTTACACAGAGACGCAGAATTTACCCAATGGGGAACCCATCGAGGTAAAGCTACAGTCTGCTCACAGAAAAACCTTAAAACCGGAACTTATTTTACAGATTTAATCTCATGGAAATCGTGCAGGTTATGGCAAGCAGACCAAGGGCAGACATCTACATGAACCTACCAGCATTGCAAAAGCTCGATAAAATGCTAATTGTAAGAGCCTAAGGAAGATAAAAATACTACTAACAGTTTTCTTACTTATGTCAAATAGATGACTTTTTGCTAAAGATTAAAATCTATCAGGAAATACTGGATAGTTTCGAGGAAAGGGAATTCTGGTATGAAGAACAAGGAAGTGTGTCAATGAATTCTAACAAATCAGGCTCGTCATTCAAAAAAGTTACGCAAAGGAATGAAGATAAGTGGTGGGTACCTGTCCCTTGTGTGCCTTCAGGTGGAGTATCTGAAGCTTCGAGAGTAGACCTGCAACATAAACGTGACAGTGCCAATCAGATTCACAAAGCAGCCATGACTATAAATAGTAGTGTTTTAGCTGAGATTGAAATTCCTGAATCATACATGGCAGATCTCCCCAAGGTAAGGCTTAGATATGCGTAGCCTGCAGACTTTCCGGAACTTTTTGTACTTTTTTGTTTCTGAAGAAACTGAACTCGGTGTGCAGAGTGGACGTGCAACTCTAGGGGACACAATATACCGATACATGTACAACGCGGAGAAGTTCTCACCAGAGCAGCTTCTGGAAAACCTCAAAATAAGTTCTGAACACCAGGCTTTAGAGATAGTTGATAGAGTGGAGGCTTCAATGTACACCTGGAGACGCAAAACCTGCATGAGCCATTCAAAATCATCATGGGACATGGTGAAAGAAGTAATGTCGGAAAATGAGAAATCTGACAAAAATTATATGCTAGCTGAAAGAGCAGAGAGTTTACTGTACAGCATGAAGTGCAAATACCCTGGACTCTCACAGACTAATCTCGACACTCGCAAGATACAATGCAATCGAGTAAGCTTTCACCTGGAAAATCAGATAAATATCGCATGCAGACAAAAACCATACAAATTGATACTAAAGAGAACTTCTAATTTTTGCAGGATGTGGGGCAAGCCATTTTAGAAAGCTATTCAAGAGTACTTGAAGGTCTAGCATACAACATTGTTGCCTGGACAGAAGATGTGCTATATGCAGATACCAACGAAAAAAGCGAGTAGTTTAACAACGAATTTTTGCTAGAAGGAAATTTCGATAAAACATTATCATGAGACAACATAGAAGAACAGCATTGGATCACACTGCTAAAGAGCCAAATACATCATTTTGAGCACTTAGTCCACAAGACACAGAAAGTCAAGAAACTGAGAGATTAGCTGATATGCAAGAGTCAGCAAGAGGCAGCCAAAAATAGTTTTTTTTCATCATAAAAATGTTTGTACAAACTATGATGTTCCATTTGGCATCAGGAAGCACATAGTTTACACACACATGTACTCCAACAATTTTGTACCCACTTTCCCCACAAATATATTGACATTAAGCATACAACCTACAGGAGCAACAAAGTTCATACCTTCACTACACCCATTTTGAAAACTCGAAAACACAGGTTAGCTTTTATTACAGAACTATAGACAGTAAACACAAACAGTACCATAAATGATGATCTCTTGAACTCAGCAGCGCGTGAATCTGAAGAAACCAAATCAAAACTCATGAAGTTACCTCACCAATACCATTATACAGCTTACTACAGCATCATCCACCAGTTCTTGGAGAATGGTTGTTTCCATTTCGACGATTAACTCTTCAACATCAAGGGTTAGGTCCATCCAAACCCTGTCTCTTTCAAGGTCTCTTCTTACAATCTGCTCTAAACTTCGAGGATGAGGAGGTGGTAGGAGATGCCATTCTACCCCTTCCCAGACCTCCTTAACAGCATGCTGTGGATTTGGAACGGGCCTGATGTTTACATTAAGAAATGATATGAGAGGGCACCCACTGAAATATCTCTGGCACATCCCGTTAAGGATTTCATTGACACGGTCAAAGAGCAACCTACGGCCATAGTGAGGTAGCTGACCAAATAGTTCCTCTACTTCACCAAACAATGATTCACTGAGAAGTTGGGATGAAACAAGTGACGTCATGTAGAGCTTCTCCAAACACAGCTCGGTCAACGATAGGACTGCTTCTACATATTTAAATGATATTTCTTGATTGTCCAAACACCCCTGTATGTAGACATTGTGAGCTGTTGTGGATAGTTCAGCTTCGTCGAACTGAATACGAATAGGTCGCAACCTTCTAGGCTCAACTGTTGCATGGAGACATGCCAAATGAAGACGTGCTTGAAAAGAGTTCAATGATATTGGGACTTGGGAGTGTCAGTTAAAATAAACAAAATCTTACCACTACCAAGATGTGATTCGACGCCAGCTGGGCTGAATTCATCTTCTGAGAAGACATATTGGAGAACTGAAACCGGACTTGGCCTCTCAGGTTTGTCAACAGGATTTGCTAGATCATCTGTGTCTATACTGATTGCCGAGTAAAAGGGATGAACTAAGGGAGAGGGCGAGGATACAATGTACTCTTCCTGAGTGTCCTAACAAAGATGAGAAGATAATGAAACAAAAAAATCTAAATGGAATCGTGAAACATCACTTAAAAGGGAATAAAAATTATCTAACAGACCTGCTCATTGTCTTCTGAATCCGAAGAGGCTTTCACTTCATCTACTTCTTCCATGCAAGTATTTTGCTCACCAGAGCTGACTATCAAGCTAGTTGATTCACATATAACATCTGGTTCACTGTTTACACTATCAGTAGTTTCTACATCTTCCATGCCACCTGATGAAATATTTGGTCAGCTCAAAAATATATATTTTTGAAAGTACTGGAAAATAAAAGTGGACATAATTTTGAATCAAATTTACTGCAATATCCTAACGAAAAAAAGTGTTAGAAGACCTTGCACCAATAAGTCAATCGTATGAGAGTTATGCAAATGAGATGACATATAAGTGAAACGATAGCGAGGAGCTTCTATACCTGGCACATTGGAAGAGTTATCTTCAGATGCACATAAATCATTCTCAGATGATTTTGACCATAGATCCTCAAGGTCAACTTGATACAGAGATTCAAATTCCTGTGAATTTGTACTGCAAGATTGTGCTTCAAGTTCATTAAAAATAGAAATTCTCCCGGGAATTTGACAGTGTGATATATCTGACTCCGGAAATGATAAAAGTCTTCCCAGCGTTCTTGGGGTACGTATACTTGCAAGACCTTCATCTTTGTCGCCTTTACTCAGCAGCTCTGAAAGTTGTCCTTTGGCCTCAATGTAGATGCTAGACACCCTTTGCTTGGCAGAAGCGTCACCTTTATTCATGACTTTATCAGCCAGTTTACTTCCGCACGATGGTCTGGGAATTTTTTCAACATAGAAGTGATTTCTATTTGTAGAACGCAATGCATTATCGCCGATTCTTGGGTTCTGATATTTGTTGACGCTCACACTCAAAACATCACCTGTGGAGGTCTTATGACAATCTTTTTGCAAGGTAAGTGTCAGTTTTTTTCTAATCTCACTTAGAGAAAACTGAGGATGCAGTGTTGTTCCTCACTAACGAACTACTTTCAGTTGCAGAAGCAAGCAACTCCGTCCTCCCAGGTTTTAAAATGACAATTTTATCTGACAGTTCAGAATTATTGCTCCTATGAGGCTTCTGGATCGAACTGTTGCTAGGCATCTTCTTAAGTTGTTTCGTTAATGACGACTTAGGATCTTCCAAAAGTTTTAAAAAGAACTCCTTATTGGTGTGAAGCATCTCCAGTGTATCCATATATTTATTGTAGTATTGAAGTTTCTGAGCTTCAGTAAGATGTTCATCATTTAGAAACTTCTGTTGCATAATTGTCTTAGTCGCTTCACTAATTTTTTCCTCTAACAACGAGAGCTTCTGTTCCGATTGTAGGGGCTCACCTTGCTGATTGTTTGACCAACTTATGCCTTTTTGCTGGATATGGTTAAATATCTCTTGCATTATGGCTTCTATATACAAATCGCTTTCGTGGTCATCTGATCCTAATTTCTCAATAATATTTGTGTCAGGATTATTGATTTGGCTGCTGGTTTTGCACATCTTGGTCGCTTCTTTCTGGTTTCTTTTCACACGGCTACTAAGTTCTGATCCAGAGTGTGATTTTATTCCTCTCTTTTGTACTTTCAGAAACCATTTCTTCTTCTATAAGCTTCTTGACACTTTGTCTATTAGCATGTGCCATCAGCTCTACTCCCATAATCCCATCCTGACACAAGATATGACAAAGTTTCAACAATCGCTACAACATAACTGACGTTTACAACAAGTTATTCCAGCCTTAATAAAAAATACTGCTAAATCTGCACGAATTGCCAAATTAAAAAAGTAATCAAAAACTGCAGTTCACCAGTGCAAACCTCAATGTATTGACTAATATTTTCAACATCTTTCAGCGTCTTAATTTTTCTTTTCGGAGCACCAATATCTGCTGACACGAAGAGAAACGCCATCCATAATAAGCAAAAAAGAAACTGCTTATTAACAACAAACAGATATTAACATTTGAATCATAATTACCAAAAGCATTCAATGATTTGCATCCTATATCAGAAAGCAACTTCTGATTCCCTCTTCCAATTCCAATGTCAAACATGCTAATCCAGCTCCACATACATCCTAACTTATTTTTCACTTGCCCCGGCATGTGATAATGGTTTCTTGATCTATTCCCCATTTCGGTTCTGCAATTGTCCAGTCTGGACACAATTGTTAAAATCTTCCAGGCTCAAGCACACACCTCAATGTGGCCTGAACTGAGGAAACAACAAAAACTGTGGGTTAACATTCAAAAAAACAAGAAGCATTTTACAACAAGTCTTCACCTGAGAAGTATAACCTACAATGAGGGAAATATTTACTTTGAAGCGGAAACAACAGCAGACAGAGCTGCTGCAAAGATCTAAGACTCTATTTCTCTTGGCATATCCATCCTTCCTTCCATATGAACTGATGGTTACATCAAAATTGCAGGACCTGAATCACCGAAAACCTCCGTTAAAACTTGACATTTTGGATTAGCCAAAAGAAATATAGCAACGCTTTATCAAAACAAAACGCATGGACAAGTGAAATACAAAACCTCCTCGACACGAACTCTCCACCCACACATTAGATTCCTTTCCACACCACTACACAAACAGAAAACTTTTCCCAAATCAGCAAATTCCACTACATCATCACAAGCCAAAACATCACAATCCCCAAAACACACAAATTTACATAAATGCCCAGATCAACAATGACCAAACCTTTTTCGTAAGTGGGCGTCTCCACCGACACGTGATTCCCCCTTTTCCTCCGATACATAAAATACGAAAATGAATTAGAAAAGGTCGGAGCTTTACATACAAACAATGTATGTGCGAGAGTGCTTGTGTTTGGTTTGGTGTTTTACGGATTCAAATGCAAAGAAAATGTATAAAACAATAAAAGGGAAGTGTCGACAGTTGGAAATCTGGTGGATCTTTTACATGGAAGTGTCAATAGCTTGCACTAGAAGTGGCAATACCAGCTCAATTTAACAGTGGGGAATTTTGTGTTGATAGTGGTCGACAGTAACAGACACATTTGAGGAATCCGATGATGTTTGTTTTTACAGTGAAATCAAAAAAATTAGGGATTTCGTTTACTGACACTATCCCCAAATTGGGAATTGGTTTTTTGTACTAGTATTTAATTATTTTAATTATTAGGTGGGGGCCACGGCGGTGGCAGTCATGAAAGCTGCTTGCGTGTCTTCAACTTTGGCCCACTATTTTGTCTAAAATTTAAAATGGGCCCACTGACTTGGTTGTAATAAATATGAGTCCACAGCCCAAATAGTTGTCCCTAATAAATTAATCAAATAAAATAAGCAAAAACTTTTTATCGTCAACAGAATTTAAGACAAGCTAACATACCACTGGCCATAGTAAAACAAACGCAAAGGATGCTGTTTATCAACAATGCTGAACAAATGCTGGAACCAAGCACACCATGATATATTACAGAGAAAAGATACAACACATGATCCCAATTCCGAAGATACTGAATACTGAATAGTCACAGAGAACATGTACAACACGTGATGGATATGGAGCTACAACTGATTAACTGTCGCAGACTTGAGTCGTGAAATATAGCATGGTTGGGAGTTTTGAATAGCATTGTATTGGTGGTGTTGTCAAAGAGAGTCTCCTCAAGGATGATGTTGTCGAAAGAAAATTGGGAATTAACAAGTAGGGTTCCAATAATGCAAAGAAAGACATCCTCCATTACTTTCTCAACATACAATTGCCATTTGCAGCCACGTGCATTCGCCTACTCTCCTCATCAAAGCACAATATTTCTTGCATTCTCTCAGGCCAGTCTGAATTCAGTCTCCTGGCAAAATCTTCGACCTCCCTTTCCCCAGAAGCAAGTTTTAAATAATTTAGAAGACATTAACACGACATTCCGCTTCAGAACGAAAACAATTGCAACAGCTTTCACCACAATATATAGTAAGATCAAAAGCAATGGTTACCTGTCAATTTTTTCTTTTAGGTCAGGATCAATGTCATCTTCTGAGTCTCCATCATCGAGCTCGGACTTAGGTGCTGATATATAACTCATGCCACTGTTAATAATGCTACATTTTTGCTCTTCTCTCGCAGCATCACTGCATAAGCAATGTACACCATTTGGTTTCTACAACATAAATTAGACGTGATCTAACATAATTCAGTAAATTTAATAAAAACAAAATGAAACGACATGGAATAAAATAGAGACATCAGCATTTTACTTCACCCAGCATACCTCCTTTAAGTCACTTGCGACACTGTTTGATGAGCCGATTTTCTGGTGGTCCTTCCTTTTATTTTTCTTTTTGTTCTTGGAATTTTTAATCCCTTACAATACACAACACAAAAAATATTTTACCAACTCATGCACAAGCAGATCTCCAACAAAATAGGAGCAAAATAGTACATGCAAACACATGTAGTCTCAAAACAGAACCTTCCCATCTGCTTTTAATAATACAACCGCAAAGTTACATTTCAAAATAAGGCCTTTAATAGTCTCAATAAATGCTTCACAAAAACGCTAATTACAACAGCAATGACAGAAAAATAATTAGACCAAAACCCACGGCTCGTAAAGGCTTACTAAGGTACCTTGGTTGCCTCCATTAATAAATGAAAGCAAATCGTCGACAGAACGATCATCTGCATGCTCTTCTCTAATCCCAACTTTCTACAATTTTCCAGGAAATTTTATCATCAATACCTTGAGGACGCCTGTTAGCTGACTTACAGATTGGCGATGGTAGCCAGAAATGAACAAAGAGAGCAGTAATTAAAATGATTGCCTGACAACAGGGTGCTTGTACAAGATAATACAGAGTCTTGAAGCACTACTACCTTCAGTTTGCCTTTCTCTTTAAGTTCTTTCCGCTTTCTTGCATACAGTCTATTCAGAAGGCGGATACGAGGATCATCAGTTATATTCTTCAAGGGCTCCAATTTCTCTTCCTGAATCACAAAAATTATTCGGAACATGAAACACCAAAATGCCTATGTATATCACAGCTCATATATACCTCAGTAAGGTCATCTGGCAAATGAAAAATGTCCCGAATTTCTTCCGGAGTCTTTCCTTCAATCATTCTAGCAAGCGCCCGACTTGTTAAGTCAACCAACGGCTTAAGCTGGAGGCAATCCGCTGCAGATGTCAACTCACATAATCTTTTGGTGTCCATTCTAGTAAATTTTTCATCAAAGGACTTCCGCTCCTACACAACAGAGACAAGCAAAATCAAATTGCTAGTGTATTATTGATGACAACAAAATTTAATTTCTGAAAACTGAGTAATGATGGCATCGCCAGAGTAACCAGTACCAGCAAAACACATAATAAGTAATCACACTACATACCTTATTAGAGCGGCCTGGTGCCTGATGGAACCGGCAATAATCAAGAATCAAGGTCAACATAGCAGGAGTGGCGCTTTGAGGAAGAGCTATAGGGTAAGCTTTTGACGAACCCATGCCTTTCGTTATGACTTCCTGACATATCATAGGGCAGAACATTGCAATCTCTTGCTCCACTTGTTGGATAGAATCATCAGCTGTTTTTAGCCATATAAAGGACTTCATACTCTGAAAATGCAAAAAATGAGTTTTGCATGAATTGTACCATTGTGATATGCATACAAATCTAATTAGACTTCGTATAGGAAGAAAAAAAATAAAGCTTTCCCATGTGCTTCACATGTTGGAAGATATGAACAATATATTTCATTTATCAGTGTAGTAGCAGGATTCTTAATAATATTAAGGGATACTCGATGCTCCATTTTTTCATGAAATCATACTGCTATAATATATCTCAGTCTTGATATCGATCAAAATAATAACATAGAACTCTCGATATTAGAGGAATAATATACTGTTTTCCACATAACAAAAATACTTTCTAAGAAAAGAATGGAACAGCTATGAATATCAGAACATTCCCAAAAGGGGACTCCTTGTCGAATCAAGATTCAGACAAGTCATTCATAAATATTAACTTCATTGAACTCTTTTTATTTTCATGAGTTGAGATCCATATACCAACCTGTGCTGAAATGGCCAGGCTGAAACTACCACCGTATATGCTGATGCAACAATGTTAGGTTTAGTCACAGTCAGCAACCTAACCTAAGAAACTAAATTTTTAAGAAAGGTTTGCTTGCTTGTTTGACCATTATATTATCCGATCAACTAATATTGAGAAAAACAATTAAGGGTGAAATGACTATCAGAAGCCAGAACCAGAGGTCACATATCCAACCTACATTAAGGATTTGGAATGCAAAAAATGAAAATTATTAATTATACATTAATTTCAACCGAAACCAGCTCACTTCAGGCTTTATCTTGATTGTATCAGCCTCTAAATTTTGACAAAT